>VZRE01011045.1:0-29046 GCA_013396775.1 Cephalopterus ornatus
GGACTTCCACGTCAACAACTGAATGCTTCATGCCCAAAAATACCACATAGCTGTAGGCCAGTCTAGAAGGAAACAAGGCATATTTTACTGAGACAGATAGGCATGGAAGGCTTCTCAAAAAAAGCTGAGAAAGGATTAAAATAATATTGGTAAAATGTCTCTGTGAGGAGCATCTGTTGGCAACACCCAGTATTAAACTTACTGTTTGTGCATGCTCAACATGAAAACAGTCAGGTGGTTCCAAATTATTTGAAATTTCCAAAACCAAAATATTATCCTTTTTTTTTTTTTTTTTTTTAATTTCAGATTCAACAAAGAGTTCCTCTGCAAGCTAAACCGTGAATTTTCTTGTTATCATTGCTGATACACTTGTTTGTACTGAAGGATGCTTTTGTTATGGCTGCACAGGATGTTCCTTTTCTGTTTCAAACAGCAAACTGTTACTGCACTCCCTTCCATAGCGAGATGAATTCCAGTGCCAATGAAATAAGCCCAGTGTAACTACTATCTAAGTCTGCAGCATTCACAATACCCCTTTCTGTATCCTGATTAAGTCTACTTCTGCAGCATCCAGCACATCAAAACTGCTCTGGGGCCATAGAAATAGCAACATAAGAATATATGTCATCATCATCATCTTGAGAACACATTTCTGAACTGGTGTGATAGAATGTAGATTCAAATAAAATTATTTTTTCATACTGAGTACAGAAGGAATTTAAGCATGAATAAAAAAAGACAGAGGTCTATTTATGCTTTCAGAAATCAAAAGATCAGCTAGCTTAAATACTTCAGAATGAAACCAGTTATTAAAACCAATTATTAAAAATAGATGAATTGAGAAGACTGATTGATCTTGTGTGCTTTTATAGCAGCTCACAAACACATGAAACATTTCTTTTCACTCATGTTACAAACATACAATTTGGTAATCATTACATGCAAGCCTCAGAGGCTGATTATCACATTTCCATAGAACTTAATGTCTTCTGCAGAAGGCAAACTGTTAAAGTCAATTACTCAGTGTCTGTAGAAACCTTTCTTTTCAAGATTTAGAGGCAGAGTTTGACACTTCTTACCAATAAACTGATCTGAGCTGCAAAGAAATCTTTTCGCTGTTGTGACAGCACAGTATTACATTTTAGTCTACACACTACGGTGTTACACTGTAGTTACAAGTCATCGATATAGACTTACAAAAGCATTTTATGCCACTTCTGGAGTTGAACAGAAATTCTCAAATGAAACTTTACATCTCAGAAAACACAAATTGAGAGAAGCCAGAACTTTTGCTATGTTGCATCTTTTGAGTTGTCAAAAACAACTGCAGCTGCAATACTTGTTTCCAGACAGAACAGCTGGTCAAAAGATCCAGCTGCAAACAGACATGGCATGGGAGACTGAAGGGCCAGGTGTGGGTTCTTTGGTCATTTAATACAATAGAACAATGTAATTGGGGGGGCAGGGAGGAACTACAAAAAAACCTCAACAAATGAAAAACCTTGCTCCAAACCAGGCAAAGCAGAGCATTGTCCTGAGCTGTGTGTAGCCTGATGCAAGTCCCTCATGAATGAAGTTATTCCTTTTTTCTTATTTTGTTCTGATTGGAAAACAAAAAAATACCAGACCTGGAATTTTTTTCACCAAATGAAATTCTTATTTTCTGAATACTTCTGGTGCTTCCCTGAATAATTTAATCACACTTCAGGTTTACACAGAGATCAGAAAATCACAGAACTGTTGGCTGGAAGAGTCCTCAGGAGTTCGTCTGACAGCATCAATTTTGTCTTTGCTATTCCTGACTGGTGTTGGAAATGTTCCTAAACATTCCTGATACTGAAGACCCCACAGTATGCCCAGGTTTTTTACTACACTTTTAACTCCCTTTCTCCTTTTCTCCTCTTGCAGCTGAAGACCGTTGCTTTTTAACCTATCTGTTAGCAGACAACAAGCATGTTTAGAGAATTTAGGATCTTTCTTTCATATTAATATTCCTGACATAAAAAAAATTGACCATTAAATTTTCTCTGCCAATTAAATCCTGATTTAGGTTATACATTAGGACTTTCTAATTCTGAAGCTTACTCCCTGTGCCTCTTGCTTTGGAATAAAGGCATTTCTGACTAGCAGCTGATGCACCATCTCAGGTTCTCTTTCGATCCTGTTATATGAAACTTTGTCTCACTATCTTTTAAGCTTCTTTCCTGTTTATACTTACCTGGAGGAATTTGATCCCTCTCCCCACAATCCTAATTTAAAACATTAGTTATTACATTTGCAACTGTGCAAAGATATTCTTCCTCATCTTTTTTTTCAGAGGAGCCCATCCTCCCTCAGAAGCTCACAGAATATCATCCCGTGATCAAGGAAAGCAAAGCCTGCTGTTGACATTATTGGCATGGCCACATTTACCCTCAGGCTGTGCTTGTCCCTGTGTGAACCTTGCTTCCCTTTTTCCTCGGAGTTTTGATGAGAGTAACCCTTGCCATTGCTAGAGCACTATGGTCACTTATGGGTTGCACAGGTTCACTCTGGTCTATGCATTTATCTGTGCATGAAGGAGAATGTGCCCCAGGAGCCCAGATGTACCCCTTTCGGCTGTCAATAACATTTTGGATAGCTGTAATCAGAACTGGGAAACAGATGGGTTTCTCCACTGCCAGCAGGGGGAAGTCACCAACTACTTTTATGTTTTGGCACTCGTCCTGAGAATTAGGGTAGTGAATCTCCCAATATTTCAGGTTTCTGACTTCTCTTCCTCTGCCATTGGAAGTGCATCTTCCTGTGCTATGTGAGCTGCTTTTTTATTTCTGGAAAAATTAGAAAGGAATAGCAGCCCTCCTCTGAAGAGACAAAGTAGTCATTACTAGGTGGTGCCATAGTAGTTTTGCCGAAACTTTTGCTTTTGTGGCTGATTTTTAGGCTGTGTTCTAGCTTGAAATGGTGACTTAAAAGATCTGAAGTATTTCCTTGCAAATGGACCTGGCTTCTGTTTTTGGTTTCTGCTCTGGGCAAAGAAAGAATCAAGTACTTGATTCTTATCCTGTATTCATAGACTGCGTACTACTTCTGTGAGATAGTGTTCTGCTGGGAAGATACAAATACTTTCTGATGTTCATACCTGATTTACAATGTTATTAATGAAACATTGTCACTTGAAATTTTAAATAGTAAAGTAAGGATGCATAAGTGTTATCTTTTGTAGATATTTTTTTTTCTTACTGATTTTTTTCGTGTTTAATATATCTTGATGGCTTTCTTAGACACTGAAACAATATTGATTTATTGCAATAGTGCCACCAAAGAGATCAAGCTAGCTAAATAGAACTGAAAATAAAATGTGAATAGTTACGTGAATATACATTAAAAAATTGCTGCATATTTGCAATAATTCCATAATTTGTTGACCATGAGTGTTCACATAATTATAAGGGCATTCATAAGATACAATTTTTTCATGAATAAATAGTCTGAAAATATTTCTCAGAAATAATTTTTACAATTTACTTTTTATTTAAAGCAAGCATTCTTACCTCTTCTCTCAAAAAGCAGGAGTAGTATATGATTGAAGTGATTAGTCATACTGCACTAGAAATCAATCACATGGAACTGAATTGATTTTATGACTCAAGAAACCTGAAAGCTGAACTGAGTTTGCAGCAAACATTATTTGAAATTAAGTATTCAAAATATATGACAATACTGATTGCCAGCAAGAAAGGATTTGCTGGCATAGAAAAAAAAAAAAAGAAAAAGGGGGAAAAAAAAAAAGATCTGATTTCTTTTTGCCTGATGTGGTCATTATTAGTAATAATTATATTTCCTCTTTTGCCATGTTGTATTTTTGCTATCAAGAAAGGATTTGAGATTAGTACTTCTACTCTTTTTATTTTTCTTCTTTAGAATGTTTTTCAGTATTACATTTAGAATGCTTTCAGTATATAAGAATGTTTGCCAGATAAACAAGCAGTAAAAAAAAA
Source organism: Cephalopterus ornatus (assembly GCA_013396775.1). NCBI lineage: Eukaryota > Metazoa > Chordata > Aves > Passeriformes > Cotingidae > Cephalopterus > Cephalopterus ornatus. The sequence continues at coordinate 3,981 of VZRE01011045.1, forward strand.
TAAAAATTGTGACTATATATTCCAAATCTTAATTAAGCAAAAACAAGAAGTTGAAGGGAGAAATCAATTTTTTCTTACGCTCCTGAGAATGCTACTTGGGAATACATGACATTGGTAATTCTGCTTGATTGCTGTGGCAGCATTTTCACCCTGGAAGGGTATAGTTTTGTTCAGTAAAATAATATAATTTTCAGAACAGAAAGCATAAAAGGAAATGTAGAAAGCATTTTTTTCATTATACTTGGAGTTCTCTGTTGTCTTGGAGATCTAGTCTGATAGCAAAAATTCATGCAAAAGTAGGTGGGGGTTCACCCTTTTCAGCTGTTTGCCTTGTGTTGAAAAAACAGAGTTGCTACGCCATACAGTAAAGGTCCTCTGGGTCATTTATATAAACCACGTGCTGGGATTTCTCAAACACTAAAGGCTGGCATGCAAAATATTGTCTGGAGGCAGTCAGATGGGATTCAGGGACTCTGTTATTACAATGCCTATACAGCTAATGTTTCTAAATCCATCTCTTTGGAGTATCTGTGCTTAAACATAAGTACCTTTTAAAGCGTTTTCCTGTTAGAGAATAGAGGGTTATTCAGTTTAAGGATTAAATCTTGAGGTTTTTGGACTGATGGGCTCCCCATGCTCAAGCCAAGCTTCTGAGACATGTTGCATCCAGGCTCATCAGGCTTGCACAACGTAAAAGTAAAGATGGACCTTGTTCTCTCTGCGCTGATCAGCAGGACCTGCTTGGAAAACAGAGACAAGCACACGTATAGCGGGGCTAGTTTGGAAAGTTCACTCACTTGGCATTGCCTGTATTTTCCTGCTTGATATTGTCATGATCAGTGGAGTTGTCTGGGAAGGGATTTTGCAATAAACCATAGAGGGAAGTCCCTTCTCAATGTTAAAAAACATTACAGTCCTTCACTAAAATACTTTGTTTCAGAATTACCCCAGTTTCCGATTCAGCAGAAACAAAAAGAAGAACAAGCAGGTATTTAATTTCTTATGTGACTGTGACATTCCAGGAAAAGTGGTGGTGTAAGGCAGAGTGCTCAATATCTGTCTTCAATCAATTTAACTTCAGTTTCATCTCTTGTTGAGCACTGCCAAAATAAGTGGCCAGTACAGCCAGTCTCAAATGTTAATTTAAATGAGCCACTGGTATTGTTTGCATAGCAGGTTAACTAATTGTTATTCAGTTTATCAGCATCTTGTCTTATTTCTTTGAAGTAGCAATGAATATAAATAATTTTTGAGGCATTGCATGGCAATACTCTCCAATGTAGTATGCTTCATACAGCTTGCAGGGCTCTTGCTTTGCTTCCTGCCAGTGACTAAATCCATGTGTTTCAGATGGATTGCTATTTGCAATGATTTTGACAACTGAGAATAAATACCAGGAGCAAGTATTTTTGACATCATACAGCTGTGATTTAAACAAAGATTGTCATGATTTTCTTACGTTCTTGTGGTTTTCATCCTTTGAGTTCAACATGATCTGGAGCTTCCCTGCCAAAAAAATAAAGAAAAAAAGAAGCAAAAGAGAGAAAAAAACCAACCAAACAAAAAAAAGGGCGGGGCAGAACAGGGAATTGAGCTTAATTTTGTAAGCCTAAAATTTAGAGATGAAATGTAAGATAAAATGCATTCTACCTTTCCACCAGAAAACATTTTATACATTTTATAGTTCTTTAAAAGGGAGTTGAGAGTTGGTGAAACCCTGGAGGAAAGGTCATTACAAATCCTCATGCTAGCAAGAACGCAGGAATGATGCTGTGGCCAGCCCTGTGGCCCAGAGGGGCTGGGCAGAAAGCTACTGAAATTGCTGATGACTGCAGACCTCTGCATATTTCCTATAAGATGTGCCCGTATGGATATCCGAGCTTCTACAGATTTAGCATTTTGAGCTAAAGTTGCACCATGAATCTCCCACAATGGGATTGTGATTGTCTGGGTACCGATGGCCTATGGTGGTGGAATGCTGAGGCTGAAGAAGATTTTCAGGAAGGTTCAAGGAAACCTTCAGTTGCAGGTGTCACCTGAGCAGGAAACTTTGAGGCAGAAGACAGAAGACACCTGATGTGGTTCATGGCAAAGCAAGGGGGAACTGGATATCCTCAGTGTCACTGCTGGCACCTGGAGCAGTAGATGAACATCAATGTGTCACTAAGGCTGCTATCCCCGAATGAGCAGGTCAGACAGGCTGCTGATCTACCTCCTCTGCTGTTCATTTGCCATCTCTTCTTACAGGCCTTGTAAGATTTGTGCTGAAAAAGTAATACTGCACAAACTCAATCAATATTTGGCTGAGGTACATCACTGGAAAGAAACAGGTCTTTTCCCATATTTGAGGCTCATGGCCTTAAATTTCTGCTTTATTATCTATTAGTCCAATAAAACTTATTGTTCCATACTACTTGTTTTTTTTTTTTTTTTCTGAGTAGAAACAGCTAGACCACTTCTAAATTCTGGCTATTTAATTTGACAGTATTACTGCTTTTCAGAATATTCAGTGCATGACTTGTCATTTAGAGTAAAAAGTTTGTGTATTCTTTAAGTACTGTACGAAAAATAGAGGTAAATTTATGCTGTGCCCACCACACAGGCCCTATTGTCCTAGACCTGAAAGAAGAAAGTAAGGTGGAGGGATGTGGTTTATTTAGGTCACACATGTATTAATTGAACTTGGCTGGGAATTACGCAGCAGTAACCTTTACACTGGGAATCATATTTCCTGACAGAGCTGTTTCTGCTTGATAAATAGCTGCCTTTCTCCCATTCCAACAGGGCCTCTAACACCTTTCTTCATGAAGGCACAGTGGGGCATCCTAGCTTGTTCTGGGGAACATATCCCTCTCATTGCTCTTCCAGCTTAATTTTACACGGAGGTGGAGCCCCTTCTGAAAGCTGAACTTGTATGATACCCCTGAAAGCCACTGCATGTTAACAACTGGTCAGATGCCTCATTGTCTCTCCTGCTTTGGTGGAGAGTTGGAATTATGAGGACCAGAGAAACCTCATACTGTAGAAGCATCTCAGTGACATGGGGAAATAATTCTTTCTGGTTTCCCCAGAAAGATGGTTAAAGTAATCTCTGCAATAGGTCTCAAATTCATGCCTCTATGTGAAACTGAGGGCTGAGTAGCAAACCTGGATTTGACAGGGGTTTAGGATGGTAAAAACCACTTCTTAAAGGCCAGAAGAAACCACAGAATCATGGAATCATAGAATAGCTTGATTTGGAAGGGACCCTACAAGGATCATTGAAGTCTATCTCCTGGCCCTGCACAGGAGAGCCCCAAGAGTCACACCATGTGCCTAAGACCATTGTCCAAGCACTTCTTGAACTCTATCAGGCTTGGTCCTGCGACCACTTCCCTGGAGAGCCTGTTCCAGTGTCCAACTAACCTCTGGGTGGAGAATCTTTTCTAATATCTAAACTAAACCTACCCTGACACAGCTTCATGCCATTCCCTCGGGTCCTATGACCAGAGAGAAATCAGTGAGGAAGCTAAGGTGCTACGAATCCGACAGCTTGTGTTTCGTCTCCAGTTCAAATCCAAAAGAATGTGAGTGCTTAAAGGAATATTTATTCTTTTTTTTCTGTCTAGAAAGTCTTCTAATGTTTAACCTTGTGAAATTTATATTTCTGTGATGAAATTCTACCGCTAAAATACCTTAACACAAAACTTGCCTCAGTTCAGTGCACTGGGACTTTGTAAAAGGTGGTTATTGACTGTGAATATATTCTTATTCAAGTTTTCTGTAGCAGAACATTGTGACAACTGGATTTTAACTTGAGAGAGTTTAACTTGAGATAGCTTTCACTATCAGATTGATATTCTTTGAGAGAAACATAGCCTTTGCTATTCTCTTTGCAAAAGATTTTAAACATGTACATCATGAATAAAGAAACAAAGATTGGTCTCATAAAATTTGGATCAGCATAAGGCATTTTAAACATGTTATACTTGTATCTACTATTTGTTATTTACTGTTAGTGTGAAGTCTGTACATGTATAAGTTAAATATGGGAGGAAAAGGACCTGTGTACTACCCCTGCAAAGCTGTTCTTCCAAGATGCAATTAAAATAAAGCAATGACATTTACATTGGAAATGAAATGCTCATCTTTTTAAATTCTGTACTGTAATTTCCATGAGCTGGTCAATGGCAAACAGCTTTCATCTGGAATGTTGACGAGGTCTCCGCTGTCAGATGTCTTTCCTAATAAGGTAAATCACACAGCATTAGGTCAATCAGCTAAATCCTGGGAATGAACTCCAGCTTAAGCTCCTTTTGCCAAAAGACACTAGCAACCACAGATTAAAGTTCACGTCCACCAATAACGTGTTGCCAATCCAACCAGAAATGCAATCAGGATGTATTTGTTACCTCTGACAAAATCTATATTATTAATTTTAAATGACAGCTTTTCTTTAGAGTAGTCATCTTTCTGTCATCTGAGGAGACTGATTTGAAACAGCTGGGAAATAGATTCACTGTTCTTTTCAGAGCTTTTTAATTTTTTTAAATTTTATTTCTTAGATGTAGGAGTAAGCATTCTGCTTTTAGCTTGTTATAGACAAGAAAGAAATAACATGACTTGTGCATATGGTCTGTCCTTGTAAGTCTGTCCCATTGATTCTTTGCTATTTCTGTAAATTATTCCAAAGCACCATGCCAAATATTTGTATAGCATTCTTTTTTCAAAATTTTATTGATGCCTTAATATGAGAAACTATGAGTGGGTGATAAATATTATTCTCTATGAGAATATACCCATGTACAATATGTGGCATTATGTAGAAATAAATAATCCAAAATTGGATCATGTATATATATGGGTCAATAGAGGTAGAGATATGTGGAGGTAACTGCAAGCGCATAAAAGGATGTGAGTCAGGTTTTCTTTGTCTCCTTTCAGGTTAATAACTAGATGTCATCAGGCACTGTAAAAACTATGGGTTTACAGTGCCATGAGAATCATACTTATGAATATTCTATATAACATTAATGTGCAGGGGAAGCTGATTACTGAGCTGTTCAAAATCTCTTAGCCTTCTTTTTGGGAGTAAAAGCTTCTCATTGGTTGGTTTTGAATTTTTATAAAACTTGATTTTAAGTGGTAAAAATTTATACGAAAAAGGCCTTTAGCATAACAGGGATAATTTCTGCGTTTTGTGAGCTTTTTCAAAGATCAAGGTTTCTGGCACCATACTGACTTGTGAAGGTGCCTTGTCTTCTCCAGGAGCTGTTGACATCTGTTCAGCTCAGACTACTCCTATCCCTAGCTTCAGCATGGCTTCTGACCAGCATCACCCCAAAGCAAAACAGTTAGTAAATGTGCCTATATGGAAAACTTCAACACTGGGCTCAGTGAAATTCCTTCAAATGTTTTGATTTGTATCTTAAATGTGTGCCAGAGGATCATGGGGGCCAGGGAAAGGGTTTCTAGGCCAGCAGTGTTCTGTATCCTTAAGAAAGCTGACAGGGACACAAGACATAGACTACAATGTGACCTTAATGCATTTAGATATTGATACTTGAATTAAAATTATTTAGACTATTATTAATATGTCCTTAGTTAATACTATACTTAGAATTATTAATGTAAAATTTATGAAAGTACATTTATTTACATGCCAGACTCACTATGCTTAAGATGGATAAACCAAAATAATTTCTTTGCATGCTCGACAGAAAACAAATCTTCTGATATATTAGTGCTACTTGTCACCCAATTCTAATGAAAGGGGAAATCCTACTTTGAGGCTTCAAACAATTTGATGAAAAGGGGTTTTAATGGCATCTGAGAATGTCAAATCAAATGAGAAATGGAATACTCTGAAGAGACAGAAGTTCAAAAGATGAATTCTTGAGCTGGACAAAGTAATACTTAAATGTGTGCAGTGCTGGTCCATTACGTTTCATACTGTGGCTATCTTTGGAAGTCTGAAGAATGATGAGTGACTTTATTAAATCAAGACAGAAATAGCTGCCTGAGTTCTCAGTTGAATAAATCATACAAGATAAAATTCAAAATATTTTTGATGCTTCCCTTACAGTTTTCACTCTATAAGATACTGAGTGTCTTCTTGAAATTGGTATATTCAAGAAAAACTTTCTGCAGGAATATGAAAAACTTCACCAGAACTCAGAAGACACGTGAATACAGGAATAAGCATTTGTAGCAACTCTTTCTGTGACACATTACAAAGGTGTCCATGGGGTCCAAAACATGACAAAGATCTAAATAACTTGGTCTTTTTGATTCTCAGCCAGTAGGACCAATCCCATAGTGTCGTTCAGCTGCAGTTGCATAGCTGTGCAGTAGCAGGGGTGACACAGCAGGGAAAGGAGCCAACACTCAGTACTTCAGCCGTCCGTTCAAAACACCAGCTTTCTCTCTGCTTCCATGGGATGCACCCCTAAGAAAGGCACTGTTCTTGTGAATGGATCTATGCATGTTGTTCACTGTGTGAACTTATGTCCAAGTGGCTAAACAGAAAACAATCTGCAATTTTCCTTTGAAATAGGATTACAGTTTTACTTGTCAGCTGCACTGCTTGCTTTTCTTAACAGCAGAAAAGATCTTATAGCTTTCTCTCCTAGAAGAGATGTCAAGAGCAGACCACCGGGTCAAAGCTACAGATATACAGCTTCTTGTCCCACGGGGCTGAAATGAGAGGGTGGATAGAGCTCCTTGATAACAAGAATCTGAGTTTCAGGCCTTTTCAAATGCATGAAAGTGTCTCTTGGCTTTCTGAACAATGATCTAAACAGAAAAATAAATAAACAAAAAAGATGAAGTAGGAGAAAATCTGAGCATGGTACAACTTATGATTTCCTTTGAAATTATATGGTACATTTGCCAGCTGTGTAAATACAAATTTGACTCATTTTTTTTCATTTGTTAATCCTGCATTAAGCAGACATAACAAAGCTATCACAAATTTAATACTTGTAACATCTTAACACTACAACCATTAAACTTCTGCAGAAGGCAAGGAGGAAGTAAGTTTGGATCTTTCAGAAAATCTATAGGAATTTGGCAAATACATGACGATATGTTTTCATTATTCTTTGACACTAACCATGTGTAACTAAACAACTTACCCATAAATCCTTCATCTGTATTGCTTTTATCTTTTATTGATCAGAGTACTTATTTTATTTTTACAATTACTAAATAGAGTTGGAAATCTTCTTTACTACAATACTCTTTTGTATGCATAGCTTGTGGTTTCCTATCGTAACTGGGAAGTCAGTTCAGCCTGGGAGGAGCCTTCTAGTGTATATAGATTGGACTGCCATTGGGCTGCACTGCCTATTGATGACAGAGAACCAGGAAGACTCTTTGTAGTGTAGTGTTAAGTATTAATTAACTATTGGTGATGATGATATGCAGTAATCTGCAGACCAGTTTACAATTTAGGTTTTACTGGGAGTAGGAAATCATGAGGAAGCTCTATTGTACCATTTTCATGTGGCCTTTTGTTTTCACATTTAAATGAGGTGTAAAATTAAATCCAGTGTAGAAAACTCACATTTTATACACTCAAGTCCCCTGTAGCTCCTATATCACAGGCTATATATATATCACTATTGGAGTGAATTTTTTTTTCTTCTTTTTCTTTTTGAAAAAGATTAGCTGTAATATCCTGTATTTTGGGTGAGTTTGCTAATCACAGAATATCTACTCAAACAACTACCTCCTGTCAGAGACTTAGCTCTGAGTCTCCACAACACAGCAGGGGCAATGGACACAGCCCACAGCTACAGGATGACTTTGCCACTGCTCTTCTTACACTACTGAACTTAGGAAGATCATAACATCCACCTTGTTTAGTTTAAGGGGGCTAATTCTCTCTTTGCCAGGTGTGGGGACCAGAGGAGCTGCATGTTACAGTGCTCAGGCACAACTCCTTGGTGCAGGGCAAAAGTCAGGTGAAATAAAAGACTGTGGAAGGGCTGGTTGGTGGCTGCCACTGCTGATGAAAGGGGTAGGTGAGGGGAGAAACTATGACCAAGCATGAAGGAAAAAGCGTTCCCAGTAAAAGCCATCCCATGAGGATTTCCTTCCCATCTTCCTAAAAATGATGAGCCCAAACAACCTCTCTAACCCCAGTCAGTCACTTTCTCTGCTATTTCACCTCTTATGTTGAATATTTACCCCTCCATCTTGAACTGACAATGTTCAATTTTGTTTATGCTATTGAGAAGAATTGAATGCAGAAAGTCCAATACTTTTTTCCCAACAGAAGTACAATTTCAGTCTAGATGTCATAAAACTCAAGTGTCTTAGAAAAAATTTTCTAAAAAAACCTTTTTAAAAAAAAATTCTGTTGCTATTTTGCCCTTTTTTTTTTTTTTAAAGAAATAAGAACTCTTTGGCATGTCTAAAACTGTTCAATCGTCTTTACAGATCACAGTCCATCTGACACTGTGTTACATAAACTGCAGACCATGGAGGGAAGAGGCACAAAAAGGGAATACAAATTTCTCTGCAATAGTTTTCAGCACATGTTTGCAGTTGTCAGAGTCTTACCTTCTTTTTATTCTTACTTCCCTGGAAAAACCTTTTCAAAAGATGAGGCACTTGTGAAAGAAAAAGAAAGTCAATGCAGTGCTCAGACACTTAGACATTTCACAGCCAGTCACTTCAGATTGTATATAAATGAAGTAGTTATACTATGAAGTAATAACTTTTTCAAATGAGTAATCATAAGAGTTACAAATTCTTGAAACAGCTCTGGTGTCTGAAGAGAAGTAAATTAAACTAAAAAACAAGACAACCAACTTGACAAATAATGTCCAGCCAATCACAATTCTTTCCTCATGAAAACACTGCCATTAATGCAAATGGAGGTATAATTTAATATTGAAAACTTCCAGAAGGGTATAAAGTAAATAAAGGACAAACTGTACCAGGAAGATATGACTGGCTGATTTGACAGCATTACAGAAATACTCAGAATAAGAGAACATTCCATTCAAAGGACCATTAGTCAGAAGTGATCTGATTTATACTTTGTTTTTGTTTTGTTTTTGTTTCATAACAATTAGGTGAAAAGGGATCACTGGAAAATCCAGCCCATTCTCTTGTTTGCAAAGAGACTTTACATTTCACCCAAAAGCTTACATGTAAAGTCCCTTGCCTTTTTTCTTTTTTTGTTGTTGCAATCCCATGTGTTTGACAGACACGTATTCAGAATTACATTAATTCTTGAGCTGAAGAACACTGGGAGGGTTATTCCATTATCCCCCTTGAGAATTCACTTCAGTGGTTTGTCATTCTGTCTCAAAAATATCTACACCAATATTTTGACTTGGACTTTCATTGATGACAATTAGATTTTTCTAAAGCATTTATTACTGGAATAATTTTTTAGAAAATCAGGATTAGAGTTTTTTATAAAGTCTAAGGTTTTGATGGTTGTTAGGAAAGACTTGTTTATGCCTTCTGAGCAATTTTTTTCTTTCCAAATGAATCTTCTCAAATGTTGTGCATTTTTTCTTTTCACATGTTGTTCTGAATCTCAAACTCAGGTTACGTTTCATCAGGTCTCACAAGCCATTTGCAAAGTGTAATCTAAGGCTCTATGCTCTCATTGGCCAAGAATTTGTGAAAAAGGATGAGGTGCTATATCCATTTGCAGAAGGAGTCTCCTGGCACCTGAGAGAGGGTTGAAACCCTTTACTTTATTCAGCTGAAAGACTGGATATTGGACATCTTGTAGTTCACACTTGCCTGCTCTAATGATTGGCTTTTATTAACCAACTGCCTTGTTTCTGTCTTTTGGAGCTGTTTCAGTTTCCAAAAATAATTTTAAGTAAGCCCTGATGTCAAGCCTTGATCCTACCTCTTCCACATGGCAGCGAAGTGCACCAGCTGAAGTGCACCACCTGTCAGTACCTTGTTACTCCTTTATTATAGCAAAAAATAATCTTGGAGTACAGATGTTTCATCACATGCAATTAAATTATTTCATCTGTTTATCCTCTAGCCAGAATGTGGTGTTGGAGCCTCCCAGCTGTCAGTGCTCATGCAGTAGTTTAAATGATAGTGGAGATGAAATAGACTCGTATATTTCATCTCACGCCTAAAATAAGCAAGCAATGCAGCCCTGAAATGATCTTGCAGTCAACTGAGATGAGGTGACCTCTCAAATCATTGGAACTGGAGCAGTTTTGATCACATATCTTTCAATCAGATTGAAAATGAAAATTACTGCAAAAAATGAAATTTTTTGGAAGTTGAAAGGTTTTATAGGACAGTGAATTTGCTTTCCCTTAGTCTTACTATACAATTTTTTGTCTATCTAATTACATTTTCCTCAAAGTTCTTTTATTAATGCAAAACATCCGGAAACTAGAACATGTAAAGACAATGTAAAACATTGTTTTAAAATTTTTGTACTTGATTTCTTACTTTTTAATGAAGGTATAGACTTGCAAATAGTTTGGCCTGAACTGTGAACTACAGGCACCTAGTTCAAATTTAGATTGAATAAGAGTTAACAAGTAGTTTATTAGTTCTTTGTAGTGGCAAATATTTTTTGTATTCATTGCTTATTGACAGAACTGCCAGGTGTTATATTGAACAATGAGCAGTTTATTCTCTCTAACCATATGTTCTGGTGTAATAAAGACATGTCGTTGAACAAGGTAGAAGGTGGCCTTGTCCTGTCTGTCCTGTTCTGGGTCAGGGGAGAAACATCTGCCCCTTCCCGGGAATCAGCCCAGCATTTGCATGCAGAGAGAACTCACAGGCTTAGCAAACAGGGAGGTGGAAACATGGGTCAGGGCTGGGAGGCTCCTGCATCACAAGCAGGACACAGGCCAACAGTCAGGCTTTTGGAGGTGCTTGGCAAAAATCACCTCATGGCTCAGGTGAACACTGACACAACTTAGGAAGGTGCTGAAGGTCTGGGGTGAGGAGCTGGCCCTGGATGATGGAGTACATACACAGAAGGCAAATTGGTTTTCTAACCTTATTGCTTGCCCAGAAGAGCTGAGGTTCCTCAAGTTACGAGTGTTTTAGGGCTTTAAAATCATTTGGTGCATTGGTTATTATGCAAAAATTGTGGAAGGTCTGCCTCTAAGTGTTGTCAGCCACGTACATAGTCTGTACTTGTTGTTGCCCACAGAATGTTAAAATAATTTTTTAAAAATAATTTCCTCACATAATCCTCACTGAATATAACCTGAAGTAGGAGGGAGCAGCATCAGAGAAAGCTTTGAGACAAAGCTCCCATTGAACTTCAACATGTTCTAAGCTAGTTCTAATGATTTTTACCTCCCCCCCCCATAATCACAGAGTAGTAGGTCTGAATAAATAAGTCAGGAAAGGCCCATCACTTGTGTTACAGATATGGTCAGACTAGGTGATGGCAATGATCCCCTTTCAGCAACTGAGTCTGATGTCACAGCTGTATAAGGTGTGAGCTTTCTGAAACCTCCATTTAAAACAAGCAGAACATAAAAAAGGAAATGGGCTGGAAAAATTTTGTTGCCTTTTTGCTTTTTCCACAATTCCTTTAATAGCTATATCTAATAACAGAAGGTATTAAGGAGATGTATAACTTGATTTAACTTTGAAGTTAGCCTTTTATTGAGCAGGGTTAAAGAAAGAGACCTGCAAAGTGCCTCTAATCTAAATTATTTTCTGATTCTGTAACTCATATTGTCCTCTCGCCCAGCGAATTTACAATTTGTTACCTACATTTCATAGAATAATAAAGAAAAAACAAAAAACAAACAAAACAAACAAAACCCCAAAACAACCAACCAAACAAACAAAAAAACCACTGTAGTTTAACGAAAGTAAGAATGTATTTTTTCAAGGCTGTAGAGTGCTGTGTCGCTTCAAAGAATAATGATAATACTTTTTCATTATTAGAATTCCAGTTAATATCTGTTACCTAAAGGAATCAAAGACAAAAGAGATCTTAAAAAGTCTTTAGGTTAATAATGTACTTATTTTGATGCTTTGCTCCTTTATTGGTATAATTTCAACACACACGGTGAAGATGCACATTCTCATATTGCCATTGGTCAGAATTCAGCTACACAACTGTGCTGTTGTGTGATAATTACAGAAAGAGAAGCCCATGAGATTACCTGATATATCCTGTTTCAACCAATCAGCTAGATGCTTTTATGTTATTCTGTGGCAAATATTATTTCCAGCATTTGGGAATTAAGGTGCATAATATGTGTTATCTCTTTTGTATCCCAAAGAAGTTTCTTCTGCTGATTCATTTTTGCTACATGGGCTGCCAAGTCTCTCAACTTAGTGGACTGACAAATCTCTGGATTTTAATATGTACTAATAGAAAGTATTCTATAGAAAATGCTAAAGGAAAAAACTTTTATTTTCAATATGTGCCAGTTTTTCACTTTGTGTCAAAAAATACAATATAACATGTGAAGGATAATAATCCCAATTAATACTTGCAATTGCACTATTTGCTTCACTATGCCATGCCAGACTCTTTTTTCTCCCTTTTTTTTTTTATTAATCACTCCATCTTTGCCATAAAGAATTTGTAAAACTTGTAACTCTAGGTTTTTTTCAGTTTGTTTTTTTTTTTTAAATGCCATTGTTGGGTTTTTTTGTTTTTGTTTGTTTGTTTTATTTAACTCCTTATCCTAAATTGTAAAAGTTTTTGGTGCAGAATTTATCTCTAAACTCTCTTTAAATCTTTCCTCTGCATCTGTATTCATTCTCCTCATTTTATATTATAACAAAATACACACTAGGGTTACAATCAGCAGCCATAGTAGCATCATCCCTGTTCAGGGGTGATACTCCAAACTGAAGTTTTGGCTTTCTCTACCATTCAATAAAAGCCTTTTGAGCATCAAATGTATTCTTCTGGAACATGACCAGGAGAAAACAGTCATTGGTTTCTTTGAAAAACAAATCCAATTTACTTTTAACAAACTGATTTTAAAAGAAAACATTAATTATAGCTGCTGTAATCCATTTTTTTCACATCCTACCTACAAAGCAACTGGCTAGCTATACTTCAAATGAAGCCTGTCTGAAAGATTACAGCAAGGTAAACTGTGTGAGATTAAATGGATAACATTGAAGTGAATATTAAAGGCCAACTTATGAATGGTTGAAAAGTACCAGTTTCATAAAGGTCATTGAGGTTCCAGTAATGAGATTTACAAACCTGTTGAGATTAATAAAATTTGCCAGACCTCCAGTTGGACTCCTGCTTTCCAAACTACCTACAAAACACCCACACATTACTGGAGAGCAACACCTTGAAATAATTCCACATGTGTCTCTGGGTAGCAGCTTGGACCTCATAAATTCCCCTTGTTCCAGCTGTTTCAGCACTCCTGCTGAAGCCCTTAGCTGATCCAGAGGAACATGCAAATTTGCTAACTTAAGCACATGACATTTTCAGCACTGTGGTGATCTCAAATTTGCCCCCCCCCAATAAACTCTCTCTTCAGTTCATGGTAGGGCTGACCTGGACACTTGTGTTTCATGGCCTTATATCTGGAAGAATAGCAGAAGCAAAACATGAGTCTTGCTCCTAGTGTACTGTAGCCTACACTGTTCCCTGGCTCAGCACATGGGGCTCTCCATCCCATCTGTGCCACACATGGACTCCTGTATTGGTCCATTTCAGCGAACCGTTTCTATCTTTTAGCATATAAATAATTATAGAATCATAGAATAGTCTGGGTTGGAAGGGACTTTGAAAGGACATCTAGTCCAACCCTCTTGCCATGCACAGGGACATCTTCAACTAGATCAGGTTGCTCAGAGCCCTGTTCAAACTGACCTTGAATTTTTCCAGGGATTGGGTCATCCACCACCTCTCTGGGAAACCTCTAATATGTTGTGCTACACAGCTGTAACTGAAAATTTACCTTATAATGTGGTAAACAATTTTTCAAAGTATTTTCTTTGATATCCATCATGAATTGACTTTTTCCCCCCATTAATTAGATGATGTCCATAAAGGCATTTTTTTAGTATAGAAGTCCTCTATACATTTTTTAAGAAGAACATGTAGGGTTTCCTTCAAATTGTTTTGTGGCATTAATACATTAATATGGAACTGTAGACTTGTATGCCATTTCTTCTTTATTCTGAACACACAACCATCAAAAGGTCTAGAGGTAACTGCAGGCATTGCTGCATGTGCTGCTTTGTTCAAACATCTGATCAGTGTGCTAGCATTTAAATAATTTGATTACAGTTTCTGGAAATAATTATTTGAAATGGAAACAACTAAAAAAACTCCAACCCACAACTAGAGACAAAAATCAACGCTAACTGCACTGCCTGAATATTTATATATCTGAACATATATTAACCACTGCAAATCCTCATCACCCGGTAGAATAAATAACGCTATCATTCTCACTGTCATGGTGAAAATTGTCTTTTTGAGGGCTGTTATTCAGGTAGATATAAACCTTAAGGAATCATAAATGAACTTTGGAACTTGACTAACAAATCTGATGCTACAATATTAAAGAATATTGTCTACATTTTCATTCTGCCTTTTGTGACATACATGGCTCCTGTTCGCATTAGCACATGAGCGTATCTTGTCTCTCAGTTTATCTTTATTGACTTATTAACCCCAATAAATAGAAGAAGAACTAAGAGCAAAGTGACCTGCCTGAAACCACACAGGAACATTATTAAAACTAGAAATCAGCCTTTGAGTCTCCAACAGTTAAACAGACAGAAAAACATATCATTATAATACCACAATAATTCAATTATTATAGGCATGTGATGACTTTCAGCAGAAAGAAAAGGCAGTGACTACAGATAACACCAATTTACTAAACTAAACGTAAAGAGTTTGAAGAAAATGTTTAAGCTATATTAAGGGATTTTCTTGATTTTCAAATTTAAAAATCATAATTAAGGCATTAAAGGTTTTTCAGAGTAGAAGTTGATTGTATTTTAGGTTTAGTCAAATTCTTCCTGTTTTTATTCCTCAAGACAAAATCACTCTAAAGAAAAAAAGAGTCAAGTTATTCTTATTCTGCACAGTATAAGTTACTTAGTGCTGGGTAAAGTAAGAAAACAAATATTTTGTATTGTTTGTTTCAATTTGCTTCTTGTTATTATTAAGAGAATAAAATTTGGCAGCAGAATAAGGAGCCCTTGCTTCTTTTTATGATGTAATGAGAGAAATAAAACTCTGGTGAAAGGGTAAGATGTTTTAATACTTTTGAAACTAAGAACACAGCATTCATGACAACATTTCCTGAGCCCAAAAGATGCATGCAAGTTTGGATAATGAAACCACAAGAAAATGGCTCAAAACAGATTTAATCAGTCTCAAACTCAGCCAAAACAAACTGACTGGCTTTAATGATTTTTACCAAATAATAAACCAAAGGATTCTTTGGAGAGTCCTTTGGACAGAGAGGACAAGTGTTAGTATTAGGGTCCCAGATTAGCTTGTAAGTCTTCCCATACCAGATGTTTGTGCCTATGGAAGAAGGGGCTACAATTGGTAGAATCTGTTTGTTTTCCATTCAAGTAGAATACCTTCTCAGAATTGTAAATTCAGAGAGCAGCAACAGAACTTGGCTTGGAAACTTCACGCTTGCTTGAATTTCTCTGGAAACACTTATGCCACACTTCTCAAAAAAACCCCACATACTTGGCCTACTGATAGGCTTGGGCTAAGGCTGAAAGCACCAGTGGGGTTGATTTATGGGCTGTGCAGTGGAGTCACTGCCCTCTCTTGCATTTCCTTGCGATGGTCCAATAAATCCATCTCTCCCAAAGTCTGATGCTGCTTGGAAGCCACAGAATGATGATATTATCGAAGGCGCTTGAGCAAGCTGAATTTTTAAAGTGACTTTTTACGATTTAGGACACTTCAAGGGTAAAAGAAATTGAGAGCTCTTCAGAAACATTCCCTATGTCCTAAAGAGTTATTTTGGGGAAAAACCCAAAACAACAACAACAAAAAAAATCCCCAGCAGTCACTCTCCTATCAGTTGACACTACATTTTGAATTATTTTTAAGTGATGCAGCAGTAACATCAATCTGTAAAGTCAGAAGCTGAAAAATTGTTTTATTCTTTCTGTAATTCATGTATTAGAATTCTAAAATGTTCCCACAAGAATCTGCCATCTAATCAAGTTTAAGGAACAATATTTCACAATTGTTATTTATTCTGGCAGTTTTCATATGTTTTGGAGAGTGGTTGAAGATTTCCATCACAGTAGCCAGAATATGTCTGATTTGTAAGATTGAACTGTTAGTTGGTTATCTCAGAGCATTATAATGACACCAATAAAAATGATCTCACACAGAATGATCAGTGTGGCTGTCCATTATGCAGCACTTGTTCCATAAATGTGGCTTTGAGAATGTGCTTGTTATGCTCACTTAGGCAAGCTTTAAAGTTTCTTAATAGGGTAACGTTATCATTACAGAGAACATCTTTATATTGCTAAAGATTAACCCTTCTTCATCGGTTGTATCAATTTTAGGGGAAAAAAGATTATGAGGTTGT
The DNA here is from genome assembly GCA_013396775.1 of Cephalopterus ornatus. Lineage (NCBI taxonomy): Eukaryota > Metazoa > Chordata > Aves > Passeriformes > Cotingidae > Cephalopterus > Cephalopterus ornatus. The sequence continues at coordinate 20,507 of VZRE01011045.1, forward strand.
ATAATGAGCTTAAATAATGAACATAATTCAAATTTTCTGAAGACAAATGTCAATGTTACACTAGAGGAAAGTATTATAATTTAAATATGTATCTAATTTTTACTCCTCATTTCAGCTGGTCGCCCTTCTACATGAATCACCAAATGTGATACTACTTAAAAATACTTCTCAGAATCTAAAGTGACAAGAGAAGGGAAATAAAAACTGTGTGTCATTAACAGGTTATAACTGCTGGGCACAGAATGCCTGAGCTTTCTAAAAGAGCCATACTTACACACTGTCTCAACTGTCACATATTGAAAAATGAGACTGCCTTTCATTTCCACAAAAAAAGGTCTCTAAAGCTTTGCCTATGCTTTATACTGGAGTTCTGGGATGCTGTTGCTGATAGTGATATTCTCTGTTCAAAATAAAGAGGACAATGTCTGTATGAGCAGGTTAAGTGTCAATAACTCTAAATACAGCCCTGTTTATGCAGGAGAAAGCTTTTTTTTAATTATACTAAACCTTGTCTCATTAAAATCTCTAGCCACACTGAAATTTCAGCAATGAAAGCTGCACTCACCTTCCAGGCAAGAGAAAAGGAATAATTCCCAAGCAATGACATTTTAGACCACCATTTAAATAAAGCTACATATGTTACGTGCTTATCCCATTAGCATTAAGGAGAAGTTTTACAGAGTTTGGTAGATGAGCTGTAAGCAAATAACTCTTACAGAAAAGTGATATGTATATGTACTTAGTCCTATAAAAACTAAACAATGCATCTTTTTTGTTTTTTTTTTTTTTTCTCCTGATGTCTTGAAGTTAAAAGTAACTGCACTTATCCTTGTGGAAGCTAGGGCAGTCAGTTTGCTATTAAGAATAGGTTTTGGCATTTCTGAATGTGACTGTATTCTTTCTGATTTTGCCACCCTGAGCCTCCAGGTTGTGGTGTGAGGATGGTCCCTGAAGCAGTGCTTGCCCCTGTGCTCCTCTGGGGTTGTGCCCATATGCATTGTGGTCCCATGACTATCAGTCCCCATAACCTGCCTGCCTGTCTATATGTACCCTTTCTCTCATACATCTTCTTGAAAGTCCCTATAGAAGACACAGGAATTTTGTATTTGAGAGGAGGTTGCAGGTGCAAACATCCAGCCTTTCTGTACACATGAGAGGGGCACCATCTTTATTCATATTCCACTAAGTATCATTATGGTAGGAAATCACCCAGCTGCCAGGCTTATATACAGCTAGAGAGAGTGTAAATTTTGAGGACATATATCAAAGAAGAATGGTTACAAGTAAGTAACTTGCTTTTACCAAAGAAAAAAAAATTTGTAGGTTTTTTTTTTGTTGTCATTTTTCTTCAGAAAATTACAACCATCTGTAGTCCAGATTAACTATTCTAGGTCATTTAGAAACCATAAAGGAATGAGAAGAAAACCCTACATTTTTATTTTGTTGTTTTCAGTGACAAGGACAAAGCACTTCCTTCATATAGAGAGATAATCAAAGGCAGATTTCTAGAAAATGGAAATAAAAATCTGTTCAAAATGCAAACAGTTATGCATGAGCTATAAACTATTTCTTCAGTGGATAAGACTTAAAAAAAAAAATTGGCCAGCTGCTTTCTTTCCACTCATGCATTGATGTTTATCTGTTTACCTCATTTATCTTTTGGTGCATTTGGGATTTAAGAACAGATCACTTGCACTGAAAATCCCTTAAGCAATGCATAGGAAGTGCCATTTAAACCCCTACATGCTCTCTGTGTTTCATGCTTAGAACAAATGCTTGTTTTCAAACAAACTTACTACCTTTGGTACTGGCAGAGGTATGGCTAGAAATCTCTTGTCTCCATGCATTTGCAGGGCATAAATTCACATACTTTTTTTATGCTGCTGAAAAACAGTAACACAGATGCAAGCACAGTCAGCACAGAGGATTTTCTCTAGGTTCACTTCCAGTTTAAGTGGATTTTTATTTAAAGATATCAAAACAATATGAAGCTTTTTAGATTTAAAGCCTTCAATACTTGTGACCTGTTATTTATCCTCCATAGCATGTCTAATTTGATAAATGTGGACCTAACAGCTCCAGACAATGACATCAGCACTGTGCCTTCCTCTATTGTTCCTGGCTGGGCTTCAGCAGGAAGAACAGTAGTAGGATTTTTATTCTATACACGTCTCAGTGAAGATGACTGAAGTTTTAGCCTGCCATGCCAAAGCAACTTTTGCTCTGGCCAGTTACATGTACTTAGTCCAGATTTAGGTACTTAGAGAATGGACACAGCTATTTGAAACACTATATTTGCATAATAATTGTAAGCTTCCATTTGTGGAAATTCAGTTGTAGCCTGTTGTACTATTCGTTAGAGGTTATACATTGATGCTTAGGCACCCATTGAAATATTTTTCTCATCATGCAACAACTGGATTTACACTTTCTTTGTTTATAAGTGCTTGAAAACAATTGTCAACAGCTTCAGATGTCCGCTCATGACTCTAATGGAATTAAGTTGTTTTGTTTTCTCCAGGCCAAGTGCATGTTGGCTGAGCACACCCTCATATAATCTCTCAGTATTATCCTGAATTGCACACTGCCTTCTTTTGCCTTCTGTGTGCAACTCATGCAGACCAAGGAATAGGGATTTTTCATCTGGATACTGGATTTGATCCTTCTGATGCTACCACAGTGAAAAAAATTTCAACAGCTTTCAACACCCAACTTACAGGCAATGCATGCATCAAAGACCATTTTAAGAATAATTTGGTGTGAATTTATATTTTACAAACTAGATCCTCTGGGAAGGCCCTATTGGCTTATCTTACCTCAAGGATGTTCCCTCCTATGGTCTCCTCCTGGTTATCCTCAGGAAGTCTATGCAGGTTTACTAGGAAGCTTATCACCCTTCATGACAGTTTCAGAAAGTGTATAACTCAAGCTCTGATGCCTCCCAAAGCTACTGAAGGGTGGCGAAAATATCTAGTGTGCACAGACTCTACACAAACCTCTCCATGAATCAGAATTAAAACCTGCCTGCCTCCTAACCCCAACCATTTTACCTTTTCAGCTGCTCTCAGGGACATTGTGGCTCCCTATCCCCTAAAGCCTCTAGTGCCTTTAACACTCTGGAAAAAACAACTAGGCTGAGGCTGTGTGAGTCCCTGGAAAGGGAAAATATGGTCTTACGAAACAGTTAGCAGGGAGCAAGAATATAGAAGAGGGAGTCCAGACCACAACATGGCTTGTTTACTTATGTACAAAACATGAGCATTGATTGAAAGGGGTGAATTAATCAGAGTTCCTGTAGTGTCTTTGCAAGATGGTAAAGTATCAAATACAGATTTGTGAAGGTTTGGTATTCATAGCAGGCCCTCCATGTTATGCTAATATGAGCTCTTCAGAGGCAACATAAGTTCTCACATTGAGGTACGATGCAAAGCCCACAGCTCACACTCATATCACTCAAATACTGCTGTTGTAGTTATTTTCAACCTCAAAAAGGCAAATCTTCTGCCAAAAGTGATGGCAAGAACAGAAAGTACCATTATTATAAGCACTCATGAAAGGGCACAGATTACTGTTGCCCACAACATCCCTTGCAGACAGATGTCTGTTTGGACAAGTGCATTTAAAAATATCACTTTTCCATAGTTTAAGTAAAACTGTTCACTTAGGCTTATGGAATAGTAGGGGAGGGTTGAGTTTTGCAGCAAGTATTGTAAATAGGCCATAACCAACATTAGTTAAACTTTGCCTTCAGTTCATCTTGCATATTATTTTATTCACCATCAATTCTTGCGGTAGACTGCTGGAGCTGAAATAGAAGGGGGAGACAGTGTGGGAAATTCCCTTTTAAATTTTAATAAAAAAAGAGTTCATAGATGAGCTAGTATTTCAGCATACCATTCACCCTTTGCAATCTGTTTCTAGATTATCTTTAGAAGCAGAACTCATCAGGGCAATTTAAATGTAAGGGCCAAATTCTGATCTCAGCTGCATGAAAAAATAACTGTAGAGGCATCTGCCCATATTGTAGGGCTGATGGTTTTACTACTAAATGGCTAACTGCTGAAATCACTACAGATTGCTCATTTACTGTTAGATGAATAAAATTCACATTCATGGGATATTTCTTCATGGTAAGGATATTTGCACTGTCTTTCCTTATTACCATCCATCATCATAATATCTGTATGTAGTAAAAATATAAAACTGAGGTTTGAGGCATCTTGATAGTATTGTTCCCTATTTGGAGGAAAAGGAAGGAAAGAAACTGAATAACATGCCATTTGTATTGTAAGGTTTCTGTGGCAGAACTGGGAAAACATCCAATGTTTACTGTATACCAATCCACAGCATTAAAGACAAAATCACCCCTTTCTCTCAAAACCTAGTTTTGGCCAGTGCACATGCCAAATAATGATACACAGAAGCTAAAGTAACTTGCTAGCTGATGAGCTTCATGACAAAGTGAGTCAGTGTTCTTAGGGACTAAGCTCTAACATTCAGTTTAGAGATGACCGTTTACAGCCCTTGCTTTTTAATTCAATTTTTCCACTTAAGCTCAGTTTCTTTACAGGGCCTGAGCCAGTCCCCACATATAAACTTGGTGGTTCTGCTGACCACCACTTTTTGACAGCTGTGGGAGCAGCCAGCGAGAGCTAGGTACTAAAGTAGGTGTATACTGAATCCCAGCATTCGGAGAAAGCCCAGTCAGCCCCAGGATGAATAAGAACAACGGAACTACTCCTGGAGTGTCCAGGATTTAGAAAGCCATTATGACCTCAGGCTGGGTGGGTAATAGAGAGGAACATTTCACACTGAATTTTCTGGTTTTGATTATTCAGTCATGGAAAGCATGCATAGTCTGCTGAATCCACACATTCCCAAAGAATTCACACATTTCTGATATTTCTGCCATGCACACTATCTGAAGAATGCAGAGATGTTTGCTTCTTCAGAATTGATTCATAATTCCTATAGAAAGGAACATTCAGTTAAATATAAATCAACCTTCAAGCTGGCTAAGAAGAAAAGTGTCCTAAAATGTACTAGTACGTGTTTTGATTAGGAATGAAGGAACATTCTATTACTATGTATGTACAGTCAATTCAAAACATATGCTCTGTACACAGCGTTTTGGGACAAAGTTTCATCAGTAAAGCAAACTTAATTTACACTTAGTGACTTTCTGAGGTGAATGACCAAAGGAAACCTGTATGGTTTCCATGTTGCATAAGGAATAACTGAATATGGAAACCTTTCTTTTGCTGGAAAATAGGGATCATTGGTTGGTTGACTTACAGGATCAGGTTAATAATATAAATTTTTTTGCTCATGGATAAAACAAGATTTGGAAGTAGTTATTTTCTGAGCATCCACAGATCCACTGAGAAATCCTGTAAGTTGGAAGGAACCATGCTTCATAGTATGATTGGTCATTCATACGATATATACCCAAAATATTTCTGTCCATAGAAATCAACTTGAAGCATCAGATCAACTTTCGTTTTGAAGAGTCTATATCTGACTATCCCACCTGAGAAACACAGATTTTGAGAACTGTGACCAGAAACTGAGAATTGTGTTTAAGCTTTCAGTCTGGTTCATTTACTCTCAATACAAAAGAAAAAAGAAAAATGTTTTAAGTAAGTGAAGATCGTTAAGAAGCCCTTAAAAGTTCATTTTTATGTTCTTAAAGTGCTGAAAGACAATTTCATAGAATAATATTTACATCTTAAACCAGTTTCTATCTGGGAGAACTTGGCAAAGCAGGGAAGTCTGAAGGTCTGTTAGTTTCTTATATGTGTAATATTTGGGCATAGCATACAAGTGAGTGATATCCCAGAGACACAGTTTAATAATTCACTTCTCCAGCTTCACTGGAAGCTATGTTAGTCCAAACTGCTCAAGTTCGGAGAAATCAGAAATTTTTATGGCATTAAATATTACACCCATCTCCACTGAAATCATGAGGCAAGAAGTCTGGATGAAGACTGATGGCTAGCTTCTGTGGCTGTCTGAATTCTCATGTAGGAAGCAGGGTTTGTGTCTTTACTCACTCTATGGATAATTGTCATTAGTCCAGGAATAATGTTAAGGTAAAAAGGGCAGGGTGTGTGCCTGACCTCATTTCAGAGACTAATAGCAGGCTACTCCCTAAAATGATGCTACTTTTCACCTAGCTACCAATTATTAACAACTCTGTTAGAAATCACAACCATGACTCAATCCTTATCAGAGTCACTTTCACAGTAAATAACGACCTTGGGTAAAACCTTTTCCTTTCTACTGCCTTTAATTAAGACACGTTTCAAACAATTTTCTCATCTTCTGAAGCAAATAAAAGGTGTTGTTCAACTGTCAGACTGATATGAGGGCCAAAGCAGACTTTAAACATCTGAAGCTTTTAGATTAAAATGTTGGAATGTTGGTAAATATTAATAAGCCTGAAACAACAGCAATAGATAAAAGCAGTCAGCTTGGAAACAATTGCGGAGAACTCAAGTGGGTGATAAGAATTTTTTATATGCTATTTCCTGCAAAGAAGTCAAAAGGGAACCCTTTCTCTTATATGATATTGTCCCTGATACTTAATTACATTATCAGATTGTACTAGTGTGGCTATTTAAATAGTAGAAAAATTAAATTTTGAGTCACAAGCAGTTTGGAGGATGTCACAAAATCACCAGCCCTTGTCCTTGTGGGCAACTTTAACCTGAAGGATGTCTGCTGGAAACTCAACACAGCAGAAAAGAGGCAGTCTAGGAGATTCCTAGAGTGTATAAAGGATAATTTCCGGCTCCAGCTGGTAAATGAGCTACGAGGGGTGGGGCTCCGCTAGACCTGTTATTCACAAACAGAGAGGGGCTGGTGGGAGATGTGGTGGTCAGAGGCCGTCTGGGGCACAGTGACCATGAAATAATGGAGTTTTCAGTACTCAGGGTTGCAAAGTGGGCCATCAATAAAACTTCTACTTTGGACTTCCAGAGGGCAGATTTTGGCCTACTCAGAAAACTGGTTCAGAGGTTACTTTGAGAAACAGCCCTTGAAAACAAAGGGGTCCAGGAGGGATGGACATGCTTCAAGAAGGAAGTCTTGAAGGCACAGGAGCAGGCTGTCCCAGGGTACCAAAAGGCGAGCCAGCAGGGAAGACGGCCAGCCTGGTTGAACAGGGAGATTTTAAAGGAAATTAGGGAAAAAAAGAGAGCTTACCACCTAGGGAAAAACTGGCTGGCTATTCATAAAGAGTTTAGGAATATGGTTAGGTTATGTAGAAAGAAAACTAGAGAGATAAAGGCACATTTCGAACTCAATCTAGCCACTTCTGTTAGGGATAACAAGAAGTGTTTCTACAAATAGATCAATAGCAAAAGGAGGGGCAAGGAAAACCTCCGTTCTTTATTGGACATGGGGGGAAACATATTCACCAAAGATGAGGAAAAGGCCGAGGTACTTAACAGCTTCTTTGCCTCAGTTTTCAGCAGTACGACAGGTTGTCCTCAGGACAACTGGCCTCTGGAGCTGATAGACAGAGACTGGAAGCCAAACAGCACCCCTGTAATCCAGGAGGAAACAGTTAGTGACCTGCTGAGCCACCTGGATCCTCACAAGTCTATGGGACCAGAGGGGATCCATCCCAGGGTGATGAGGGAGCTGGTGGAAGAGCTTGCCAAGCCACTTTCCATCATTTACCAGCAGTCCTGGCTCACTGGGGAGGTCCCAGATGGTTGGAAGTTGGCAAATGCCACGCCAATACACAAAAAGGGCTGCAAGGAGGACCCAGGAAACTTCAGGCCCATCAGCCTGACCTCAGTGCCTGGCAAGGTTATGGAACAGATCATCCTAAGTGCAATCACACAACACCTACAGGATGGACAAGGGATCAGACCCAGCCAGCACGGGTTTAGGAAGGGCAGGTCCTGTCTCACCAACCCGATCTCCTTTTGTGATCTGGTGACCCGCCCCGATGGATCAGGGCGAGGCTGTGGGTGTGGTCCACCTGGACTTCAGCAAAACCTTTGACACCGTCTCCCATAACATACTGCTGAAAAAGCTGGCAGCCCAGCCAGACCTCTGTGGCTCACAGATGTGCACAGGGAAGCTCCCAGACGTGTGACATAGGACCAAAATGCTTCTTTGGGCTCTCAGAGCACCGCAGCAGCATACTGATAAGAAGGGACAATTCCTACTGGAGAATTCAAGTAATTTTTCATCCCTAGATTTTCACTATAGAGCTGGGGCTTTCAGCAAGGGCATCAGTTTTCAAATGACACCCTCGTCTGTAAGCTGGAGCCCAAGATTTTCTCCAAGGCTTTGGCACTCTCAGCCTGTTTTCCGAGTCTCTGAGCTCCGTATAGTTACAGCAAAGAACCTGCAGAGCTACAGGAGCTGCACAAAGAGACCGCCTCAGCAGCTCTGGGACACCTCAGCGGAAGGAGTTTGAGAGCAGAAAGGCAGATTCGTTACCATGCCGTGTTCCCTGGTGCGATGGAAAACGTGTTTGCCTTACTAAGCACTACAAGTCCCGGATAAAGCTTCTAAAGGAC
>VZRE01011045.1:29173-185738 GCA_013396775.1 Cephalopterus ornatus
GCCTGGAGAAGAGGAGGCTCAGGGGAGACCTCATCACTCTCTACAACTCCCTGAAAGGAGGTTGCAGCCAGGTGGGGCTTGGTCTCTTCTCCCAGGCAACTAGCAGTAGGACAGGACGACACTATCTTAAGCTGTGCCAGGGGAAGTTTAGGTTGGATATTAGGAAGAAATTTTTTACATTGGAAATGGGCTGCCCAGCGAGGTGACGGATTCTCCGTCCCTGGAGGCTTTTAAGATGAGATTGGCACTTAGTGCCATGGTGTAGTAACCACAGCAGTGTTGGATCAAGGGTTGGACCTGATGATCTTGGGGGTCTTTTCCAACCCAGTTGATTCTACGATTCTGTGATTCTATGATATTTTTGTAGATTTCATGGACTTATAAAAATGTTACAGTTGTGCTTTCTTACATCATTTTTGCTGTCATAAAGAGATATTTCAAAGTCATTCCCAAAGTCTCAAACTTACAATAAAATCTTTATTTGATGGGAGTGACTTTTTTTGTTGTTTCGTTGGAGAAGGTTAATTTTGATGTGTGCTTCAGAGCAGCCTTATTTTAATTACGTAAGGAGTTTGGTAGATGAGAGGACTTTGCATTATACATATGTAGCAACAATGGTCCATAGAGATTTGTATTGCATCTGCTGCATTAAGTTAAAATATAATCATTAACACACTGAGAACATCATTCTGGCACATGCTTATAAACCATCACACTCATGCAGAGCCTATTGACAACCCAGTGTCGCTACAGACTAGATACCATTTTCTTATTATTTGATATCATCCCAATTATTTCTTTAGTCTTTGTTCCAAATATGTCAGGGAGGCTTCTCTTTAATATTAAACAAGACCTGAGGATGCCATTAATCTTGTTATTTAATATAAACAATAGACCATATGAAACACACAAGACACTTGAAAACAAGTCAGTCAGTCAGACCCTTCTAAATGTTTACTAGCTCTCAACATCTGATTTTCTACCATATGCTCTAAAATGGAAACTGGAGAAAGAGGAGCTCAGCTACCGCTGCCTCACCTACACCCAATACTCAGTAGATTTTTCTCACCAGCTAGCAAAATACATAGCTTTAAAAATGAAAGAAATTGGTAACAGGAAAACTGACAAAGAGCTGCCATAAGGTAGAGTATTCTGTGTCATGAGGCACATTTGCAGGTTGTACTACCCTAGAAGCTGTGTAATCAAGTCTTAACTGAAATTGCTCAAATGTAATTTTCAGATATTAAGGTACATTACAGGAATAGTTTGTTGGCTCTGCCAGCTTCTGTGTTGCCCTTACACAACTCTAAGCAGTGAGAAAGGGGTGTTATGTGTGGAGTGCACTGGGGCTAACCAACCCAACCCAAATTAGCCAGTGGGAGAGTCACACCTATGCTGGACTTGGACAGAATATGTGAGTCATAAACTACTTATGACATTCCCTATGGAAACTGGCAACCACAAAGAATTAAAACCTTCTCCAGCAGGCCTTTTTCTGTCCTTATCCAAGAAAGGGCGTCCTTTCTGAATGTCCTGAAAGTTAGGAAACTCTCTTTCTGCTATTATAATTCACAGCTTTATTGGTGTGCCTGTTTTTGCTGAACTTTTCACTGATAAGGTCTGCCTTCAGACCTTCCAGGTTCCGGTCTCTAACAGCAGAGCCTATGGGATTAATCACAGTAGAAAAAGATCAAGTCTTAGAAGGTCAAGTCAACTGTAAAAACACAAACCCATGCAGCAAGATGCATCCAGTGGTGCTAAAGGAAGCTGGACCAGGAAATGTTCTTGATTTTATGGCAATAGTGGATTGTGTTGTAAGCTGAATGTGATGTGAAACCAAATATTGTAAGAATGTAAGATTCTTTAAGTTTAGATGGAGAGCTGATAGGAGGCTGCATAATGTGTTTGCCAAGACCAGGGACATCCAAGCTGCTTCTGTTCCTCTACAGTGAAAAGGAACTCAATTTCCCCATTTGTGCCTTGACTCATAGGCCAAGAAAAATAGAAATTACTCTGACCACATTTTTTTAAGAATTAACTTCTTTGAGTGAGTTGTCTTACCTCAGAAGAGAACCCTGGGCTCTGTCTCAAGGGAATAATATGAGTTTGAGATCATGATTAATCAAGTAAGTCTCAAAGGAAAGGAGAATTCAAATATAAAAATGTATAATATAAAAATATAGCTATTCCCAGCGTCTGACTGTGGATGTCTCATAAATGAAAATATGGGAAAACCATATTGGTCTATGGAGTCTTCTAATCCAAACTGCTGTTTCAGAATTTAAACTCTTCTCTATGGGGTGTTGCTGCAATATGATGCTGATGCCTATGCATTGCAGGTGGCCAGTGTAGAAGATCTGGCAGTCATTCAGCAATTCCTGGTATATGATCTATATTTTGTATCCCATTTCAGGCCTTTTCTCTCTGCAAGCTATCCATGAATCAATCAAGATACTTATTAATTTGCTTGCTACGCATGGTTGCTCAAGGGATTATATTTATAACCATTTGGACTTCAGGGATTTGGCAGCCACTACTTTAAAAGCTCATTTGATTATCAACATTAAGTATTTGATTGATAGAAATTGTTGCTTAAATCCCACAGTGAAGTTTTTATTGCAACTGAATGAGAGAAATGGTTTAATGTGTGATGAATAAAAAGATTGATAGGGATTCCTCTCTTGGCCTGTCTGGAATACGCAGACCAAGGATTTTAAGGATCAATCACAACAAATTATTCCAAATAGTTGACTACATTTATGGCTGTTCTCAATCAAAAACCAGAAAAAAGATAAGTGCATTACTCCAGTATCAATGTTGTATGTGTTTATGAAGAGGTTGATATACATATAAGGTTAAGTAGATGGATATTATTCCCATTGAAATGTATATACTGAAGGTGGGATCATCTGTCTTAGCTTATACATGTGAATTTCCCTTTATGGACAGTGGACAAAAGGCATCTCCGTAAAGTGAGTCCTCCTATGAGGTCATGTGAATATGTTTTTGTATTTCTCTTTTATCTAAGGTTGACTTAAAGGGTTTAGGCAATGGTAAAGCTTCCTCACACAAGCACGTGATGGCAAATCAAACAAGTGAACACATTAAGTGGCCGGCTTTCCAACACACTGCCAATCTGAGCTTCTCCATTCCAGCTTAACACTCCAATCTGCTTGTTGGCATTTCACAAGTCAAGTGAGGAGAAAATGTGGTCCAGGGACCAGGGGTATCAGAAGTGCTGCAATTTCTGATATGTTATGAGGTCACGGGATACATGCCAGAAGCCCAAGGGCACCTAATACATTTGTCACACTGGGACAAAAAGATATTTCTATAACTCGCTTTTTATAAAGACACAGATATGCAAATGTTTGGGGTCTGGTTGAAGACAAGGGATGTAGGTGGGTCGGACAGACATTGAAGTTCCCACAAGCCAAAACTGTAAAAGAGGGTTATAAGCATATGTTTCAAATGACCTTTCCATCACTTGTTTTCCCAGTCCTAGCCTGCAAAACTTACCCTGTAAGACCTAATTTTCATGGCTCTGAATGTAAATGATAATATTAAAAAGGAGCAGCTCATAAAAAGTGGTTTGAAAGGACATGTTTCAGCACTAATCTCTTACTTGAAAAGCTATTGTGGTCAAGCTACTGTCTTCAGGGTTACTGTCTTGCACTCATTTCTGAAATAGAAACAGGAACCTTAGCAACCAAATAGAACCCAAAAGCAGTGCTTTTCTGAGTTGGAGGTTACCAAGGATTAGTGCCAAGGACTGACAAAAAATTTAAAAATGTATAAATTAGGCATTTCTCAAGATAGTGCATAGTTTTAACCTAAATCAGAAGGTCTTAAGGTTATTATACTGCTTACACATTCTAAATGGAAAGCAGAAATCAGATGGAAAATATTTTTCTTAGGGAGGATTACATTCCAATTTTAAGGAAGACGAGTGATCTGAAATTTCCAGTGGATGAGTTGCTGACATTGATAAAACAGCTGACATAAACATTAATTTTACACCAAGTTCTGAGAACATTTGAGACCTATTATTTTGGTGACTTTTATACATTTAGGGTGACATCAAATGGTGCTGAGAACATAGGCCTTCTCCTGGAGGACTGATGTCCAGATGAGGTAGCTAGGCTGAAGAAAATCAAGTGCAATTTAAAAGAAAATCAGTCAATAAGAAAAGATTCATGGGCAAATGGTCTGTCTCAGAAAGATTCCTCTATAGAAATCTGTCTACTACAGTACAGTGCACACATCTGAAAAATAATTAAGCTATAATCTACTTGTAAATAACAAGGACTGAGCTAGAAGGCAGGCAGAGTCTAGAACTGAGTGATGCATAAATATCCCTCCCCTTCTTTAGTACCAAGATACACTGCAGCACAGGAATGGGAAGGTCAAGGAAATGACCAGCTAATCCATGTTTACCAAGTTATTAAGTGTTTGGTCCCTACAATTAGACTGATGTGGACAAGAAAGGTAAGGCAAATCTTTACTGCTCAATGTCCAGAAGCTGCAGGCATTGGCTTGGCAGCCAGTGCAGAAGAGTGTGAAGGCTGAGGGTAACTCCTTTCCACTGCTTCTGTCTGACAGCTGTTTGCTATCTCTCCTTGCTGGAAGCTATCACTTCAAGCATAGTTAGTGTAAGGAATTGTCTCATTTGTTTCAACCAGATACAGAGTCAACTACTTAATTTTACAGAGCCTTCAGAAGCAAGTTCAACTTAGGAGACAAATTTTTCCCTGACATGGGTGGGAATTACTCATAACTTCATCTCTGGGTTCCTCCATGAAGGGGCTTGTTTCCAGCAGAAATGTAATTAAAATAAACTGCTTAAGGTTTGGAGCATGGGCATAACATAAGCCTATGTGACTTTTTCTGCAGTGATATTTGACGCTAGTCTTACTAGCAGCATCAGTCTCAGCAGTCATGCACTGTGAAACTAATGTAAAATGGCCATTAAAAAAAAATCCTAACGATCAGAGCCTACTCTTTGTGACATTTCTAGATAGCACTCTTTGCAAATCATATTTCTTTTGGATTTATGTCATTAGGAATTGAAGTAATAAGGACAATTAATCTTTCAAAATATGTGAACCAAAAAGAGCACATAATGTAATAAAAAGACTTCTTCCCCTAATTAATATACAATCAAGCATCAAATAGTGCAATGTTTTCACTAAGCTCATTTCTTCCATGATTAATTGTTTCTAGGCACATATTAGAAAAATTATGAATTGTAACCTGTTGTTTATGATTTATGAACCATTATAAGTGGTCATGGTATTGTGCTACTGATGTTCCTGATAATAAATATGTATAGCGTAATAAATTCCTAACCTTTAAAATAATCATTTAAGAGAAAACTCATGCCTAGAATATTAGTTATTTGCATAAGGAGTAATTTAATTTTGTACCTATGTAGGAGAAATTAAAAAAAAGGCAAATGAACTGCTAGCAAAAACCCATTGTGTATAGGAATCTGAGGTTAATAGGGCTCACAGTTCCTCACTCCAATGTTTCCATGCTTTGGCAGGCCATTTGTTTATTTCTTTTTGAGTAGGTTTGGCCAATAGGTCAAATTGTTGGAACTGTTTTGCAGTAAAAACATTCCTAGTCTGGGGGGCTTGTTAGTTTTGTTTCTCAATTCTATTTTTAGAAGTCAAGTAAATATTCCATTTTGCTGATCTGTAAAATAAGTCCTATAATCTATAAATTCCAGACACTTTTTAAAATTAGGTAACGTGTGCATCATGTTAAATACACAGACATTTTCTAGGCTGTGTTCACTTTATTTCCAGAAAGTCACAGAATCAAAAACTATAAGTGATGAGCAACTGCTGCTAAAAGGACATAAAAACAGCTACTTGAAACATGGTATGTTTAAAGGGGTAGAAGGGGAATTCAGGTGTGCAGCCTCTAACAGAGATGTATATTTTTCCAGATATTCCTTGAGTACTGCAGGAAAGGAGTGGATTTATTCCATCCAGTAATCTGCATGGGATCTAGAGACCTGCACTAACAAGTGCTGGTATTGTATTTTCAAAGTTCATGACAACATCTCTATTAAACAGGAAGATTTTCTCCTTAAGAAAAAGACTGGAAGTTTGTGAAACCACTGAATAGTAGTTTTGGAATGTTATAGCATGCATAGTATATGTAGCATGGAGTAGTGTTAAATATGTAGACTATGTGTAATTTGGAATAGTTTCTCCAAACTTCATAAATGTAGCAACAAAAATATACCATGTAATAGAAAGTACTAAACCCTAATTTTCAGTGCCCTCCGAAGTTTCGCTATCTTTAAAAGCTCACAACAGTGGAAAATGTGAATGACTAAGTGGAACTAATTCAGAGTATGCCTAATTCATAATTACTTACTTTGTGAGCAGCAATAAATTACAACGCCGCTTTTCACTGGCAGTTTGAAAAGAACTTTCAGATGGGATATTAGGTAAATTTCAATTAGACTAGAAATGCCTTGGAGGGCCAGTTACATATCATGGTATTTATGCAGACATCAAAGACTTAGTTGTTTAGACAAGGAAAACTAAGGCCATCTGACTATTCAGAGTATTTAGGAAGAGTTCTGTTTATTTCAACCTAGAATTTTGCCATAAATAGATGTCCCAGTTACAAAAAGCACTACCCTTTCTGATAATCCAAACTTATACATTGGTTGTGTCCAAAAACTGCAGTCTTGAGATCTTTTTTCTTTTTTCTCTTTTTTTTTAATGTACATTACAGCATGGATACAATAGTACTGAAGAAAATCCTGCACTGTTATTTTTGCTGTATTTTTCAAGAATAGCAATTAATACATACCACTGGAGTTCAGAACAAGTTTTCTACAACCGTTTCTGGACCGTTTCATAACAATCTGAGTAGTCCATTTTCTAAATCACATGGATAAGTTACATTTGAATTTTGGAAGTGGTAGCCAACTGATCTGGGTTTATCACTAAATAAACTCCTAAATTATGAAGTTGCTAAATCAATGAATTTTTGAAAAAAAATGAACAAAACCAAAAGAAACCAAAACAAAACCAAAAATAAAACAAACAAAACCAACTAACCACCACCACCAAAAATAAAAAACCAAAAAAACAAAAACAAAAGAAAGAAAGCTGAGCAAAAATTCAGCTACTAATCTGATACGTGCTAATTACTAATACAAAAAAATTGCATTAAAAATAGACCACTTCCATTCTGATCTTTTCTGGCATAAAAGCATATTTTGCCTTCATTACAGGTCACATGCTTTCATCATCAACTTGGCCGAGTAAAGTGAAAAATGGATCATTACTACTCATATAGTGGCAGTCTGATCCTAAATCCTTGAAAATCTAGGGAAATATAATTTGAATATTGCAGCTAAGGTTTAATATTGGAATAAAAATAGTGGTCTTCCAGGTAGTCTGGGATAGGTGTACAATACACACTGAAGAAAATTTTTATGGATAATTTACCTATGCCTGACATTGATGTGTATCCAAGCATAGGAAAGAATAAAATATGACCATAAATTTCTCTCCCCTTTTTTTTATGGTATTATTTTAGCAAGTGTGAAAGGGGATCCCACAGGGAACATGATTAATAACCAGCAGAGAGGTAAAAGCAGATACTACTGTAGAAACTGCATGGGACAGACATTTTTTCTTATAAAGCAATTAAAAATCCAAACCTAATTTAACTAAAAAAAGTTTAAGATATATCTAAGCTGAAGACAAATCTGACATGACTAATAAAGCACCCAACTACCAATGCCTTTTTAAGTATATAGATTATTTAGGATAAAGACTCTATATGATAAAAGTATGTAAGAAAAGACCAAAGACATTCTGTCTGTGGAAAACTCTTTCATTCTTTTGCATGCTAGGCAGCTGAATATTGTGCTTCCCCTGATTTTGGATTCCCAGATTTTTTTCACATGTGACTAGAAATAATAGAGGAAATCTTATGTTGATATTGCCATTTTATTAGGCTTGTTTTACAATATTTATGACTAATATCCAGAGATGTTACATGTTAGACTTTATCTTCTACCTTTTGTACTTGGAAGTCAATTCCGCACATTTTCTAGGTAGTTGCATTTTTATATTTTTAGTGCTGTTTTTGTGTCCATTGCACCCAAGGGAGCAAAGCCAGGGCAGTACACCTCTTTATGATAATCAAACTGCTTTGTTAGATTGCAAATTTCCTGGAGAAATGCATGTGTTTAAAGTCATAAGGTAGCACAAGTAGCAGATTTGCTCTTTCATTTGAAGTGTTGCATTAGTTTGATATCGTAGAGTTGATATGTTATGTAACCTGTAATATAAGTGCCACTTGCCAATGCAAGTGTTATGAAGTCATCTGTATTCAGTATGCAACACTGAACACAGTATTCCTCGTGCCAAGCACAGGGAGACAAACACTTCCCTGGTCCTGCTGGCCACACTATTACTGACATAGCCCAGGATACCACTTCATGGGCACACTTCATGTTCATCTGGCTGTTGACCAGGTCCTTTTCTGCTGGGCCACTTTCCAGCCACTCTTCCCCCAGCTTGTATGACTGTGATTAGGGTAGCTGTGATCAAAGTACAGGACTGGGCACTTCGCCTCATACCACTGGCCTTGGCCCATTGATTCAGCCTGCCCAGATCCCTCTGCAGAGCCTTCGTGCCCTCCAAAAGATCAACACTTCCGCCCACCTTGGTGTTGTCTGCAAACTTACTGAGGTTGCACTTGATCCTCTTGTCCAGATCATGGATAAAGATATTAAACAGGACTGACCCCAGTACTGTGCCCTGGGGAACACCACTAGTGACTGGTACCAACTGGATGTAACACCATTCACCACCACGAATTTTTTACTCATCTCTTCCTAAACTTACTGTAGGATATGTAGATTTTATTCCTAAGATAGATGGTCTCTTATAGATTCATAAATTTTCAAGACAATAAAACAGATGAAAGAATGCTTCCTAGTGTTTCTATATGAAGACCATAAAATGTGTTTGAACTAAAATTGCAGCTTGCATCTAGAGTAGCTCTTTTAACTCTATCTTTATTTAAACAACTTATATAAGGAAGAAATCCCCATATCCCAAAATAAATTTCACAATTCAGAGTCCCAGTGTGACAAGGACTCACTAAGCAATAGGAAAGTTAAGAAACTTTAGAAACAAAAATATGGGTAAAATCTAATTGGAAAAGTATCATAGTAGTGAAGCTATCAAATTCTGTCTTCTGAGACAGCAGCAGAATTGAATTCATGTGTTAATATTAACTGACCTAAAAAAAGTTCTTCCTGTCAGAAGCCTGCAAGGGTCTGCATAATTTCATGGTGTCACCCACTTCTAGTCAATCTATGTGTAACCTTTCTGATTTTCTTATCATACATTTTGGAAACTTTTCAGAACTTGAGATAAATAGATAAAAATATCAAGAAGGTCACTGAAAAAAATAGGATGAAATGCAAGCAGAATTCAACTCCACTGAAACTGCTCTGAGATTCTAAAATTATACTGATGTGTCGTTTTTGTTTGTTTTTTCCTCTTCTGGGCTTTGGCCAGGTCCTGAAGCAGAACAAGTTTTTGTGAAATATAGCTTATGTTTATGACATATTTTATAAGGTGTAGTGAAGTGCATTATAATTATATGATTTGTCAAGTGAACACTTTCAAAGCATGTTGTTCTTGATTGTTATTTTGAGTCCTGCAATTTAGACCATATGTGACCTAATAACAGGGATTTGAGCATAAATATCCACTTACTGTAGCCTATTTCTAATTATTTTTGAGACGTGTTGAAATTTTAAAGGACATCACCATGCCCTTCGGAGAGATTCATAAAACAGGAGCCATTATTGCAAAGCAAAACATCCAGCTTGCCAAAAAACAGAGATTCCTCCTCTACCAACAACAGCTCTCAGTTCAATATGGAATTTTCCAAAAGAGGAGTCACTAAGCACAAAAGTAGGCTCTTTGTAAAGACAAGTGTATACCCATGTCTATAGGAATAGCATTTAAAAGTTAGAGGAAAAGAATCCTCTAAAAATATTTTTGAGCAACAGTGCATATAGAGTGCCAGAAAATTATATTTAGGCCCATGCGTTAGCACAGCTACTAAAGAGACCAGTTCCCTGACCACAGATGAATATATGCTCTGAAATGGAGACTTGCTCTCCAGTAAGACTTTTCTATTCTATTGTTGGGATGGACTGCTCTATCCTAAGCAGATCTCTAGGATATACCTGAAGTGTTTGGGTTTTTTCAGCTGAATTTGGGTTAGAAAACTACTTCTTGAATAGACCTGAGCATCCTAGGCTGTAGTAATGTCATGCTCCCTGGCAACCTTCCTAGGTGATTCTGAACCTCTATCAACATTTCAATCTTTAGTTTGTTTCCTTTCATCCGTTGGGATGAATATGCTTCCTGCTTAAATCTGAAGAATTAAAGATAAAGCAAAATGGAAGTGTCACAATTTTCCAAAAAATCATTAGTGGGGTTTGCATTTAGAGGAAGATGGTAATTAGATATGAGAAGTTGTAGCTCTCAGATGTCTCTCCTGACCTAAGTCTATTAGTGATGCACTAGTTTGTTTGGAATGTGATTTTCTCAGAATTTCTGAAAACTTGGGGCTTTCCAGGCAAGCCAAATTTGTTGTGATATTCCTCGCCAAAAGATAAGATGCAAATAGCTTCTTCAAGATTTCTACAAGGCTTAAAGAAAAACCAGATCATGAATATCATATTCCTGGATATGCAGCCTAATTCCTGGGACATTATGGAAGAAACGAAATCTAACTGAAAACATGACTAGCATTAATTATAAAAACGTGAGTCACGATGAATTAGGCAAATTCACAGAAGATAATTAGGGGCTCTGAGTACCAGAAAGTCCAGAGTGTTAGGCTGAATCAGATGGATAGGCTGTGCCAAAGAGTGGAATTCCAGACATACGCCTGCATAGTTGGTGGCAAATGTGTTGGAATTACAGGACGACACAAAATTAGTAGCAAAGTGTGATGCAAAAGTTTTTCAGATAAAAAAATTCTAGTTAAATTGTTAGAATTCCAACTGAAGAATTTATATTGTGTCTTTGAATTTTTCAGTTGTCTTTTTTCAGGTAAAAATAATTAGATTGCACGACATGATATATATAGAACAGTTAATGTAGTAAACAATACAGCAAAGTAAGACTTTCCAAAAATTCTTAACAAGGTTTTTTATTGGGCTATGGGTAGTAATAACTTTACTGTGGAAACTGCTGACTTAGCAGTTGCAAAATACATTCACACTTTTTTTTGCTTGAAACAAGCTAGGTGGCCAGAACCCTTTTTGTATGTTTCTCTTATGCTTTCCCAATGTCTGGCCTCAGCTGCATAAAACAGGCAAAACTAATAGTGTGATAGGAATGAAACACTGGGTAATTGAATTAACAGCTGGAGAGTGTCAGAATTTCCTCTATGTAGCGTGAATTAGGGAAATAAAAAGTTAAATGCAAAATGGAAACAAAAGAGGACTGGAAAAAATTCTGCCCATTTAATGAAGGAACGAAGATTTTCCTTAAAAGTATTGCACAAGACTTTTGTGCAGATGACTTGCTTTTGCTCTCTGGAGACTACTCTTGGAATGGAATCTCATGAAATTTTAATTGGATGCATCATTTTCTAAAAATGCAAAGCATTTTTTTTTCTATTTCCAAACATTAAACAAAGCTATCATCACAGCTTGTACAGCAATGGACCTCTACTTTGAAAATGCTATGTTAAAATATTGAAGTGATACTGTGGCTATTTGCAACTGTTTAGGTCACTGAAGTCTTTTGTAATAGAATTATCATGGTTATATCTGTTCAGTTAAATAAAGAGTGCCAGGAAACACTCTCAGTTACTGAAACTAGATTGTCTGTATAACTAAGTTGTAAGAAAGGTTCATGGCTCATTTTTGTTCCACAATTGCTAGTTCACTTTCTGACAGCTCCTAGTGAGGCTCAGGGACTAGACAGACCAAAGATCATTTCAAACAGGTTGTTTGTGTCCAGCCACATAATTTCTCCTAGGCAGTTTTGGACACCGGCTATTGAATGCCAGCTGGCTTCATTGCCAAAAGAACAATCCCAAGCATCTTTAATTTACTGTTATTGACATAGTCATTCTGTCTATCCAATACTTTTGACTGTGGCATGTCCAAGCCCAGCTGTTACCACAGGGATGATCGAAAGAGGCACTTTTACAGATTTGCCTTCTGCCTCCATCCATGTCCCTCTAAGAGGTGGAGTTTTCTGCCCCTATTTACACCAGTCTGGGATTTCACAGCTTTCCCACTTCAGGACTGAAGTTTGATTAAAAACTGTTTAAAAATTCTTATTTGTGAGAAGCAGTCAGTATTACGCAATGTTACAACAGTTTCCTTCTTAGAGAATGTGCTAAGTCCTATTGCTCCAGCAATCTCCTTTAAATAAAAAGCTCTATTACAGATGGAAAAAATGTTCAATTACAATATACACTTACAAAGCAACAGTCTGCACATTTCTAGACAATCAGTTTTGTGTGTTCATGCACAAATTAAAGAAAAAAACCTCATAATCTCTGCAGTTGCAGTAGCAGCAGAGGTGCTGGATGCCTTCTTTTAGCTAGGCCAGGAGTATTGGGACCCACTGTTGTCTCTGGTTTGCCCTCCATGGAATGCTTCTTCCAGTCTGCAGCTAATTGCTTAAGGAAAACCACCTTTTTCATAAACCCCAGGCTTCCGAGTTCTCTTACCATGAACCTTCTACAAGCAGGGGCTGGTGGCATAAGGATGTGTGCTGCATTCAGCCCAGATATCTCTGTAAGCAGAACTTTTCAAAAGAAAAAAAGAAACCCCAAACATACTCAGATAATATAAATGCTTTACAAAGGCAAAGAGTGGAGAATTTTATATTATTTTCAGCACTCTGTTGCCCAGAGGAAGTGCTGAAAACACTATTATTCAGTATTTTTAAACTAAAATGAATAAACCGCTAAGAGATTTAGTGTAGGGAACAGTGTAACTTTGACAGGAGAATGAAGTACATGAGCTTCTCCATTTCAAATATCTACAATTTTTGTCATAAGTATCATCACCACTTCAGTGTTTAGTAGGAGTCTTTAGTAGAATGTTAAAGTATCATTTTAAAAGATTCATTATGTCTTAGAGGTTCCTAAAAATACAGGGAATCAGATAGGAGTTTTAAAAAGCATCTGATAAATGAAATTTTGTTTGGAACAAAGAGGAAAGTCAATATATCTTACAGAAAGTTTAGAGTTGGTTTTGGTGCCCTTAAAGGTATTCACATCTGCTGAGAACTGTATTTCTTTCAAATATGTTTCAAGGGTATAGGATGAGAAGGATGAGAGTTTTGTTGCTTATAGTTCATTCTAGGTTAAAATAAGCCATTTTCGTGGTTTATGTCCAGGTTTTGTTTTGGGAAAAAAAAAAGTGCACCTACTAGTATATCTAAAAGGAATCCAGATTGTGGCAGAAAGCCCAGTTTGTGGTAGAAAGAAGTTAATTTACATTTCAAGATAGCATTTATGCCTAGGAAAAAAATATACACAGGAAACTAAACAGAAATGCTGAAATATCTGTAGCTAGCAACAAGTAATACATTAAAAAACCCAAACACCTCACCAAAAAATAGTTCTAGAAGGGCTATAATGCAGCTAATTAATGAATATTATAATGAAACACTTTAGGACTCCCAGTAATGTAGCATATCTGGGAAACTATAAAGTCAGCTAAAGGGAAGTTATATTACTACTTTGACAAAATCTTGGAATAAAGACTAGACTAGGTTAAAGGCTAGACAACAGGTTTCCAAACAGCACCTAGAGTATTATCATAGTTACAACTTCAGTCACTGAACTTGCTTTTATCTGTAAACAGAGTAATGAAAGTAAAGTCCAGTAGGAAAAATAATAATGCCACCTGTCAGTAGGTCCCTGAAATGCCTTGGCTTCTGTTGTGGTGTTAACTCTGAATATCAAAGATTATTTTACCTAAGGGTTTAGTGGCTATTTCAGTATCATATTTGTGTGTGTAAGTATGCCCAGCTGCATTCTTGAGGGAACACTTGTGCAGCTGAAGTAAATGGGTGAGCCAGCACAAAGGAACAACGCTGTCTTTCTCTATATATTTCTGTGTGTACATATGAGCACAGTTCCTCACTCTGCCCATCACAAGTCAACATAAGCAATCAAAGATTGAAGTGTTTTTTGTATAAGATACACTAAACCTAATGTGAGGCCCTCTCATGCTCCCAGTCTTCCCACTTCACTTGCAAACTGAAGCTGAATACCAGTTGAAGTATCTGCCTTCCTGCAAGCTGTGATGCATTATTTTTTGTAAGCAAAATTAACAGCGGTAGCAATAAATACCTGTTCTGTACCTTCTTAATGCAATATAAAGGAATGAACTATGTCACTCAAATGCCAGTGGATATGACATAGAGGCCATACATAGATTTACTAATAATTTTGTAAATTATGAAAGGACACAATATGAGATGAACAAGAATGTCACCAAACCAACTAAGTAATATAAACTGATACTGACTGGATTATGAACTTAAATATATGTCTGCATATAGTTGTTCAAGAGAAATATGTTCATTTACACTTAGCATTGGAAAATGGAATTGAAGGTCTAAAACCTTGACTGGGAAGCGTGAGACAGGGATTTCTGCTTAGTACTGCACAATTAGAGGAGGGGAACAACACCTGTATTTTACATAACTATGAAAAACGCTGAGGTTTTAATTAAATCAATGAAGAACAAATATGTCTGACACAGTAGAGTGATGCCAGAAGAACTGGGATTTTGCTAACAAAAAAACCAGAGATATGAACAGTCAAATAAATAAACACACCAATAAATGTGGTCTGGAGCCCTGAATTGCTGACCTCACTTCCAGACAATGACCATACCAGAAGCTGTTCATGCTTCTCATAAAACTGGAGACTGAAGACCAGGCAGATCTCAGAGGTAGTATCTAGTTTAAATTCCAAGTTTATTTTTTGATTCACGCTGTCATGCACTTCTGAATTCTTTTCTAGATCAGCTCCTTGTCATGAACCTGTCATGATCCTCTCTAAGCCATTAATTTTAACTTCTTTAGCATAAAACCTGAGATTTGGAGGAGATGAAGAAAGACCTCTTATAAACCAGCGCCTTAGATGATCACAGGAGTAGGATGTGGTTAGAGCACATACCTGAACCCAGGCTTCCCAGATAGGAAGCATTCTTGGGAGTATAGATTGCAAGATTACATTACAAACAAATCAGAGTCTGATCATATTCTGGACTTAGTCATCTGCCCTGCCTGAGTCCAGAAAAGAGTCCACTGCAAAGACACATAATATTTGAAGGATTTAAACCTAGCACCAGAAACTAATTTTGCAAGCAGAATTTACATGTTTTTTTTTTTTTTCTAGAATCCATTGTTAGATTTAAAGAGAAATTCATAACAAAACTCAGTGTTCTTAGTATAGGACATACCTGCTAGTTCAGATTAAAAAGTGATTATTTTAAATTCCCAGAAAAAGACTCCAAAATTATTAGTGTATATGATCCTAGGGAAGAGGGAATAAAATTCTTTCAGTGTGAACCTCCATTCACATAACTTAGAAGACTGCCTTGCTTAGTATGTTTGGCTTTACTGCTTGTTTCAACAAACTAATGAGAGGGCTACCTTCACAACTGTGGTTCTTTTAATTTGGCCCCTGGGGATGTGCTGAAGTTCTGATGCAAACTGAAAGGAAAGACTACTACTTTGTTAAATTTGGCCATGTAATCCCATGGATCAGACTGCAAATAAAATAATCACTGAGGCTGTTCCTTGTTAAGCATGCCTGCTGCTCAGTTGGGAAGCAAGGCCAGCACTAAATCCAGAGATCCCCTTCTTGCTGCTTGGACCTTTCTGGATGTGAAGGACTTTTTATTAGACTGCGTTTGCAATAATAAGAAGTCAGGAACTGATCCAACAAAATATTTAAGTGTAGGTTTTATTTCTAACACCTGATTATTGGTCCTTAAGAAGTGATACTCACACTCATAAAGGTGAGTACTGAAGGGTTTTTCTCAGGACTCTCTACCCATGCTGTCCATGATAGGTTTAACTTAGCACTGGACTACTTCTCTCTACAAAAGAGGAGGTAGGATGTGATACCATGGAGGGGAAACAGCCTGTATCTTCCTTCTCACTGCTTATATTGGACTCATTAGTGTAATTGAGTTGAAGCTATAATAAATTTAGATTCTATTTTCCAAGATATAGGCTGGACTGGTCCTTAGTTGCTGTATACTGCTTTGCCACATCCACATAAACTGTGTCTTAGGCTGTGTAGAGTATCCTCTTGCCAAATTTACTATACACTTGTTTAATAAGAATATTCCAGACAAAACCCCAGATAACTTTCCTTGCAAAACTTTTCCTATCATCAAGACAAATAATTTCTAGGGTTTATTTTTTTAAATGTGCCCCAAAAATAGGGTCTTATATGCTTAAATTAAATTAGGGTTTGAATATGTCTCTGACATGAGGCCTTGGCATTTACAGTTCTGAACTGCACTGGACTTTTTAAAGTTGGGCTCTCACTACCCTTTGCTAATGTGATTATCTCTTCCTTTCCTGCAGGCTGAAACTAAGCTTACATGCCTCCAGCTGGCCAGACTTTTCCCTTCAAAATTCCTTCTGACTTTGGAAATCTTTCTAGGCTTGGGCCTCTGGGACATACAACCAGGAACAGACTAGCAGCAGTTGTCAGGGGCCACATACCCCAGAAGCTTGTGTGCTGCTGCTGCCATCACCATCCCTCCTCAGGAGCAGTTGTGGGCTCCCAGTACCTTGTATTTTGATCCTGACTTTCTCTTGAGGGGAATGTTGTCCACCACAAACAGATGCAGAATGTATACCACGGTTATAGAAGATCAACAAACCTTATTGTTACCAACATTTTATTTATTCTCACTGCTGGACAGGATCCTTGGGATGACTGAGAGGCAAGAATCAGGAACTTTCCTGTCTATAGGTTCAGCAAAAACTGAGATTCTCTAAAGTATCTTTTCTTGCAATAGTAGGGACTGGTAAAGCACCCATTGTTGAACTGCAAAAGATCAGTTCATCCTCACATGAATCCAAAGGCATGAAGGGTTTAGACAGCAATTGGGCTTTACTGATTGACATTTCAGTAAAACTGTTAATGTAATACATTAATACATAGAAATGTCTTGACTAAGTCAGTACAAGAGTTGATGGCATCATCTGTCAGTGTAAAAGGAAAAGCTTTAAACATATCTGCACACGTTTTAATTATGTGTGATATCTTCCATTTTTTCCTTTTCAGTTTAGCTTGTGCCTGTTTGTGTTGGCAATCCAATTGGGTAAATCTCATTACATGGACTGAATTGCTCCAACATTCTGAAGCTCAAACTGCTGATATGTCAAAACAGAAAAATTCTGGCAGCCAAGAGCAAAATGTCTCCTCTTTTCCAAGGCAGAAACACACAGCACTTGCATTACCTGAAATCTTTTTTCTTCCCTGTAAAGTGTTGCAAATGTTATTACAGTACACATCAGAGCAGGGTGTTACAGATGCCTTTCAATCCGTTTTTCCATCAGAGCACATCCCTGCCTCTCCACTGAAGCAGCAGCTTTTGTGACAAATGCGGTGGGAGCCCAGCTCTTCCATCACTCTGGCCCCTTGCACACCTGCAAACAAAATGGTCGAAGTCTACAAGGTCTTCCAGGCCTATTTACACATTAAAGTGTACTGCTCATCGTGCCTTTTCATCATACAGCTGTGGAGCACTTGGGGCATACAAAATAAAATTACTGCTGGAGTGAGATTGGGATACTCTCAGCACCCACGGCAACATTCTCAGATCAAAGACTATATAAGAACAGGTTGATGTCTTTCATTCTTTTTCTTTTAGCTTTTAATTACGCATATGTTGGCTCCCCCTGCTTTCCTTTTTTCTGCCTGCTGTTTCTCAGAGAATTACAACAAGAAGCTGGAGAAGCCATGACTCCCAGAAGCAGAGGACAGCAAGCAGGGTGAAGGACAGACAGGGATGTGGAAATAAAGGCCTGGAGATGACAACAACAACCCCCTAACGTGGTAAGATGTTTTGCTGGGTATAGCTGCATGCTGTCAGGGTGTTTAAACAGTACACTGCATTTCCATCCAGTCGCGGCCTTTACCCTTGCATGTGCAAATTTGATAAGGAAACTTGTCTCAAAAGTGAAATTCCCTAGAAGTTTGAAAGGACTCAGACTTGGGTTTCGAAAAAGCTTAAATGGAAGAGTAAATCAGCTTTGACTTCCTGAATGCCCACACTTGGGGAAGTACTTAGATGCAGCAATATTTTTTCAGCTCAAATAAAATATATTGTAATTGTGGAAGCTCCAATGTCAGGCACATTTGGGTACAAAACTCTTAATGTAGCCAAATATTACAACTCTTTAGGGAAGAGGGAAAGTTCACCCAGGGTTAGTTTGAAGCAGGATTGCAGACAAAGGTAAAATGAACAGAGTGAACATTTATTAGAGTGAACTCCTACTGAACATGGCTCCTCCCTTTTATAGGGGGAGCGACGAAGGATCTGGAAGGATAGGAAGGGTGTTTACAAATATGGGGAGCATAGGAGGAGATTTATCTCAACATGGAAAACATGGGAGGGATTACAACTTTATAAGGCTTAATAGGGAGGAGTGTAACCATAAAAGGGAGATCTGCATTGAAGCAGAAATTAGCCAATAGGAACCGAGGGAGGACTGGGATAGATAACATGAGGGGATTTCCATAAAATTTTGAAGAACATAACATCTTAACATTAAAACCACAACTTGGATAATAAAGTCCATCACTTCTGTGCTTGGCTTGGAAATACTAAATTATGTCTTCTTCTATGGTTGATTCCATCAATCCACTTCTTGTGTTGCTGTTGCTCAATTTCTTCATCTTCCACAGCCAAAGAACTCTGTTCTTCCATTTCAATATTGAAGATGGAACAAGAGTATTTATTATCTTCTGTATTACACATTGTATTCAATGAAAGCAATATGAATACATACACATTTCTGGAGAAAGTCCTCCTGGAGGATATTTTTTGGATCATGGCTAAATGATGTAAGAAGTTTTTATGGATGCCAAGAGGCCCTTCCTATTTTGTTCATGTGAATGCTCAGTAGTAGATACATCCTCTCCCAAGCTAAATGACCTTTCATTAAACTAAGAAAATAACACTGTCTTGAAGACACATGAAATCTCCAAATATACACACAGAAAGGTCTTTATATTATTTTTTAAAAGTATCCCCTTTGGCTGAGAAATATCCACAAGCATATCTGTGTGTAAAACACCTGAATTAACTGAGCAGAAATGACTGTGAATTCTTTATTTCTGAAAAAGCCTTTATTGAATGCTAAAATGTGAGAGCATTTTGAAGAAGTTAGTTTCTGCTTGAAAAAGGAACCACAAGGTGGAACATTCTGAAGACAGTATCTAGCATCTATACTAAACAATTATCATGTAATAAAGGCCTGTTACAGAGCATATAGTAGATGTGAATGAAAAGTGCAACAAGATCTAAGCAATAAAATAGGGAAGCACAATGTAATCCTTGGGATTTACAAATATGCAATCCATGACTGAAAATATTTATGTGTATTCTTTTGTGTCAAGCACAATAGACAAAAAGCATATAAACCTGAATGATTAATGAAGCTAGGGGAAAATGGAGAAATACATAAATGCAAGAATCATAACCTTGCAAAACAAAACATAGAAGGAAGTACCTAGTGTAGTCTGAGGTTCCTATCAGTCACACTGATCCCTTCACAAACTATGTCAGCCTTTAAAAAGGTATTGCTTCACTTTCTAGGTGAGTGCAAGTTCACTGAACGCAGTGCTTTTATAATAGCCATTAATTTTCATGTTAAAAAATACTATATGTGCTCTTGAATGCACTGCATTCATTCTCCTCTAAAACCTCATCTTTGTTCCCAGTTATTCCATCTGTTTCTAATTTCTGACATTCTGTGTCGGTGGCAAAGACTATTTTAGCTTCTGTACACAATATAGGCTAAGATAGTTAATATATATTTTATTTTGTAAGGTCATTTTTCTAAAAGCAATAAATAATATTTAGCCTGTAAAGTAGATAGTGTACTTCTGCTGATGCCAGTGGAAACTAAAGTAGGAACTGGAGACTGTTTACAGGTCTTGCTGTGAGCAGCCCATACATTCCACTTGCATGTATGTCAAGATTACAGAAAGTCCTTCAAAGTCAAGCTTTGTTTTAAGAACAAAAGGGGAAAAATGCCTACATCAACACATTTTTCCAACACAGGCAATTTATTAATGTAAATAGCATCCTTGTGTAAAGGAGTCAAGTTATATTTCACTCCTGCATGAAAAGGTTGGACAGTTACTGAGAAAACTCCAAAATTTTGCACTTTGGTCTTTGAATCAACTCGGGCACTCTTGGAATCTCTATTTTAACATAAATCAGAGGGTTAAAGGATCACAGTGTAGCAGTTTTGGGGTAGAGGATTTTTTCTTCTCTGGCTTTGATTTAAGGCCTAGCAAAACTTGCAAATTTGCAAAGATTATTTAAAAGGATGAAATAGCTGAGCCAGCAGGTGGCTTCTATCCCAGGGTTCCTTGTCATTCTTAAAGGTTTACTTGGCTTCTTTGTTTTAACACCAAATGGTGAAGAAACAATGTGCCCTTATAACCCACATACCATCAACTTAAAAGTCATGACTTCTCTACTGACCAACATATTGAGTCAAGCTTTGAGGAAAACGTAAGCCCCTACCAAAAAGCTGCTTGCATCTCTGCAGATTCTCTAAGTGATTCTACCAGTGAAAGAAAACATTTCAAGAATATGAACATGCGAATTTGGGGGGAGTAGGTGGAAAGATTTCTCCCTTGAAGACAGCTGGCCAACACTTAAAAAAACCCTCACCAATTCCTCTATCGAATGAGCCAAGAACCTGTGTCAGTCTGGCATGTCAGGTAATTTTGGGGCCTGATTCAAAATGCACTGAAATAAATGGAAACAATCCAATGGTGAATTTCCCAGTTGTCTTAGTTGAGCCTGTCTAATCCAGGTGTCTCACATCTACAGTCTGTACTTCACACACACATGAAAAGAAAGGAAGAAGGAAAAAATGAAAGACAGGGCAGTGCTTTAGTTTTCAGTTGAAAAGATTTTACTTGTTCTTACAGGTATATTCCTTTTACACAAGCCTAGAATTCCACAGCTGCCCCATTTTGATGTGCTGATGGACCCCAAATGCACTTCTGTCCCCCAGGGAGAAAAGAGCTCCAAAGCCTTCTGCAGGATCCTCCCTAGCAGCACTTCCCAGTGTTCAGGAGTGCTAAAATATTGCTCTTTGGATATGGACAACAATGAGTAGAATGGATAATATGCATGGGTTGAGAGATCATAGGTATTTGCCAGCATACATATTTCACTTATTTGTCCCAGCTTGACAATGAGAATATTTTCTTAACCTGATGCCAAACTCCCAGCTTATCTTGGCTTTCCTTTGAATTCGATAATATATATATGTATATATGTATAATATATCTTTGGAGAAATTCAACCATAGATAAATTAGTTGTTTGTTTCATCCTTTTAATTACTGAATATGAATCCATCAAGAGATTGAATATTGTGGAAAGGAAAGGGATATCTAAGTTAAAGAACAATGTTGGCACAAGAACTATCATGCATAAACCAGCCAGGAGCTTGGTCTGGAAACCATAATAATTCAAATAATCAAAGCATTGCTATTCTATTGTAATTACCTTTCTGGGGCTGTAGCATGGACTAGAAATCTAACCAATTTTAAGATACATTTATGAACAGGATTAGATGAAGTGATTTAGGTAGCAGGGGACTTGAATCAATGACACAAGAAGTACTTTCCAATGCTGGATCATATGATCGTAAATTAAACAATGACTATTCTGTCTTTCTCCTTCAAGTAGCAGCACAGAGCAAGAAATTTTCATGTCTCAATAGTCACTTCACTCTTATCCAATAAGTTATGAGATTGAGTTATCCTGGATAATGGTAGTGGAACATGCTGGCCAGGCCAGATTAAGGCTGTATCTGGCAGAAACTTCTGTGTTGAGCTTTTTGCATCCATATTCCAAGCAAATAAATTCTGACAGAGCAGAGCAGAGCCCTGGAGCTCCTGGGTGCTGGTGTTGAACTCCTGAATATTCCAGGTTACAGGGAAACCTAATGTAGGCAAAACATTTAACAGCGTGAAGCCACTACCCCAATTGATGCATTGTCATGTTTGAAAACACTGGGGAGCTTGGTGCAGAGACCTAGGCAGCTCTGCAGGGCTGAGCTTCTTATCTTTGGCTTAATGCCAGTCATGCCAGACCCTGCTAACTCAATAAACAGCAACCAACTTGGGCCTGTCTTTCCCTTTTCCAGCTCCAAATTGCAGGAGCTACTTTTGGCCTGAAGCTGTGTGCAGCTACCTAGATGTAATAAACCCTCTCAAAACACAGTCTATTTCAAAAACATATCACAGACTCCAGTGTGGTCCTGCAGGGGCTAGAAAACCCATGGGCCCTTTGCAGAATTTCCTGATGTCAGATGAATCATGCTGGGAATAGATTATTTCATGGCCTACAGATAATGTTGTGATTCCTATAATTGTGATATACTGATGCTGCAGGATACATACATTATGTACCACGCTGCACACAAGAATTTGAAAGCTGATTTTAAAGGCATTCAGCTCCCAAGGGACATCTCAAATTTGCCTTTTACTGGTCCTGACCAGTGATAGAGTCTTTGTTTCTCTACTCTAAGCTGTTATTTTATTTTGATCTCTTCCATTTAGCACACAGGATGGGGGGGTACAAAGATGGGTGGGGTATAACCAGCATGCATAAACATCCAGTATTTTTCTTCATTCTTTCTCCTGGGGAAATGAAAATGAGAATTCTCTTAAAGCTTTCTCCCCCCTTGATTTTTTTAATTAGTGATCAGTAAATCAGTGTTTTTTCTATCTGTTTTTCAGCAACAGCTGAACTATTTTGTCTGCTATTTTATAAAACTATTCAGCAAAGGAAGACACGTCACAGAAATTTCACATATATGGTTAACATTTGCAACATTATAAATCTCTAACTAGTAGAATATGAAATGTACTAGAAAATCAGACAGTCCTCCCATACCCTTTATCCCCTAGCTACTCTGTTTATTTCTAGTTAGTATGGATCAAAACTTCAAGAGAATGTCCTTGTCTCAGGTAACCCTTTTACTATTTTTAAAGGTCTTCTTTATAAAACAGTAAGAAAACTTAATTTTAAAATTACTTCCCTGGAAAAAACATTTTCTTTCCCACAGCCAGTCCCTCCTCATGGACAAAGGTGCCTGGAAGACGTGAGAGCCTGGCCCTAGAACCAGAAGACAGATACTGAAGTCCAGGAATTCCCAGCCCTTCCATATGGCAGAATTGCTTGTGAAATTGAATCCTAGAAATTCAGAGTTCCTGAACATGATCTGACAAAAGAAATAGTTTTACTGGCAGAAATCCTTGCTGGCCCTATTTTTACTGGCAATTCAAGGCACTGGTCTGAACTGTCCAGGATAGCAGGTGACTGGAGATTCCCTCTCCAGTCAAGACACACAAAGCTGGCTATTCATGAGAGTCAAACTAAAGAGTAGGTTTGTATTTCTCTCCCTGGAAAGCAGGTGCTTAAAGGTATTTGGCTAATTTCTCTTCAAGTCTCAAGGAATTCAGCCTCAGAGCTCCTAATTCCCAGAGGAGTATCTCTGGGCTAGACTCAGGAATGCAGAGCAAGGGCAGCCTCCAGTGACTGTCTGACATGAAGGGAGTAAATATTTGGGTGAACAAAGAATGGAGTTGTCCTGCACAATAAATGAAAGGAGAATGGTGGCTGTAACTCCCCCGTGCTAGTGTCTGGCATGAGTCTCCTGCCACCCCATCATTTGATGCAATTGCTTTCAGCTGGGTCAGGTCAGAAAGCCCTAAGTGTGTCTCCAAGTCTGATAAATGCCTGATACAAACTAATGGTCAGTGCTATTCTCACAGAAATAAGGTTTACAGAATCACAGAATCAATTAGGTCGGAAAAAATCTCTGAAATCATCGAGTTCACCCTGTAACCTAACACCACTATGTCAATTAGACCATGGCACCGAGTGCAATGTCCAGTCTTTCCTTAAACACCTTCAGAGATAGTGACTCTACCAGCTCCCTGGGCAGCCCATTCCAACGTCTGACCGCTCTTTCTGTGAAGCAATTCTTCCTAGTATTCAACCTAAACCTCCTCTGTTACAGCTTGAGGCCATGTCCTCTTGTCCTGTTGCTAGTTGCCTGAGAAAAGAAGCTGACCCCCACCTGGCTGCAACCTCCTTTCAGGTAGTTGTAGAGTGATAAGGTCACGCCTGAGCTTCTCCAGGCTAAACACCCCCAGCTCCCTCAATAACATTTGTGTTCTACACTTTTCACCAGCTTCATTGCTCTTTGGCCTTGCTTCAGCAACTCAGTGTCCTTCATGAATTGAAGTGCCCAGACCTGGACACAACACTCAAGGTGTGGTGTCACCAGTGCCAAGGACGGGGACAATCCCTGCTCTAGTCCTACTGCCCACACTATTTCTGATACAGGCCAAGATGCTGTTGGTCTTCTTTGAAAACCTGGGCACACTGCTGGCTCATGTTCAGCCACTGTCAACCAGCACCCCTAGGTCCTTATCCACTGGGCCACTTTGCAGACACTCTGCCCCAAGCCTGTAGCACTGCATGGGGTTAATTGTGACCGAAGTGTAGGATCTGGCACTTGGTCTTATTAAATCTTTAGCCAAATTGAGTCCCAAAAGCAAACGTCAGGGATACAATAGGACAGGACTTGCAAGAGATGCCTCCATATTTTCCATATCTGGCTCAGGTTATCTGTTAGGTAAATAATAGGTTAGTGAAGCTAAAATTCTCTAACAAACCTGACAGGTTTTTATACATTTCCACAAGGAAGATTTTTAACATGTATGTCTAACTGGTTTCATCTTTGGTAACTCATGAAAAATGATAGGTACCTGGTTAGCAGTCCATGCCAGAATCAACAGTCTTTGTTTTTCTAGAAGCTGAAGATTTAAAGATTTTCCCATCAGAAGGATTTATGTAAGGATTTATGGATCCCGAAAAAGTTGGCTTAACCTGTATTATTCCTCTGTCTTGTGGACATTTTATTTTTAACTAACTGTGGGGGGTTTTTTAGTATGAAAATATTGAGCACTTTTCCATGAAGTCCGTGAGACCACAATGTAAGCCTGCTAATTATCTTTTCCTTATATTTAATACTTTTTGCAGATTTGTTATAATACTTATCAGTGTAAAAGCTGCTAATTGACATAAACTGCATACAGTAGTAATAATACTTTGATCATTAGTGAAACCTAGTTACACTAAATCCACACAGTTCAGAGCTATAGAAATTGTTATTCAAACTAGTTTCCTTTCTCTGGCAGCTGTTTCTGCTTTCCCTTACCTGAACAACAGTGATCTGGAGAGCATGGCTCTTGGTCTATTTTGGTATAAATGACATCCAAATTATGTCTTGATCTATCTATTTGTAAAAGGATTAAGTTTTTTGATATCTTTTGAAACATATGAAAAGGAGATAAAACCTATAAAAATCTTACAGATGGTGGCAATAAGAAAATTTAAGTCCATGAGGGCATTGCTCTGTCATGCAAAGATTAACTGTGGTCAGAATTTTATCACAGTTAATGTAAATAATGAAAAGAGAGAAGTTGCAGATAGAATAGGAAAAAACCTTATTTTGATGAATAACCATTCAGTTGGGATTGAGGCTCCTTTAATTCAGCTGAGGACACTTACAAAACTGACTGAAATAACTTCCAAGCTACTAGCAGTTGTCTTTGAGAGCACACAAGGGAACAGTGAAGTTCTAAGAGGCTGGAAAATGGCAAATATAGAGCCTATCTTCAGAAATAGGGAAAAGAAAGAGTCAGGGACTCACAGAGAAATCATCTTAACTTCAGTTCCTGGAAAAGTACTGGAACAATAATCAGCTAAACTATTTTTAAGCACTTGGAAGATAACAGGGCGGTAAGTAACAGCCAACATGGATTTGTTGAGTGTAAACCTCTCCCAACTAACTTTGCTTCTACCTAGGATGGAGTAGGAGGACTTGCGGACAAAAGAGAGTCGATAGATGCCAGATATCTCTTGACTTTAGTCAGAATTCTGACAGTTTCTCACATAACATTCTCATAAGCCATGTTAAGAAATATGGTCTTAGCAAACTATAGTAGATCAGTGTAAGACCAAAGAATAATGGTAAGTAGGGTTTCTACTAGTTTTAGTGCAGGGATTGGGATAGTGATATTCTTTTCATGGGTAGCACCAAGCTCGGATGATCCTCAAGCACACTAAAAGGAACAGTACAGTCCTCACAGACTGGAAACATAGTCCAAAAAAAAAAGATATAATTCATTAACATACTCAATTGTACAGAATAATCTTTGTAAATAGTCTGATCAACAAATTTGGTGGCAATTCTTCATGAACAGCTCAGAAGATTACAATATGTCACAAACTCTGCACGAAAAAACAATTTCATGTAGCTAGGTAAAGAGACAAATATCATTCTGAGATGTATAAACAGGAATTTCATCCATAAAGTGTGTCTACTCAATATGATAAGAACGCAGCAGAAGCACAATGCTATATTTTCAAGATCTTTATTCAAGGATGTATAGAATATTTGGAAAAAGTACCAAGTGGAAGAATGATCGGAGGTCTAGAGAGTATTATTTATGGAAAAAAATTTGCCAAAAGAATTTGGAGCGTTTAGACGGGAGAAGGGGTGGCTGGAGCAGGTGATAACACTCTTTAAATATGTAAAAGCTAATAAATACAACAAACTCTACTGCCTTTAGCAGGCTGAGATTGTAGGCACTGCACCTCAGTCCCAAGTGGCAAAACACTGTCAGTGAGCAGAGCGCGGACTGGAACAGGCTGTCTGAGGACAGTGTGGACTCTGAGACTGGACATGTAGGAGACCAGCATTAAACAATCTGCCAGGAATGTTTCGGATACAGCCAGTCTTCTTGTGAAGAAAGATTCTGTGAGTCTGTGAGGTTTCTTTCACTCTGTTTTCTATGGGCTATGATAAATATCAGCTAACAATAAAACACTGTGCTTTGGCCCTTTAAATTCAGTATGTGGAAAGATCTGAAACTGCAGATTTTCATAGTATCATGTTGCTGAAGAGACCACATCTCAGGCAAGGGAAATGGGGCAGTTGAAAACATCCAAAATATCTTCAGTGCCTGCTGTGTTACAATGAGAAAGAAAACAAAATGTTCTCAAAATATAGAGTATAGCTCATAGTTTGGACGTGCCTTTTAACAACCACATACTTAGTGGAAGTTTCTTATAAACTTCAGGGGGTTTATTAGCCATCATTGATAATTAGACTGTGTTATTGATGTAATGTCCTGTAGTAAAGATTCACACCCCCTAGATCATAACCCACCACAAGTGATGAGAAGCAATACTAATGGGAAGCCTCCAGCTCAAATTTTTCACTCAATTTTTAAAATATATTTTTATACTTTCCTAAGTACACAACACAGTTTTTAGTAATTATTAAATCTTTTATTACTATTGCCTTTGTAAGGTTTTACTGAAGTTTATAATGCAACACGTCAGTGCAACTGCCACATGTAATCTCCAGAAATGGGTCAGTGCCCTGGTAGTGAAGGATGTGCTGGGGCGTGTCTGTGAAGCCTGTACCACCTGAGCCCTGCAGCAGCACGGGGAGGCAGCAGTGGGAGACTCCCTGCTGTGGGACAGTAATCCCTGCCTGCCCATCTGACCTGCCTACGGAGTTTCTCTGCATGCCAGGAGCTTGGCTCAGGAATGTTTTGGAGAGGCTGATGAACATTGTCCAGCCCTGGGACTGCTCTGCCCTGCTGCTTTTCCACAGGTGCAACAACAATAATCGTCAGAGGCAACCTGGAGCATATCAAGCATGACTGCACGGCTCCAGAGGTTATGGTCAGGGTTAAGTGTGGCCCAGGTGGTGTTTAGTCAATCTTGCAGATTCTTCAGGACAACTGGATGGATCCTGCAAGCAAACAACTGGTTTTGCTGCTGGTTTTTACAAGGATTCAGCTTTTACAGGCACAGGACCTCCCTTCAGGGCCTTGCTTCAAAGAGGTGGGATCTATCTGAATAAGCGAAGCAACAAGCTGTAACTTTGGTGAGGAGAACTTTAAATTAAGAACGATGGGGGAAGCACAGGATGGTCAACAATCAAATGAG
Organism: Cephalopterus ornatus; assembly: GCA_013396775.1. Taxonomy (NCBI): domain Eukaryota; kingdom Metazoa; phylum Chordata; class Aves; order Passeriformes; family Cotingidae; genus Cephalopterus; species Cephalopterus ornatus. The sequence continues at coordinate 57,551 of VZRE01011045.1, forward strand.
GAAGTGATGGATTGTTAGGCAAGCGAAGAGTATGGTGTGATATGAAGACGACATGGCACAAGGAATCCAGAAGGTTTCTGGAGTGCATTGATGACAGATTCTTGACGCAGGTGATCAAGGAACCAATATGGGCACATGGCCTACTGTACTTGGAAACAAAGAACTACAGGGGAGTGTGGAAACTGGGAGCAATCTCAGCTGCAAGGAGCATGAAATGGTGGAGTTCAGGGTACTGAGAGAAGAGAGCAGGACAAAAAGCAGGGTTACAGTCCTGAACTACAGGAGAACAAACTTTGACCTGTTCAGCTACCTAATCAGAAGAATTCTCTTCTTTAAAGAGAAGAGGGGTCATGGTGAGCTGGTTATATTCAAGAATTACCTTCTTCAAGCTCAAGAAATATCCATCCCCATGTACTGGGTGTTAAGCGAAGGCAGCAGCCTGCTTGGCTGAGCAAAGTGATCTTTGTAAAAGCCCAACACAAAAAGGGAGACGTGGAAGGAGGTGTAGAAAGGCATGTGGAGACACTGTTTAAGTGTGCAAGGAGAGAGGTAGAAAAGCTAAAGTCCACCTGAAGTAGTAAACCTAGAGATCTTTTAAAAGTATGTTGTCCGTTAGACATAATCATTCAGCTCGGAAGAGACTTATTTCTAATCTCAAGGATTATGTCAACTAACTTGTGAGAAATGTGTAAAAATCCCAAAATCTATGAAGTATCACTTCACAACAGGATGATGCTGAGTTTTAACTCTGTGTATATGTGTACGTTCCTTTTGGATGTCTCCATGGAAATTCATTACCCTGAAAATGCCTTTCTTTTAGGAAATAGATACAATTCTTGCTCCATAACTCAGCTAGTCCATGGTAATCATATTCAGTAGGAAATGTAGTTTATGTTGTTATGACGTGAAATTTTTCATCTCTCTCTGTACCCGAATCCAGAACATAGTAACCATTTAGAGATATCCTAGACTACTGGTATTAAATCAGTTTTCAACAACAGGCATTAAGTCACGGGGTTTTTTAAGAATGTTCTTTAAAAAGGTTCATGAAGACATGGACTTTTATTCTGTTTAGAAAAAGTATAGCAGAAAACTGGCTTACAAATATAACAGAGAAGTACAACAGAAGATGAAATCTAGAATCTAAAGACAGAAGAACTGGAGCAAGGCAGCATTCTGTTTTGACAGGGAAGGTTACTGACAACTGAAACAAGTTATTAAGACTGGCTTTCTAGGAAAGATTTCAGATATGATGAACACTCTGTAGGTACATAAATTAGCAAATTCATGTGCTATTAAGGTTGTATTTTAGGCACATTTTCTTTTGGTCTCAATCTCAAGAATCAAACAGTTTTTCTACTGATGAAAGGCAAGCAATAGTGTGCCAAGATCACCACAACTGCAATGTGAACACGATATCCTCCAACACATGTGCGGTACAGACCTAAGACCACTATCTAGCAATAATTTCACTACCAGAAAAAATTGTTGGCACATGGTCCAGGAACCATAACAGAGCACAGTAAACATTTTCTCTTTGTGCTTTAGAAACACCTAGTAACGAAAATGCTATTACTAGTCCTGGAACAAAGAGCAGCTGGATTCACTGTGTGCTGGGCTCTCTGATAACCTTCAGAACAGATTTCCTAAAGGAGAAGCATAACATTTTTCTGTTTTCATTTGACAATTAATATGTGTGTGATGACCCAGAATGGAATGCAAGATTTGTAATTTATTTCTCGTGGAACTTTGTAGTGATTTCTGTACATCAGCAGCCTTAGATTGTATTATGTCATCACTATGTCATTGTCACTTTTTGTCTTCATTTTGCTAAATATTACTCCCTGAGTCATCAGTGACAACTCAGGATTTACAAACAGTGCTTATTACGAGATCAGGCAACATTTCCTGGGCCATCACAGCAGCCTCATTTTGAACTTATGGGTGGTTGTAAATAGCTTTGTTTAAGTCTTACTTCCCCACCATTTGCCATGCAGATTTTCTGAAGACTTTCAAGTTTGGCTTCTAGTGAGAATATATGACTATTAATCTAAAAGTTTTTCTTTCTTTTATTGAATTTTAGGTCATTCCTCCACATAAAAGTCAACAAAGCACTTTCCATTGATCTCTCTTATGTGAAATCAGCAAATGATTTAACAATCCTGTTTGGAGCTGGATTATAGAACATGTATTCTGTGACTTTCCACAGAATATTTTGAGTTGAAAAGGACCCACAAGGATTATCAAATTCAACTCTTAAGTGAATGACCCATACAGGGATCAAACCCACAACCTTGGTGTTATTAGCACCATGCTCTAACCAACTGACCTAATCCTGTAAGTTTTATGCAGAATAGATGTTTCGTGCATGCTTCTCTTTGGTGTTAGAGCATGTCACTTCTTCAGTCATCTTCAGTATTCCTGGAATGATTCTTTAGACAACACAGTTACTGAAGATATGTGTGATTGGAATATGGAAAAGCATGCAAACTTTTCCAGGAATCTCTTTACTTTGGGTACTGCTGTTTGAAGTACTGTTATTAATGTTAGTCTCTACTTTGTCATTTACTCAGATGAAGACATTCTTCAGTTAATTTGCACTACGTTATTCACCAAGTATGTAAACTCCAGTCCTGCTAGAGCAATATTTTCCTCTTTTATTTTCTTGCCATAGTTTGATAACTGCTTAGTATGCTCCTCATGCTATTCAGAGCCATAGTCCAAGTTTCCATCTGCTAGCATATGTGCCATTTTCCTGTGGAACACTTCTGATTCATCTGAGATACCACAAGAAATGCAGGTTTTTTTCAATAATATCCAGCTTTCCTTAGTTCAGTTGGTTAGAGCACAGTACTAATGACAGGAAGGTCCTGGGTTTGTACCCTGTACGGGCCATTCACTTAAGGGTTGGACTTGATAATCCCTGTGGGTCTCTTCCAACTCAGAATATTCTGTGATTCTGTGAATAGATCACATTTACACATTAGTGATGTGAAAATATATGAATGTAAAAATTTGAAACACAATGTTTCCAAAAGAATAAAGGTCAGATTCTGACAGAAACTGAACAGAAGATAATGAACTGAGGCGCACGAGCAGAACATTCTCCCTAGTGCGTGGAAAACATTTATGAGCTATATGAGTCCCTGGCTGATAAACTCAAGTACTACCTTCCCTCTCTTCCTTAGAAGGGTTATGAAGGGATATGTGGCAAAGACAGACCGCAATGTCTGCACAAACACCGATATCTCTCAGCAAGAGCTGGAAGAGTCTCACAAAAAGTTTGACATATGTTTAAATAGGAAAGCAATCAGTAATGCGGAGGATCCAGCAGATATAATCACTGAATAAAATGTGAAAATAATTGGTAAGGAAAGTGCTTGAAATGCAAAGTATTTAGACCGTATACGGTAGACACCAGGAAGACTTGCTGTGTAGTCAGGATATTTAAGAATTAGGCCACTTGACATGGGGATCAAAATCAGAATCTAAATCTTGACCTGTAATTTTCAAAATCTTGTCTTTATGCTGCAACAGCTATGTGAATATTATTTGTTTTCTTGCAGTTTCTACTGTAAAACCAGATCCTCATCTGCTTCAAAATGAATCACCACAGCCCCATTAAATTAGAAGGGAGAATCTAGCCAATAACATTTGAGCAGAATAAAGCAACTATCATATTTTTCACTCACATGCCTGAAAGTACATAACATCCTCTCCTTCCTTTTAAAAATTTTTAAAAGACATAAATAGTATTAAAACAGCTATTACAGTTTTTACTCTTAATTAACTAGCATTATTTGTCATTACATGTCACAGAAGTTAAGGTGTGGCTGGTGAGCTTGCCAGTGACTGACATCATCTCTAATTTTAATGCACTAGACAACCATACTTGTCCTCACCAGCACTGTTATCATGCAGGTGTACTGGTAGGATTTCTGGGGGCATTTCCTGTGTTGATGTGCTTAACCACTCTGCTGCTTTCCCAGTGGACAGTGGGGGAGTTGCTCTGGTTTGGAAATGCTGGGGATATGCTGGAGATGTAGCATTTGCTTGTTTTCATGCATCCACATTAAAATGAGGAAGTCTTACCAGAACAACAGCTCTTGACTTGGCCATTTAGCCAAGTCTGAAGGATCTGAAGGATCATTTGATTGAGAGATTTGTTTGTACAGCAAAAGCGAGGCTGACGAGTAACACTAGAGTAAGAGTGCAGGCTACTTCTGCACTGAAGGCATAACCAAGAGAATAGAAGCCTGTTAAGTGATTGCAGATAGTTATAATTTTCTTTTATTTTTATATCCAAACTCTAGACAAACTTCATTCCAGCCTAGAAAGAACAAGATGCCATTGATTAAACTGTCTTGGATCCCTCTGGGCTACAATAGCCAATATATTTAGAAGCAGTGTAGCCAGGTGCTTCCTTTCTACCTTTGTCTACCATTGGGATCTCACTTTGAAAACAAGTTGTTAGTCAGGCTGAGGCAGTTTATGATGATGGTTTTCTTTCTTTAGTCTTTGAATATGAACTACTGATATATAACTGACTAGATGCACACAGAAGGTACAAGCAAAAAAAAAAAAAAGCATTTTCAATAGTCTGAAGTAACTATACAGTTATCTAGGGAATTACTTTAATCCATTAACCACTGGGTATAATAGTGCATGCACAACCACCATAGTTGCTTTTCTTCATCTCCTAGACACAGAAATCCAGACAGCCACAAAATCAGGGAAATGCTTAGGAATACGTCCATTTGAGTCACTCCTGGCTGCCTAAGCCTGAAAGGACAATGTTGTACCTAGTCCATAAGGATCAGAGCAAAGGTAATGTTTGGCAGTTATTTCAAGCTGACAACATTTTGGGAAATAGTATATCTGGATAAATAGCTTATTTTCAAGGAAGATTCACATATGTCGATTTTGCCGCTGACCTGCTGGGTAGTTTTCAGGAGGTCCTTTCAGTTCTCTGTGATACATTTGCACCATCTGCATATGGGGATTAAAATGTCTCTCCAGAGTACTCTAAGATTGATGAGAGCTATAAAGATGATTTTCACAGTGCTTACCCACAAAAGATACATTACAGGAAAAAAAGATGCCTTGAGCCTCCAGTGATGCCATACTAATCAAAGGTTTATTCCAGGACACAGCTTGTTCCATGGGTTCATAAAAGAATTCAGTCTATCAGAGAGCTGAATGTATTGACCCTGTGAAAACAGGCACTTTTTTTCCCCTCGTGGTGTCATTGCTTGAGATTTCTTTAATAACATAAAGTTATAAAAGTATAAAAACATAACCTAGCAATTAATCTTGTTGAGATCACCAGCTAGGGCTAACATCCGTGTTTGTAGCAGCCTCTTCATTTCAAATTATTACAAGACCATGCTACAGATATATCATCAAAAAATGGTTGCACATAATTTAGCAGGTGAGTATGTTTTAACAACATCTGGTACGTAAGATGAGTTTTCAAAAATTTACTAGTCAGAAACTTGGTGGGTATCGACTTGGAAACACAATGTTTCACAATCAAGAGGTACCTGGATGCTGTTTAAAAGTGTTCATTTAGCAGAAAGAAACTTTTATATTTAAGAGCCACAGAAAAAAAATATTTGTTAATAGCACAATGATGGCCCAAAAACAATAAGGTACTGAAAAATGGTAAGGAAGGCCAGCCACCAATTTATGCTAAGCACTAAGAGAAACTCTCATCCATTAATGACAGCCAGTGCACTCACAGACTGGAACACTAGACAGGAGAGCAGCTGCAGAGTTTTCCTGTTTATGCACAGCTGCATCCAACCTTTCTGGATAACTACTCTGATTTATAAAGTGTAGCTCTTCCCTATTAATTTAATGCTAGGTCGTGTTATTCCAGCCAGTTTGCTTTTTCAGTTCTACCAGTGTATTAGTGCAGAAGTGAAACAATGCGCTTAAAGTGCCAGTAGTAATTGGGTAACTGAACAGGTTTTGCTTTAGACTAACAAAAACACAAAGCATTTAGAATATCCCTGCATAAGTGAATAGAGGATATTATTATAGAGTGGTCATTCATTAGAAGAGAAGACTAAACTCAGTGATCTTGCAAGACCCACCTTGTTCAAGGTTACTGTGAGAGAAGAATCAAGGCCAAAAATTTTACCAAATAGGTAAAAGGAGTATATAATTTAAAATAGTTCTCAAAATTCTCCAAAATGTGTGTCAAATCCAGCAATTGACATACCCTTGTTCCATCACTAATTCCAAACAAAATGAATATTTATGACATTTAAGTCTTGCCAATTACTGTTCAGGCATGAAACCCTGATCTATTTGTCTGTGGTTTCAATAGGGGTAAGGTTTCACCCCTTATTCTTGTCGTGCTGTAACTCAGTCCAAGGTATACCACAGAGCGTTCATTAAAAAAAAACAAAAACAAAAGCAAACAACAACAACAAAACTAACAAATCCCTCCACCAAAACAACAAAACCTCCCCCCTAAAAAAAAAGACAAAACAAAACAAAACAAGAAAACCCCCAAAAAACACCAAAACCAAACCTGAAGACTTTTTTGCACTACAATTATCAAACCCATGTGAAGTTGAATATTTATGTTCTCATTTGCTGAAGTACACGTAAAACTGATTAATAGAAAAATTGGTCATTTAAAAAAATCTAGCTCTAATTGAAAGATACCACTTCATATTATTTGGCTGACATTTCTGCAGGAAATAGGGAGGTTTCTGTAACAGAGAAAGAGTGTCAAATGTGTGCTTTTTAGACCTATCAACAAAATCTGATTTTAGTAATTATATAACGATCTGACAATGATAATACATTTGGGCATAGTGTTCCCAAGTGTCCAGTTTCTTGGTCTCCAACATAGGACCTCCAGATCTTTAGAATGCCAAACTTGAGAGCAATTAAAACTAGAGGAAGAAAACTCAAACTGAAGGCATTTTCTAGGAATACAAGGCCATATGTAGGACACTGGTGTGGAGTGATGATGATCTCACGAGAGAGAGGTAAGAAGTCTAAATGTCCTAATGCAAGTCACATGCGGAGGCACCAGCTTGGGTGTCAGAAGTTGCTGAACTTTGTTAAGTGGCACTGAACAGAAACTAGTCTGGCTGAGCAGGCTGAGCGCAGCACCCCACCAGCTCAGCCTGGCCAATTTGTCGTAGAGCTGACAAATCATTGCTAGTTTGCAGACTACAGAACTACAGTTTGAGACTGGATGATGCCACTAGAGACCTTTTTAATTCAGTCTGGGGTCAGCTACAGCATCTTGCAGAGGGTTGTATCCCACTGGGTTTTGAATAGCTCCAAGGATGGAGATTCCACAACCTCTCTGGGAAGCCTGTTGCAGTGCTCAGTCATCTTCACATTAAAAAGAAAAAACTTTTTCTACACTTAAATGGAATTTCTCATGTTTCAATTAGCTCCCAAAGCCTGTTTGTCCTGCCACTGGAAATCCCAGAGAAGATTCCACCTCCATCTTCTTTACTAGTTTCAAACATCACATTCATAAGACTCACCTAAGCGTTCTCTTCTCCGGGCAGAACAACAGGCAGCTCTTTCTGCCTCTCCTGTATGACATATCTCTGCACAGCACTGCCCTGTACTCCATAGCATAGCTGTGCCCTGAAGATTTTTTTAAATTGCATCTTACAGGAATCGTAATTTTGCATCCACATACATCCTGATTGCTAGGATTCATGTACAAGAGATATAAATCCATTTTCTTAAAATATCAAGAGAACATTATGTGAAGAGGAAGTACAAGTTCAGGGCTCTTGTATCTCACAGACCAATATCAGGGGCTGCACTGGAAGTTAGTCATTTCCTGAGAAATGTATGCCTGAAGCTAAGGATAAGGTTTCATCCTATGCACATCTGTAGACTCCTTAGTCCCATATGTAGGCAAGACTTTTTTTTCCTTAACTGATGTCCTGAAAACTCCTTTTCTCTCCATCTTCTTCTTTCATTCTCTGGATTATGGACTCTTTCTTCAAGCCATGTCTGGCTGTGTCTTCTGGATAGAGTTCAGAGACTGGGAAATGAACCAGCTATGCTGGTTGGTTAAATTTTTATTGTTCTGTCTTTTGGTTTCAAGTCCATGTTACAGAGGCCTTGAAATGCATTATAACCACATGCACTGTATGTGAATGAATGAGGCTGGGCAGGCAGTTATCCAACAATGACTGTGCCTAAATGCAATTCTGACCCTAACCACTTCACTGCAATGCTGTAACAGAGCAGCATCCTGTTGGCACGGCGCCATGACTTAAAAAAAAAAAAGCGAGTGTAGTTTCAGCTCTTTGGGGATTTACACTTCCTACCAGCCTTCAGTCACTAGATGTCAGGGCTTTCTCTGGCAGTACCCATCCTAACCAAAATACTGTGCTTCTCTAGTTCAGTATACTGCAAGTGTTTCTTACCAGCTCTGGGCTTCAAATAAATGCACAGGGTATGATGACGAACACTACCAATGCAAAGCCAAAGTAATGATTTTTGACTATGTAACAAAAGGTTAGATACTTCACCAAAAAAAAAAAAAAATCACTTTCAAGCACAGTGCTTAATGAACTGACTAAAGAAAATAATTGAAAATATTGATCTCTTTGTAGTGGCGTCAGTAATTGTAGTGGCTCCAGAACCTAGCACTGCGCACCCTGAGCCAAGCACCCAGAATTTGCCTACATCTATGATATTATGAGACCTTCACTCTGCAGCACTGAATTCCCTCAAAATTTAGAAAGACAACAGCTGGGTCCTCGCTGCCTTGTGGGGAATGTACTCTGATATGATGAGACGAGTAAAGCTAGTGAAAAACAGAGCAAGGACCATTCTCCAGCCATAAGATCAGTAGCGTAACCTGTCACCTGTCTCTAAATCATATCCTGTTTCTTTCCCAAACCAAGAAGTCCACATCCAAAATACCCTGAGAATAGAGCCTGGCAGGGCATATACGCTGGTCTGGGAGAGGGCCAATGGCACTGAGCAGGCATCATGCAGGGTGTTATACTGTAGGGCCAGCTGTGTTCTGGGATGTGAGCCTGTGCCTTGAGTTTACCCAATTAGCTCTAACAGGGGCCATGACGTGCCTGGCCATGGCAGTCTGGTGGCTGATGAGAGGGATGTGTCATACTGACCTTGCCACTTTCAGGCTACCTTTTGGAGACAGATGTGCCCACGGAGGGGCAAACTCACAGCCCACCTAGTGAATGCAGGAGGGACTGGAATTGCCTTTTAAATTGTGAATCATGGGGCTGGATGTCTTCCTGCTCTCTGCACAGATAGCCTGTGTTTATGTCTCCATCCTGGCTCAAATGTACATAAAGTCTGTTCCGTGGTACTTCAGGCACTGTGCCATCCCTCAGTAATCCTGTTTTCTTCTGTGTCTGCTGTCACTGAGTAGGGTTGAGCTGTTCTTTGAAAATATGTAATTCATCTGTTAAGGTCAGTGAGCTCTCTGTCTGTATGTCAGTAACCTTTAATCCTACTTTGGAATGTTGATCCTTCTTTTCCTTAATTGTTCCTACTGTTTTATTACCATTTTCAGTTGGATTTATGTTTTGATCATAGTCACAACCTACATATAACTGTTTACTGTTAATGTATTTGAATTGCGCAAATAATTATTAAATTTTATAGTCGTAGTATCATCTGAGTTTCACACCTATCCTGTCACTTTCACAAAACACATTGTTAATATCCATTTATTCTAGCATTATTGGTACATTTGTTAAGAAGAGGTTGGAGTACAACCCCAAATTAATTTCATGCAGGCTAATAAACAACTGACACAATCCTTCATTAATCAAGACTAAAGCAAAGCCCTTGACTGAGGTGCAGAAGCTTCCAAAGGCTGGTGCCATTCCCAATAGTAATTCACAATCTAAATGCTTGTAGGCTTAATATTGATGTATATTTTTTTACATATGCACACATATGCACATATTCCTATCTATATGGATACAAGCTGTATACATCTTCAGTATTAGTATGTATTATTTGCTCTTGCGTTAAATCATTTGGAAACTGGCTCTTTCCCTGACATTATGAGATATAAATAAAAATATTCAAAGAAGAGATGAATAATACTAGGGAAAAAAGTATTGTGGATTTTAAAAACACAAACCAGAAATTTTATAATTGGCAGATATGTTTTAAATGGCCTCTGAAATGTGGGACTGGAAAGGCAGTCATCAGGCCTTATGGGACTGTCATCACTATGCACTAGGCTTCCCTTCCCTCTCTAGCACATGTGGTCGTAATTGCTGTGTTGGCAAGACCGTGAACCTGGATTCTTCATGAACTGGCTGTAACATTGGCAGACATTTACTCATCCACTGCTAACAGTTTTTAATGGAAAATCTGTATCCATTCATGCTAGAAAAATGCTTATGTTAGAACAGAGGAAAATTAAACAGAGAAAACCAGATATCAGTAGCTTTTCCAGCTGCCAATAGTAGATATTCTACTACTTCATTAGCATTTATTGTATTAAATTTGAGGGAAAAAAAGTGAATGTGAGCAAACATTAAAAAAATATTTTGCAGAATTGTACATATTTTTAACCATATTTCTGATTCTGCATGTGTCACAAATTGAGGATTGTACATCATGTGATAGTAAATTCAGAAGTTGTTTATACCTGTCTCAAACCTATGAGCAAGATACACCCTCACTTTATCCTTGCAAAATTGCAGTGCTGCATAGGATGATTAAGGTACAACTCCTTAGAGTTCCACTTCCTTCATGGTTGTTGCACATAATCTACAGCTGTTTGACCAGTGGAATAATAATTCTCAGTTAAAAGTCCCACTTGCCATTACTTTATCAGGAGTCTTTCTTCACTTACTGTGAGTTTTCCTGCACTTCACAGCTCTAAACACTGTCCTGGTATTAAACAATTCTTACATCAACTCTGCTTAGAAGGGTATTTCTGCAACCACAAGAAAATGGGGATTATTAAGCTAAGTCACTAATCTTCCAGGTCTTTACTCACTGTGATGTGAGAGATCATATTCAAATCTCTGATACATTAAATTGCAGCAGAAGCTCAAGTCTTGTAGGAGCAGAGGTTGAATCTATAGCTGAACCTAACAGTAAGGGAGACTGGTACAGAGTAAGTAAGAGTAATTAAACTGGTGCAGAAAACTCAATGTGGATGAAGAGAAACACAAGTAGCATGTGTTAAAAAGGGCAGATTGGGCTGGAAAGGATTTATGTCTGGAACTCCTCAAGGATCAGTCTCCAGGACAATGTTATTTCCCATTTTCAATGCTGAACTTGACACGAGTAGTAGAAATCATTTAACAAAATTTATTGATGACACAAACATCTTCAAATACAGACAGATATATATGTATACATACATACATGCATACATATATATGTATATATACATATATATGATATTATATGATATATATTATATATATGATTATATGATATATATGATTATATTATATATATGATATACATGTATATGTACATATATATGTATACATATGTATATACATGATTTTCCATATTAGAAAAAGCTAAAGGATCCTAAAATCCATGCAACAAAGTACTATTGGAGAAGTATGCTATTTGATGAAAAAATTTCTCACTAGAAGGTGTACAGAGAAGGGCAACAAAGCTGGTGAAGGATCTAGAGCACAAGTCTTATAAGGAGTGGCTAAGGGAACTGGGGCTGTTTAGCCTAGGGAAAAGGAGGCTCAGGTGAGACACTGGTGCTCTCTACAACTTACCTGAAAGAAGATTGTGTCCAGATGGGGGTCAATCTCTTCTCCCAAGTAAACAGCCACAGGACAAGAGAAAATGGCCTCAAGCTGCTGCAGGGGAAGTTTAAATTAGATATTCTGAAAAATTTCTTCACTGAAAAGGTGGTCAGGCATTGGAACAAACTGCCCAGGGAAGTGCTGGAATCACCATCCCTGGAAATGTTCAAAAGGCATGTGGATATGGCACCTGGGAATATGATTTATTGGTGAACATGGTGGTGCTGGGTTAACAGTTGGACTCAATAAACAGAGAGGTCTTTTCCAACCTAAAACATTCTGTGATTCTACGTGTGTATGAGGGCTACTGGATTTTGCAAGAGATAAAAACCTTATTTACAAGGGGATGGTAAAATAGATTTTTTGTAAAACCTAGAAAAAACAGTTCAGAATGGCCATGATTGCTAGCTCTAAATACATCAGATGCACAAATTCCAGTGAAAAAAGAACCCATTTAAGTCAAAGGACATTATTGCAAATTAATGTAAAATGGTAAATTAATACTTTTGGATTAATGGAGAAAAAAAGCTCTTTGGCAATCAAAGCAATGAGGTTCTGGAACTGTTCCCAGTCACATAGTCTCTTGGATAAAATAGCTTTAAAATGTAGTTTGTTTGATCTGTAAAACAGATCAGAAGACAGAGTTGCCAGCTATGTCAAGGTGTTCAATTCAGTGATCTAAAGCTTTGGGGAGCAGAGTGTGAACTTGAAACTTGATTGCCCACATCTTATCAGCATCCTTTGCCACCAGTACTCAATCACAGTATATTTGTTCCCATCAGTACTAAGTATTTTCTTATTCACTGGTGGTCTGTAGTTGGTGTTTCCGTATCTTGTTCTGACATGTGCTCTGGCCTATTTGTAAGATTAGATCATGCAGCCAAACTGGAAAAAATGTGCATACATAGTGGGCTTAGACATTTAATTCCTTTCAGTAATCTGGACCAAAGCAACTGGTCCAAGATAACGTGGTAAGTCTGTCTCAGAGCAGGAAATCAAGTCTAACCCTAATGGCCATCTTTCTATGGGAACTCATTAGGGACCCAGAAGAATTAAGTGCAAATCCCTTTGCAAGGGCACTCTTAAATCTTGAATGAGAAATGTTGCCCTACATCTTAAAAGTCTTTTAACATCATTGTGATAAACAGATTTGTTTCCCATTTTAACAAATCTGCTGTTTTCCAACAAAATGCAATTTACTGAAAATCTTCCAAATGGATTTTACTCTAACATCCTAACCACTGGGGTGTAGGCTGTTTTGGAGAACAAGCAAGACTGTCTTTCGTATTTTAAATCAAATATTTCAAAAGATGTCATTTTTATTTCATTTTAAAATGAAACCAAATGTTCATACTTTACCATTTTTCTTAAAAGAGTATTCCTATTTTCCATCCAGGAACATTCCAGCTGCCATTTAATTCACTAGGCCATGCTTCTTATGAGTAAATGAAATGAAGTAAATTACAAAATTCTCGGCAAATCTGCTATCAGTATTTCTACAGCATCTTTATGACCAAGGCTCAGCAGTAGCTTCTTAGTGAAAATGAATTGGTCGCTTGAGGTAAATGGAATGCAGTGTTTGGTACTGATATTTCTTCTTAAATTCTATTATTCCTTTTAGACACAATCACTTTCCAAGGATCTAAATATAAAAAGATAGAATCATAATAAAAGTCTTCAGAACTAATAGAAGTATGTACTTTCTGACTTTTCTGCCTCTCTTTATTTTGTCTCCTTATAAATTTATTGTTAATAATTAGCTCTTCTTTTGCCAAAAGTTGAAATGAAAGCATATTTAGAAATAAAATAAGTCCAACAATGCTTAAGTAGAAAGTTGCAGCTCTCTTCTTGTAAAAATCGAATATCAATGTCTGCTGAGCTGCCAGCAGGTAAAACTCCACTTGGACAAAAGAAAAGAAGAAAAATGTATTCTGCTTTTCCATTTACAGTTTTTGCATTGAATCTTGGGATACTGGATGCTTACTGTGAGGACTAGTAGCTCAAATCATGAGGATTTAATCCTTCATTTCTAATGACAGATCTAGCCTTCAAATGAAATAGATAATTCTTGCTGCTCAATGCTTTCCTAGATCTTAAATTAAACTTAGTTAGTGATTTACTTTTAGTTAAATATTTATGTGCTGGTCTGACCCTTGCTGGACACTGGGTTCCCACCAAAGCCACTCTCACTCTTCTCCTCAGCTGGAAAGGGAGAGAAAATATAACAAAAGGCTCATGGTTCAAGGGGAGATCACTCACCAGATACCGTCAACTTGAGAAAATCAGTTTCATTTGTTACCAATCAAGTCAGAGTAGGGCAATGAGATATAAACCCAAATCTTAAAACATATTCTCCCACCCCTCCCTTCTTCCCTGGGCTCAACTTCACTCACAATTTCTCCTCTTCCCAAGTGGCTCAGTGAAACAGGGAGGGGGGTTGTGGTCAGTTTATCACACATTGTCTCTGTTGCTCCTTTCTCCTTAGGGATAGGACTCCCCATGCTCTTCCCTTGCTCCAATGTGGGCTCCTCCAGGGGCTGTAGGTTGATCTCTGCTCTGTCTTGGACTTCTTTGGGCTCCAGACCTGCCTCACCATGGTCTTCCCAACAGGATGCAGGGGAATCTCTGCTCTGGCATCTGAAGCACCTTCTCCCCCTCTTTCTGCGCTGACCTTGCTGTCTGCAGAGTGGTTCCTCTCACATATTCTCACACTGGCTGCAATTTGCTCCTGTGGAGTAAATTTGAGGCGTTACCACTGTCACTGCTGGGCTTGGCTGTAGGCAGGTCCATCTTGAGCTGGCTGACATTGGCTCTATTGGACACAATAGAAGCTTCCAGCATCTTCTCACAGAAGCCACTCTTGTAGGCCTCTTGCTCCGAAAACCTTTCCATGCAAACCTAATACAATTTGATACATGTTTTCACCCTTAGCTCTTCTTTTTGAACATGGCTCAGCAGTGCTACATAAGATGTGGTATCCTCTTTAGGAAGGGATATTGTATTAGTGAACTGCTCTGTATGTCCACTTTCAGCCCAGGAGATGTCTGCCATCTTCTGCCTGCTGCAGTTATTCCTTTCAGTGGTCCTTGGTGAAAATGGTGTGTCACAGGTATGTGTTCTCTCCCTCTGTTTTGGAAGCTTAATATTTCAAGGGGAGTAGCAAAAAACCAGTGGTTGCACTTCAAGTCCATGGCTGAGTTTGAAAAGCTTGAAAGACTGTCACTATCGTGTCTCACTACACTAAAAATATCAGCTCAGAGAAAGGAAAGGCTTCCAAGAGAAATACACCTTCAGTCATAAAAGCTTTGATGAAAGCTTCACAAAGCCTTCCTTGTCTTCTTTTCATCTTTGTTGAAATCACCATGAACATCAAACTTAGTAAAGGAATTTCCAAAATACGGCATAGCTGTAGAATGTAATCAGCCACACTGCAAAAAATGGGCAAAGATTGTGGTGAAAAGAAAATAGTCATCACTTGTCAGCATCACCTGGAAGCTAGTGCTCATGCCTTCCAAGCTCACAGCTTGCCCTTGCAAGCTGCTGAATATCTTGGTCGGTGCAATAGGGTGGTGCTGAGTAAATTAAATGCTGAATTGGTAACACTGCTTAGTATTACGGCTGCAAACATTTCCTATTATAAGACCTAGTTGCTTATATCTTTGCCAAACTAACTGTTTAGGTTGAATTTTTCCATGAGTGGCATTTGCCTTATGAAAAAATCTTTTGAAAAATTTCAGCCAAAATGCTTCTGCTGTGAAGCAAGAGAAAAACATGCTATTTTTTGCTGTTAAGAAAACAACGCCATAACCTTTACCTTGGCAACTCTTGTGCCCTTCTCATATGTTGGAGCAGGAACTTCACGTCTGGCAAAAGGCTGATCTGTGTGTCACTGATGTTCTCTTTGCTATCCATACCATATATAAGAAACCACTTAATATGTAAATCTTTGAAAAGTCCAGTTTGTACGAACTCACTAGCAGTTTGCTCAAACTTGACCACAAAAATCCCAGAAGCTTCTGTTCTTACTGAGCATACTGACATTTCAGTCTTTTATCAATGACCTGAAAAAGGGAAGTGAGTGCACCCTCAGTAAGTTCACAGTCAACACCTAGTTGGGTGGGAATATTGATCTGCTGGAGGGTAGAAAGACTCTTCAGAAGGATCTGGATAGGCTGGATCAATGGGCTAAGGTCAATAGTATGAGGTTCACTAAGGCAAAGTGCAGAGTCCTGCACTTAGGTTATGACAACCCCATGAAGTACTGCAGGCCGGGGGAAGACTGTATGTGAAGTGGCCCAGCGGAAAAGCACCTAGGAGTGCTGGTCAACAGCCACTGAACATGAGCCAGCAGTGGCCAAGAAGGCCAATGGTATCCTGGTTTGTATCAAAAATAGTGTGGCCAGCAGGGCTAAGTGATTGTTACCCTGTACTTGGCACTGGTGAAGCTGCACCTCAGGTACTGTGTCCAGTTTTGGGTCCCTCAATTCAAGACAGACATTGGGGTGCTGGAGCATCCAGACAAGAGCAGTGAACCTGGTGAAGAGTCTGGAGAGTGAATCCTATGAGGAGTGGTTGAGGGATCTGGTGTTGTTTATCCTGGAGAAAAGGAGGCTCCGGGGAAACCTTATCACTCTCTACAACTGCCTGAAAGGTTGTAGCAAAGTGTGAGTCAGCCTCTTGTCCCAGGCAACTAGCAACAGGATAAGATGAAATGGCCTGATGTTGTGCCAGGGGAAGTTCGGGTTGGACATCAGGAAGAATTTCTTCACTTAGAAAGGGTGGTTAAGCATTGGAACAGTCTGCCCAGGGAAGTGGTGGAGTCACCATCCTTGGAAGTGTTCAAGAAACTATGGGACATGACACTTAATGCTGTGGTTTAGTTTACATAGTGGTGTTCAGTCAAAGGTTGGACCCAATGACCTTGAAGGGGTCAATGTAGGCTGGGGGATGAACAGACTGAGAGCAGCCCTGCTGAGAAGGACTTAGGAGTGCTGGTGAGTAAGAGGTTGTACATTAGCTGGCAATGGAGATGCAAGATGGAGAGAAACTTTTTACAAGAGCATGTAGTGACAGGACAAGGTGAAATGGTTTCAAAGTGAAAGACACTAGGTTTAGATTAGATATTAGGAAAAAAATCTTTACTGTGTGAGTGATGAGGCACTGGAACAGGTTGTCCAGAAAAGGACATCCCCGGAAGTGTTCAAGGCAAGATTGGATGGAACCCTGAGCAACCTGGTCTAGTGGAAGGTGTCCCTGCCCATGGAGGGGCTGTTGGATGATATATAAGGTCCCGTCCAACTCAGGCCATTCTCTGATTCTATGAAGATTCTATGATTCAAGCTCCCCTCTCTCTGAAGCTGTCTGTCTATATATCATTCCCACAAAACAATAAACCATAATGCTTTTCCTCTTGGTTCATTCACTACCCGCAGAATGAAACTGTGCTGTCCCCCTATATATTCTTGTAGGATTATGGGCTTTTTCCCCTGTCTTCTGCACTGTGAAGTCAAGTGTGAAAGGAGAACATGCCTTATGCAAAGACACATGGCACAGGAACTGAACATAGGGCACCCCAGAAATTAATTTGGAACAATCAAGAGAGATAGATGCTACTGCAGAGCAGAGACTAGAAAAAGATGGGAACTCAAGGCTGACTGATCAAAAATCTATAGCTTGAAACCAAGGAAGGAAATATAGAAGCAAAACAAAACCTATGTGAAATGTAGAGTAAAAGGGACTGAATGGCAGGCTTGCATTACTTGTTACTAAAAATCAGCAAAGCAAAACTCTATGAGTGTACTAGATGAAAATCTTATAAAGGATTCAGACTTCTGAGGAAATTATTGTTTCTGATAAGAAAACAACTCCTTTAGTACTATCTTTTTGATCATGGAATAAGAGGTCCTACAGTGATCTGTTAAGGCCACTGCTATTGCATGTCATGTTTTCTATACTGCTGTTCAACATATTCATATATTTCTAAAAACATTGAAATTCATTGTTTAAAGGTATGAAAAAGCTTCTATCACAGAGTTAGCAAGATCTACCTGTTCTTGTACTGTGATTTAGTAGTTTTGTGTATTTGTAAACTGCATTTGTTCTGCAATCTTGGAAGATTAAAGAACTGTCAGAGTAGTGAAGGGGAAAAAGAAATATCACTTGTGAGGGACAATGTAATCTAAATCCTGTGTGAAACTTATGCTAACAAATATGCCATTAATTATTGTAATAATAATGAAACCATTCAAAAAGTATTATAAAAACTCTGTGAGGGTGACAAGAAATTTAACTGTCTGTTGGCAATAAACGTTCCATTTCACTCATCTAAAACTCAAAAAAAAATACTGGTATCAATGTGAGATATGTAATAGATGACAGTGGGATACAAGTCAGTAATATACTTTCCTAGACCTTTTGTGATTTAATATTTATCACAGAATCGTTGAGGTTTGAAGGGACCTCTGGAGGTCATCTGGTCCAAATCCCCTGCTCAATCAGAGCCACCTAAAGTCAGTTGTCCAGGTTTGCTTCCTGACAACTTTTGAATATCTCCAGACATGGAGAGTCCGTGACCTCTCTGGGCAGCCTATGCCTATGCTCAACCTCACAGAGAAAAAGTGTTTCCAGATGTTCGGAGGGAATCTCTTGTTTTTAAGTTTCTGCCCATTGCCTCTGGTATTGTCACTGGGCACCACTGAAAAGAACCTGGCTCCATCTTCTGTAAACCCTTCCATCCTATAATATATTTATATACATTAATCAGGTCCCCTCATACATAGGGAAGGAATTGTTCTCATGTATGAATTAAAACATAAAGGAAAAGTAGATATATATTTAGCATGCCCTATATGCTCTCCCCTTCAAATACTTCGACCATTGAATTTCAAATATTAATAACAATGTGATACTTCTGGTAGCTTTTGAACAGCAAGAATCTCCAATCTAGTTACACTTTTTATTCTTAAATTTTACCAAATATTAAAAGGGTTTTCATTCTTAAAATTATTCAGAGTTTTCTTCAGCATTCTTAAAATATATTGCAAATGTATTGAAAACTATCTTTCTGCCTACATTTTTTTTTGAATGGCCAAGCAAGCAAAGTTTCAAATAGTGTGAAGGTGAGAAAAAATTACTGCATCCAAAAAAATTGTGTTGTGCTGGCTGTCTACTTTCTAGAATAACAGCAGTTGCCACGTAAGTGCTTAAATGCATTTTTCTTTAATTATATATACTGAAATGTTATAGATTACACTTGCATATGACCACTACTATATAGACCCAGAAAACAATTTTTTTACTGAAATGAAAACACTTTAACACTTGATTTGCTGCCGAAGGGGATTATAAACAGGTGTGGTCACAAAGCATTCTGGAAGAAAAAAAAGGCACTGCTCCAGTTTCTGCTGCCATCCTCAGATTTATTTTCTGTGATGCCTTAAAGTAACATCAGTAAATCATAGCTGATTGCTAACTTTTACTAGTGATTACTAGCAGCACAAACTTTCTTATGAACCTTTATTTTCCTGAGAATTTTATATAATACTTTTTAACCATGACCTTGTTTTCCATTGCTTCCAAGGGCCATTAAATTCTTTTACTTTTCAGAATCAAAATTGCATAATTTTTTTTCTGGTCTATGTGACAGTGAGCCACACCACAAACCTAGTCCTTCTATGGCAGTTTCTGGGCTGTGATTGGATTTGTCAGTAAGTGGACAAAGAAACAAAGTCCTATTACCAGTTGTGAGATTTTCTCACACAGATATGGAGACTGAGAACCTGCATCTTGGAACTGGCAGGGCTAATTTGCACAAAAGCTGAACCAATAACAAGTCTATGGCATCTTCTAAACTCATCCTCAAGATGGTCAGAAACTGATTTTAAACCTACAGTAGGTTAAAAAGCCTTCAGATTTGGGACATATACATGCTCAAAAACTGAGAAGCCCCATGACAAAGAGACAAATATGCAATATCTCTCCTAATACCAACTCACACACAGGTGGACACTTTGAATACTTTTTCCCCTGTTAATTCATAATATTTTGATGGAGTATTCCTGAATCTAATAGGGAGATGGTAATGATGAAGCTGAAGAGAAATTTAGATTAAGAATAAAACATAAGCAGAGAAGGAAATAACCATTGCTCTTTGGCAGCACATGCTGTGCCAGTGCCCCATGTGGGCTACTTGAGAGGTGGAGGTATTTCCATCTTGGATAAGAAGAGAAGACAATACTCCAGACCTCCCACTTGTACCCTACAGTTCAAGAAAAAAACTCAGGAGGTCCCCTTAATCATAATAAGAAGCACATAGCTCAATAAATATTCTGATCAAAGTGGCTCAAAGGTTGGGACATTGATTTATCTGAGATAATTAACACACTGAAACAACTATAGAAGAATGCCTGATTTTTAAGTACAGGGGCAAGTTTATGTCATTTTTTTCCTTCAGAACTGACTAATCTGCAAATGATTTTTATTGATGCCCTTGATAACATCAGTGTTATATTATCTGCATGTTCTAGTTTAGTTTAGCAGTAAAGTGATTTCTAACAGGGACAGGGCACATGTTCATTGGAGAATGATGAATGAATCAAAGAAGGGAAACAGCAAACCAGTGTGCGTTTTGAAGTGGGGATCTTCAGCCAACCTCACTGAAGTAGGAATGATGTAGGCTGACATGGGAATCATGGACATTGATTTCCACAACTGTATCACGCTGCCTCATTGAGTGTGATAATCAGGACCTGTTTGTAATGAAAAAAAGAAATATTGAAATGGTTTCTGCCACAAGGAATACAGGCTTTCGTATGTTTATCAGTCTCTGCTTGGTTTCACTGTCTCCTACTGGGAGAAGTAGCCAAGTGTTGCTGAAAGGAGAGAGTACTAAGAAATATTTGATTACCTATGAGAGCAGATAACTTAGTCCAGTCACAGAAAGTCTTCTGTACTGTTTTTCTTGTGCTTTCCATTCCCTTCTCATCTCTCATATTGCCTCTCCAGTTGTAATTCCATTGTGTGTAGCAAATCAGTTTTAATTACATTCTGGTTAGCAGATTTGGTGGGATGCATCTTGCCTATGTTGACAGATACACATAGTTACCATCTGGCTTTTAGCAGGGAATAGAGATGACTGTGTATTGGAAATCATTCATACACAATAGCACAGGACTTGCTTTGTTAATCCAGCTCTCTCTTTCAGGGCGAGCACGTATCAGTATGATCAGATGCTAACATGTCTCAATAGCTTCTGGACCAAAATTGGCTTGGACCCACCAGTCCAGACTCTGAAAGAGCTGGTCTGTGCTTCTCTGCACCTTCAGCACCTTCAGCTTCAGAAGAAATGGATTTTAAGTAGCTGAAGAAATAGTAATGTTTTCTCCAGCAAATTTCCTATTATTCTGTGCTGCTGAGTCAAGCAGGCTCACTTGCTGTTCCGGGTGTCCATCTCAATAGCCACCGGTAATCAGATGCAGAATATGCATCTTTGAGTCAATAGAAAAAGATGTTTCAGTTGTCAACAAGCAGTCATAACAACAATTGAAGTTCTAACCCTTTTAGTGAAGGTTTATGCTAAGAGTAATCCCACACATGTTCCTCATAGTGGCTTTGGAATTTTATTTTTCTTAGCCACTTGACTTTTCAAATTAAATGTTATTTATATGTGGCATTTGATGGCAAAGCCATGCAGAGGCTCTTTGAGTTCATATCTGATTAAAGAGCAAAACAATCCCCACTCTAAGGAAATGAAGAGCAGCATGCTAGCTTAGCTAGAGAAAAGGCTAGTCTGAATGCCAGGGTAGTGGCTGGTATTGGCCAGGATAGCATAATAATTCAGGTACCCTATATTTATTATCCAGTTTGATTTCAAAAAGATTTGTGCCAAGGAGTGGGTACATTTGGTGCTAAAGGACACTGTTAGATGTGCCAGTAAATCAGGCATAGGATCATACGCTGAACTAAAGGATGGGTGCTCAATAAGGGAACATTGCCCCTCCTCCAGTCTGCTAAATGGGAAAAGGATCACCATGAAAAACTAGCATGTGATCACAGTATCAAAGGCAACATCCATAAGCAAACCTAATCCTGCTTTTTATAACTTCTAACTGCTTGACTTTGTAATAATATTCTTTTGAAGTTTGAATATGTGAGTAGTGCACATGTGGGATATGCATATTTACTATTAGTCATCACAAATACATATAATTTAAAGCATGAGAATAATAATGAGAAAATACACGTAACTGTGTTACTGCTTAGTATAGATACCAGTGAGTACATGTGGTTTTACAATATTTACAAAGTAGATGCCTTTGGTGTTACATAAACAAGAAACAGTTTGCATCTGTAATGTCACTTGTATACATTTAATGCAACCTGGGGCTTAGTGGGGCTGACTTTGAAAACAACCCTGTATTAAATCCATCCTTTTACATTCTGGAAAGTATTAAAATTATTTAAACAGAAGAGTGTGGTTAAATTGCTCTGCGGCTTATGAGGAACAAATATTGCCAGCTGAAACACTTGGCAACCCAACTAAGGTTGGAATACCAATACCAACCACAGGCACGCATTTCATCTTCCTCAGGACATTTTGCTGAAGAGGAAAGACTGAGGAGTTCTCTTGAGACTAACTTTATAAAGTCTTTCTTTTAAAAATAAATCAATATCAAATGATGTTGCTGTCACAACCTGAGTGATTTATGATTAATCAGTTTGGGACCACTGTGGTCTTCATCATAGCTTTTGAAGTACCAGTGTAAAACTGTGGGAGCAAATTCATTAAATACTTGTGGGAACTTTGTTCTAAAGAGCAGTGGCTGGTATTAATATCTTTTTACTGTTTTCAGGTAGAAGAATTTAAATTGTAAGAACATCATAGCAATGCTAGGTGATTTTTTTAGTAGAAAAGCTGTTTGTTCTTCCAGGCATGGGTATTATATTTTCCTATACATATGAACAAAAGTTAAAAACCACTAATGATGATAACAGTGTGATCCTTCAGACAAGGAGTTAGCTGCCCAGATCTGTTACTACTTCAATAACACTTAGCTCATGAGAAAAACTCCCTTTATCTCCTACTTCCCCTGAAGAGGGGAAAATGAAGATGCAACCTGACTAAAACAAATGGACTGGATGCAACATCATTTTCTCAGAGGTAGAATGAAACTAGTTAAGCACACCTGAGAGAAAGCACTCTACTCTTCATATTATTTAATCTAATATGCACTCTTCTGTCAGAACTGGATTAGGTAGTGATTTCCTGTGCTGCTACACTGAGAGATTTGGTGTGGCATCTGTAATGGGGAGTTGTGATCAGCAGTGTCAAAAGTCAATTAAACACTAGCCCAAATGCAGCCAAAAAAAGCACATCTGACTGGCATCTGATTCCAATCATGACAATCCCATACTCTTTTCTCACCCTTCTCCTTTACGATGTGACTCATGCACAGCTGGCAAACATAGGCTTCCTAATTTGATATGTTTTACTTACTGCTGTAATTGCATTGTCTGTTGTTCAAGGAAATATACTGTCTCCTTTTCATACTGATTATCTTAAACAAAGATAATAATACAATTTGCTCCTAATTTCTGACATTTGCAATAGAGGATGGCTAATCATTCTTTCAACCCCACAGAAAATTAATATCATAGATATTTTTCTTTCTTTTCTGATCTGAGATGTGATTCTTCGCAATCCTCCTACATGGATAGGACAGAAAATGGAAAAATTTCCTTAAAGGTTGGTATATTATTCTGTAGAGGCAAATTACTTTTGTCTGGGGAGGTTCTTGTGAGAGAGAGTTGACAGCACTTTTCCATTATACTTGTGTTCCACCAGGAATTATATCATGCCAGGGCAGACTTTTGATCTTTCAAATTAAGGATGTGGCACTATACATTAAAAATTATAAGCTTCATCTCAGTGGATACATGTGCATTGCTTTTTTTCCCACTACACTCTAGAATTTTAAGTATTTAAGAATTTTCTGTATTTTTCAAAGAGAATGTAAATTTTTAAAGATAACATAGTACCAGTGTATAATCAGAACTGTTAGAAGATGCATGAAAAAAATAGTGTTTATGTTTTGGTGAACTGTTCAATGGAAAAGAAGTTAAATTTCATTTTAGTGAGTGTGCTGTCAGCAAACTTTGTCACTCATCTGCATGGATATCTATGAGAAAAAATCATGGTTTTATACTCCTCAATACCCCTAAAAGTAGTAGTAAAAGGTAAAGGTTTTTCTGAAGCGGCACAAAAGTTCAATCTACAACAAATATGGGAACTAATTATTTTCTTTATTTTCCTAGTAGTGCTGGAAGGGCAAAAAATATATGAAAGATTGATACCCCTGTGTATATGCTCTGTATACCAATGAGTAGCAGAAGAACCTTGCTCTGAGCAGATTATGCTTTGAATAGACTTGACAGACACAACAGTAGGGAGGGGAAGTTGCACATATCTGAGCCATGCTGTGTGATGTCAGAAAAAGTCTCATTAGCCTCAAGACATATCTTGCACAGGAGTGAGTCTGGGTAAGAGGAAGATAAAGCAGTTTATGTGAGCAAATCCTACAAGATAATAAAAAAGAGATATTTGTAGTAATACTACATTAACCAATCTTCACCTGAGCCTCAAAGTTTGCCCAGCTTAGGTAAATGGGCTGGAAGCCTCTTGACTTCAGTGGCATATGCAGGCGTGATTAAGTCAGCATTCACAATTGTTGCTCATCCCTCAGACCAGTCACTGGGTAGTGGTGATGGTTAAGGTGATGGCAGAGATCTGGCCTAAGTCCAGAGTACACTTCAAATCCATGCAATTCCTGCAGGAAATTATTATAACCACTCTTTACTGTATTCCGTAAGTGGCTGGCTGACAGTTCACGACTGATAGCCTGTGCACTTGTGGGAGGCTTGAACTTGTCAGATGTCTGCTGGAAACTCAACACAGTGGACAGGAGGCAGACTAGGAGGTTACTGGAGTGTGTAGAGGACAACTTCCTAACACAGTTGATAAGCAAGCCTACCAGGAGCAGTGCCCCACTAGACCTGCTGTTTACAAACAGATCTGGTGGGAGATGTGGTGGTTGGAGATAGGGACCAGTCCTGTTTAACATCTTTATTGATGATCTGGACAAGAGAATCGAGTGCACCCTCAGTAAGACAACGTTAAGTTGGGCGGAAGTGTTGGTCTGCTGGAGGGCAGGAAGGGAGAGATCTGGGCAGGCTGAATCAACAGGCCAAAGCTTCACTAAGGCAAAGTTCTGGGTCCTGCATTTGGGTCACAACAACCCTGTGAAGCACTACAGGCTGGGGTAAGGGTGTCTGGAAAGCTGCCCAGTGGGAAAGGACCTGAGGGTGCTGGTTAACAGCTGGCTGGATGTGAGCCAGCAGTGTGCCCAGGTGGCCAAGAAGGCCGATGGCATCCTGGTTTGTATCAAAAATAGTGTGGCCAGCAGGACCAGGGAAGTGATTGTCCCCCCCGTACTCGGCACTGGTAAGGCTGTGTCCAGTTTTGGGTCCCTCAATTCAAGGCAAACATTGGGGTGCTGGAGCATGTCCAGAGAAGGGCAATGAACCTGGTAATAGGTCTGGAGGGTAAGTTCTACGAAGAGATCTGGGATTGTTTATCCTGGAGAAAAGGAGGCTCAGGGTAGACCTTATCAATCTCTACAACTATCCGAAAGGAGGTTGTAGCGAGGTGGCGGTTGGCCTTCTCTTACAGGCAACCAGCAGCAGGAAATGGCCTTAAGCTGCTCTAGCAGAGATTTGGATTGGACATCAGGAAGCATTTCTTCACTGAAAGGGTCGGTAAGCATTGAAAGGGGCTGGTCAGGGAAGAGGCAGAGTCATCATCCCTGGAAGTGTTCAAGAAACGACTGAAGGTTTCTGTGGTTTAACTGACACAGTGGTGTTCAGTCAAAGATGGGACTCAATCATCTTGGAGGTCTTTTTCAACCTTAATGATTTCATGATTCTATGACAATGCAATGTATACATGCTTTTCCCTTTCTTTAGGCTCTCTAGAGTTGTTACATATATAGAGAACAAAAATGAGAATTGGAAAAGTAGTAAAAGCAGAATGACATCTTTAGTCCTCTCCTTATGAGGCAAACTAAAATCTTAGCTACCTATTTAAGCATGATTACCTTTAGTTTTTGTCACATTATTTCTTAACTGTGCTCTTTGGAAAATGCAGCCATAGAATGTTCAGAAATTAAGCTTGTGTTATTCAAATTAAATTAAAAGCATATCCTTGAGTCACACCCTTGGTAGGAATTTAATTTATTCAGTAACAATATGTTAAAAATATTTTAGTGAATAGCTAGGTCAGTTCCTTCTTTGCATACTCTTATGTTAAATTAAAATACTGGCAACACTTTAATCTTTGAGATTTATGGGGTTGTTGCTGTCCAAAATGCAAACTATGTCCCAAATTCTTAAGAACTGCAAGTTTCCTCAAATTCTCAATCTTATACTTAGACAAGACTCTGATTATGTCAGTGGAACTGTACATACTGCCTGTAGTCCTCAAGACTTTGCAAAACCTGGGCTTGCTTAACATTCTGATGAAAGTAATCCCTTTCAAGAACAAAGACCTCCAGCAAAAGTAAAGAAAGAAGAATTTTACTCTTGCAATTCATACATTCCTATTTGGTGGATTTGCTACCAAATAGTATACTCGTTTAATAAACATCAAATTCAAGTACTTTAAAAGCCTGATAATGGGTCTCAGGAATTATCCTATTTTTTAACCCACTACAAATTAATTCTTCAAAAGGAAGTTAAAAGAAGAGCATGTTTCAATTTACAAGTATGTTACAGTATCAATTACTAGCTGACATAAACCAAAAATATTGCTATTTTTGTTTAACAGGGCAATATTTCAGAGTCAATTTTTCATTCTGTACTTCAGCCAGGACCACTTTATGCTTTTCTTCAGAGAATTACATCTTTGTAAATGATAGCATGCTCAAAAGATGTTTTCACAAGTTGCATGATTTAGTTTTAACATGCTGTCCTGTTCGACTTGCCTATGGATATGAACTTATATCCTCTGCTACAGACTTGGAGACTCTTGAAAACTTTTCCTTGCTTTCTTTACCTCAAAATAAACATTTTATTATTTATATAAAGTAGAACTATTTCGACAATGTGGAAAAAGTGACAAAGAACTGTACTTTGACAATTAAATATAAATTTGGAGGAGAAGTATAATTTCAGATCCCTGCTCCAAAATACATACAACAGGAATCTTAGCCTGCTCCTCACATTTGAAGTCCCTAGTCATTACACTGATTTTTTTTATGATTTTGACCAAAAAAAATACATTGTCATACTGGAGTGTCTTTAGCAGAGATGCCAAGATAGTCATGATATTAGAGCACAGGAAATGAAAGGAGAGCTTGAAGGAGTTGATTTTTTTCATTCTGGAGAGGAGGCTTTGGACTAAATTTTACTGATGTCTACAAGTACCTGATAAGATGATACAAAGAGGATGAACCCAGATTCTTCTTAAGGGTCCACAGCCAGGATGAGAGAAAAAAAGCAGAAGATAGAAATTTTGCATTGAATATAAGGGGGAAAAAAAAGCCACCTTGAGAATTTTCAGACTCCGGACAGGATGCCCAGAGATGATTTCCTTTGGAAATATCCAAAACCCAAATGGACATGCTCTTTTGAAGCCTGGTCTGCTTGAGCCTGTCTTGAGCGCATTGTTAGACAAAATGGTCTTTGTACGTCACTTCCAATGTAGGTGATTTTGTGGTTCTATGGAAAAAAATTACAATAGATTCGAGAAAAAAAAATCTGATGAAAAAATGTTTCACTGAAGTATCCCTGCTCGTCTTATTAAGGTATGAAAGAGAGAGGTGTTTTATAAATTGAGTAAACCCTGCATAATATTTTAAAAGCAATAATCATCTTCTATGAAAATGACACTTATTTATGTAGGCATAGTATAATATATAAGTTGGTTTCATATCCAATAAACAAGTTCGTGATGTCTCCATTCATTTTAATGCTTTGGACTCAATATGTTGTGAAGATAAATAGGGAAATACACAAAATTTTTCTACCTCTGTCTCTTCCTGGGTTTTTCCATACTGTTAAGATCAACCACACATCAGTGAGTTAGACATTGGTATTGCAGGCAGACATCTGAGCTTGAATAATCCAAGGTCAAAAACTTGAAGACCCCCTCTGTGTAGAACATGTTGAGGAGAAAATTTCCACCTAGCTTATCCATACTGAAAATTTTTCACACCTTTGCCTTTGAATCACAAACTTTTAGCTCTAAGGCATGGAGGCGAAATGGAGTTGGATAGTTACTACATAGTTTAAGAACTTCATATATAGTAAGCAGGAAGCTGCCAACTCCCTCTAGCCACTGTTTCTTTTTTCTTTCTTGCTTCCCTTCCTTATCAGGAATATGAATTATGACAAAAAAAGAAGTAGGAAAGAAAGTTCCAAAATAGCCACACATGATCTTCTCTTTCCCTTCCTTTTCTCCCTTTTCTTCTTCAGTCAAATAAAATAACTCTTTTGTGTTGCAAATAGACAAGTAACTAAAGAAATGTCATCTAAATGTAAGTCAATAATGTCTTACAAAAACCTGAATGTACAACAGAGGGTATAGCTTTTCAAATGAGCTGGATGCAAGCACTGTCAAACTGCCAAGGTCAGGCAGGAAAAGATACTGCAATACTCTGTGTGAGGGACTAACAAGTGTTCTGGCACTGTGGTGGCCCATGGTAAAGCTAGATTCTAAAATGTTCATCTGGAAGGACTAGTACTCCTATTACAATAAATAAGATCAACCCTTCAGCTGTTGAGTTAACAGACAGTCTTTAAGAAAATCTTTATATAAATATGCCCTTAAATTTATTGAAATGTATTGAACTGTATACAGCAGGAGTGCATTCTCTAAACACCTCTAGAGGGCAAATACACTCCCACATCTTAACCTGGTTTTGAAACAGATACTGTGGATGGAGCTCTCCACTACATTCAATCCTGCATTGTCACTGTTAGTGCAAGGCCTGTTTAAAATGATACTGTTATTAAATAAGGGGATTTTCTATGCAACTTTGATTAGAAACCAATCAAGTTATACACAGTGGAGAATATCTTTTTCCACAATATTAATTCAGTCAAGATTTACTTTTTTTTTAACCTTTTTTAAAATTTAAATAAAGGGAAATAATTCTTCCTGGGAACACTATCTTATTTGCTTTTTCAGGTGGCCATGAAATTCAACCATGAAATATACAGTTCTTAATAAAGAAGTCTTTAATAGTTGCACATTACTTTGGCATTTCAGATCAGGTTTATGCCTTAATGTTTAATGCCTATTTTATTGTGTTTACACACTTGGTATGTCCTAGAACTGCGTCATTCCATGATATAT
This sequence comes from Cephalopterus ornatus, assembly GCA_013396775.1. Taxonomy (NCBI): domain Eukaryota; kingdom Metazoa; phylum Chordata; class Aves; order Passeriformes; family Cotingidae; genus Cephalopterus; species Cephalopterus ornatus. The sequence continues at coordinate 86,738 of VZRE01011045.1, forward strand.
ACCACATATACTTCATGTCTGTAACTTTTTTTTGGTTCAGGTTGTAGTGTCTTTTTTTCCATATCAAACAAAATATAATGAAACATAGACAAAAATAATGAAAATGAAATGCCTATGCCAAATCTTTCATCAAGTATCAGCAATTTATGGAGACCAGGTTGAAAGTGAACATAGACAGAATTATGAAAAAGTAGCATTTTTATTGCAGCGTTTAAAACTCCACCAGTTTGGTGGAGGTGGATTCATTCCCAAATCTTATTTTAGTAACAGATTTTTTATCCAGCAATATTAAAATAACTCCACACCTCACAAATCCTCTGCAGCAGAATTCTCGCCCTCCTTCTCTTTCCTGGCATCAGGACTGTGCTGTTTCCTCTACTGAGATTCTGATCTACTTGGAGTAAAAGAAAGGGAGAATTCTTTCACTCCCGGAATTTTCAATTGAGTCATCCCAAATTCTTAGTCAAGTACTGAGTTATACAAACTGAGATGGGGGAAAGAGATACAACAATTTATAGAATTAGATAATGCCTTTAAAATGTGCTCACGGCATATGAAATCAGCATTTCACTGCACAGCAGGCCTACCACCCTGTTGCCAGGAAATTGAAGCTGAGGACATTTATATTCTTACTGTGTTCATGGATGTGAACATCATCTAGTGTAGAGCTATCTAATCTAGCTGTAAAACCTGTAGGCTGCTGAGGGAGTTAAGGGTGACACAAAGAAAATAGGGGCAGCAGATTAGTGCATTATTTGTTAGAGCTACTGAGTGCATCTCAGGTTAATTGTGCTTAGAGTTAAAGCTATTTTTCAATTGTTGTATGTCTTTAAATCTAAATAAGCTTTCAGTCACTTTTTCAAAATTTCCAAATTTAGTCTGAATTACTGATTAATTGTTAATCAATTTGTTTTGTATGTCTACATCTCCATAAGTGTGTGGGAGTGAAGTGTTAGATTAGATACCAGTGCATACAGATTTTCTTTTATTCTTCAACCAATAGATTTCAAATGTATCCTTGAAATGTCTGAATTTACATGTTGACATTGTTAGTGGAAAAAGAGGATTGCTGCACCAGCTTTCATTCTGCTAAGGGTTGTGGGAAAATGGTGTAAAATAGGTCTGATATAATGGCTTTGGATGCTTCACCTTTAGTGTTTGTATATCTGTGTGGATACATAAGCCATCTGACAGGCAGATCCTTCAAGCTTTGGTCAACTCTAAACATTTAACTTTGTGTCTTCACCCTCATTCTTCAGTGCTGCCGAGCTGTAAGATTCCGTAAGGTGATGTGTTAGAATACTTCTGTTTTAACTGCTCTGCTTTGCATTAACTATTTAAAGAGCAACATAATAACAGTTATGGAAGTACATAAAGATGGGAATTGACCTCTTTGGTGCTTCAGATGTTCATCTGTCAGGTGAGACTCCGAGGATTCACCTTACTTTGTTTTAAACATCCATTGTGTCTATACATCTCCTACACTTTTGTGCCTTTTGTAAGGACTCATTCCACATTCAGGAAAATGAAATAGAGATTCTAAGTTTAAATCACCTGGATTGTTGTTACAATATACCTACGAGGAAGATAGTAGCTATCAAGGCTTCAATCCTGTGGTCATTCCAAAGAGGAATATTGGCCATTATCTGGTCCTAGCTGAGAGTCAGAAACAAGCTCTGTTCAGATGTTTAAATCATACAGGTAAGTAGAATAAGTGGCATTTGTATTTAATTTTCTCACTTTTTTTTCTCAAAACTGTGGGAACTCATTTTACAGAAGAGTTTTACAACAAGTTTAAGACAGAGGTTATGTAGTTATAATTGTTAAATACTTTGTTATTCGTTTGTATATAATCGGTTTAAGCTCTGTTAATGTTGTTATTCCTTATAAGGTCACAGTCTCTCCCAGTTACCATGTATGTCCATGTTACCTTCCCCATTTCAAATCTGAAAAAAAAGCCTCCCTCTCCTCTACCTATCCTTCCCAGATTTTTAAACTGGTAACTCCCAGTCTTACCTTATTTGGTAGGCTCCGCTTTTCTTCCAGACCCTTCCACAACAAACCTTATAAAAGCGGCCGCCACCATGTAAATAAAGTTCACTCCACTCCATCTCCGGTGCTATGTGCATGCGTCTTTTTCCTGCACCGCCGTTACGTCATAGCGCCCGGAGCTCAGCGAATGCCGTGACCTGCTTGCTAGCCGGCAAACCCCTCGCTACCTTCCCGGAGCGGACCAAACCCTTCACTTCCCAGCAGGTTGCGACACAAAACCACCTGTAGTTTTCTATATTAGATGTTGTAAATTAATGATTGCATTTGCATTTTATTTGCCCCGGCTTAAGTTTAACTGGAAAGTAATAAAGCATTCTTCAGACAAGAGCATAACAAATATATAAACTGGACATCCTGGACACTTCAAAAATATCCATATCTGCCCAGCTCAGCATCCACTGGTTTTACACAGTAACAGTGTCTGTATGATCTGTGCACATCATGAGATCTGGCATTGTAGAGGAAGGACAGTGTAGACAGAATTGTCCTTTGTGACATTAAAGGTTGTTTGGCATACAGTAAAAGAGCTTGGTGGCATAAGGAGGGGACGCGCATCTGCAACTTGAAGGTCAAAGAAAAACATCATGCTTATTTCAGATCTTAAGGTAATCAAACCCTCAAAGAGCTTATTTCTTGCTGTTATTTAAAAGAAGCTGGGGATATCTAGATGACCAAATGACAAATATGGTGAGTTAGAAGGGACCCACGAGGATCATTGAGTCCAACCCTCTGGGTAAGGAACCTTTTTCTAATATCTAAACTAAACCTCCCCGGACACAACTTCAGGCCATTCCCTTGGGTTCTGTCACTGGTCACCACAGAGAAGAGATCAGTGCCTGCCCCTCCTCTTCCCCTCACAAGGAAGCTGTGGACTGCAATGAGGTCTCTCCTCAGTCTCCTCTTCTCCAGCCTGATGTTGACACCTGAATTTGATCAGATGAATCTGACTTTTGTGCAATCATGAATACTGTTTAAAGTGTGTAAAAACATCACAGGAAAGAAGATTAATTTTTCTGTTAAAAGGGCATAAGACTGTGAAGGTATTGTCTTGAAATGAGTTTAAAAATGCAGTATCTAGACCTATTTTTCCAAGTATGAGTGAAAAGTCTAACCTTGAACTAGTGAGTAAAAGGGAAAGGAAGAAAACTGCAGCACTTTAAGGAATTTTTATTTTTTTAATCCTCCTTTTTTGTTTTACTTAGGATATATTAAATGTTTCATCTCAGGCCAATGTGTTGTATTGTACTAAACTATTTTTACTACGTTTTCATTTGAGCAAAGATGAGAAGCAAAAAATATTTGAAGTTTGATCCAAACTTTTTTTTCAGCTTGGCTAATAAACAGAGAAAGCATCTATTCAAACAACTGTAAAGTCCTGATATTGATCTCATACCAGATTAAATCAAGAATCACTCCAATAAAGTTATTTGAGTATGTTGGTATAAAATAGTGTTATATAAATGAAATCAGAATTCGGCCTTGATAGCAGCCCCTATGTAGAAGAAACATGCTGAAACCTCATCTAGTCAGAAGGAAATGAGTAGCAAAGCTCATATCAAGAAGGTATTCCAGTAGAATTTAACTGTTCCAGACAAGTTCCCATGTGAAAACATTCTTTAAAAAAAAAAAAAAAAAGGGCAAAAAGCTTTATTTCAGGCTAAAGCTAAATCAGCTAAGATGATTCTAGTTTTATTTGCAAAAAAATTATTCTGGGTTAAAGTCTTTTTCACATAGTGTCACAGAGTTACCAAATCACAAATCACACGTTAATCTAGGGTCAAGGGCAGGAACACCTTCTACTAGGCCAGGTTGCTCAAAGCCCCATTCCACACAACCTTGAACACTTCCAAGGATGGGACATCCAGATATTCTCTGGACAACCTATTGTAGTGTCTTACCACCCCCCACAGGTAAGAATTTCTTCCTAATATCTAATATCTAATCTACCCTCTCTCAGTTTAAAGCCATTAAGTCTTGTCCTCCTACTACATGCCCTTGTAAAAGTGCCTCTCTGGCTTGCTTGTAGGTCTCCTTTAGGTACTGGAAGGCTGTTATAAGGTCTCCCCAGATTCCTCTCTACTCCGGGCTGAACAGCTCCAATTCTCTCAGCTTGTCTTCATAGGTGTTCCCACCTTCTGACCATCTTCATGGCCCTCCTCTGGACCTACTACAACAGGTCCATGTCTTTCTTGTGTTGGGGTCCCCAGAGCTGGACACACTCCAAGTGGGGTCTTATGAGAGCAGAGTAGATGGGCAGAATCACCTCCCCTGACCTGCTGGCCATACTAATTTTGATGCAGCCCAGGATACAGTTGGTTGTCTAGGCTGCAAGAGTGCATTTCTGGGTCATGTTGAGCTTCTGATCCACCAACAGCCCTAAGTCCTTCTCCTCAGGGCATTTTCTCAGTCCACTCATTGTTCACCTTGTATATGTGCTTGGGATTTTCCTAACCCACGTGCAGGACCTTGCTTTTGGCCTTGTGAACTTCATGGAGTTCACACAAGCCTACCTCACAAGCCTGTCAAGGTCCTTCTGGATGGCATCCCTTTCCTCTGGCATATTGATTGCACCACATAGCTTGGCGTCATCACTTGATAGTGATAGAGCACTGGAACAGGATTCACAGAAAGGTTGTGGAGTCTCCTTCTCTGGAGATAGTCAAAACCTGCCAGGATGCAATCCTGTGCAACATGCTTTTGGTGAACCTGCTTTAGCAGGGGATTGGACTAGACAAATTGCAGATGTCCCTTCCAACTCTGGCCATTTTGTGATTAGCCCATTTGTGATAGCCCATTCCTTACCCACCAAGCACTGTAATTGAAAAATCCATGTCTTTCCAGTTTAAAGACAAGGATGACATGGGGGACGATGTCGAATGCTTTGTACAAGTCCAGGTACATGACACTGGTTGTTCTTCCCTTATCCACCAATGCTGTAACCCCATCATGCAAGGCCACCGAATTCATCAGGCTCAATTTGCCCTTAGTGAAGTGATGTCGGCTGTCACCAATCAGCTCCCTATTGTCCATGTGTCTCAGAATAGTTTCCAGGAGAAGCTGCTCCATGATCTTGCTGGGCACCAAGATCAGACCAACGGCCTTGGAATCATTTTTTCCCTTTTTAAAAATGGAGGTTATGTTACCCCATTTCTAGACAGTGAGAACACCAGACTGCCATGACTTGTCAAATATGATGGATAGTGGCTTAATCACTTCATCTGCCATTTCCCTTAGAACCCACAGTTGCATCTTATCAGGCCCCATGGACCCATGCACCTTTTTGTTCCTTAGATGGCCTCAAACTTGATCTTCTTCTGCAGTGGGTGGTTCTTCATTCTCCCAGTCCCTGCCTTTGTCTTCTGGGCAGTGTGGCTGTTGGTGAAGACTGAGGCAAAAAAGTCATTTGCTCCCTCAGCCTTCTCACATTCTCGGTAACCAGGTCTCCTGTTTCCTTCTGGAAAGGGCCCACATTTTCCCTAGTCTTTATCACTGACATACCTATAGAAGCTTTTCCTATTGCCCTTGACATTCCTGGGGAGATCAAATTCTATCAGGGCTTTAGCTTTCCTAACCTGATCCCTGGTTGCTTGGGCAATTTCTTTACATTCCTCCCAGGCTACCTGACCCTGCTTCCACTCTCTGTATGCTTCCTTTTTGTGTTGAGTTTGTCCAGGATCGTCTTGTTCGTCCACATGCCAGCCTCCTGGTGTTTTTGCCTGACTATCTCTTCATTGGGATTCATTGTTCCTGAGCTTGGAGGAGGTGATCCCTGAACATTAACCAGCTTTCTTGGGCCCCACTTCTCCCCAGGGCCTTATCCTGTAGTAATCTACCAAGCAGATTTTTGTGAAGAGGCCAAAGTCTGCTCTTCTGAAGACCAGGGAAGTGAGTTTGTTTCATGCCTTCCTCACTGCCCTGAGAATCTTGAACGACACCAATTCAAGTCCTCAGAGGAGCCATTAAATAATGGTTACTTGGTTATTGTGAAGTAGTTTTTTCAGACAGCTATCAGTCAAGACAATCCTTATTTGTTGGTGATCATCTAAGCTTTCAGGAGCGGAAAGAAGAGAGAACATGCCGGCAGCCCCCAGGCTCAGCCAAGCGAGCAGAAAACCATCGCTATCAGGATTGGAATAAAAACAAGCTCATCACAGCACCAGCCCTGCCTCTGTTGTAGCCCCATTGGTTGCTCCCCATGTCCTTCCCTGGTCCCTGGGTTCCTATTGGATGTGGGTCAGCCCTTCTCCCTGAGCCTTACCCAATCACCTCAATCACCTCTCATTGTTAACCCCTCCCCCTATGTCCCTTTAAAGAACCGGGAACCTTTGAATTAAACCCTCTTTGCCTGCCAGGCTTGATCCGGTGTGTGTGTGTTCCTGAGCTCTGAGCTCCCTGTTCAGGGACCTGGAGAGCTGGAGGTGGGGAGCATTCCCTTCAACTCTGTCACTTATCCACTGCATGTTCCTTCTCTTTTTCAGTTGGTGACCATCTCAGTTTTTCTGTGTTCTCTTTTCTTCTTCACAGCAATTTTCCCCCTCTTTTACTTGTTTTAGATTACTTTTGCCTCATCAGCTTTCTTATAAGGCTCTAATTATACAAAGAAGCCTACAAGATTTTTATTTCATATTCAAGGCAACTTGCACAACTAAAAGAAACAAAATCTGTGAGAACAGACAAAGAGATTGCTCAGATAACTTAATGATCTATGATATCAGTGTTAAAAATATGAAAAGCGGTGACATAGCTAAATAAAGCTTGCTCTGTTTTGGAGGTTTACACTGACACATGATCCTTCAGGAAAAAAAAAGGATTTAAACAGAAAATAAAGTTCAGATGACACACATGGGGGCATAAACCACAATACATTGCTCCTTTCTATTTTGGTTAATTGATCTCATAGCTACGTCTTCCTCAGAATATGGAAAACATGGAAAATACCATGATCATGTATTCCTCATTGATGAATCCTTTGAACCCATTTTGGACAGAGTTGTGGGACGATAGAACTGTAAGGGTTTGAAAAGACATAAATGACGGACTAGCAGCTGTAATAGAAACATGAGCAAATCTATATGAACTCAGATTACAGATCTGTTTTGCTTAGTACCCTGTCTCTACCAGTGGCCTTACACATCCCTATCTAGTAACCACTGTAAATCTGTATTGCAAGTACTTGTTCAATTTCCTCTTAAAGCCATGGAAACTAGTTGCATGGGCTTTCTGTCCCATTAAGGTCTGCGTTCATGTTCCACAGACACCTCCTTTTGCTTGTTTTGATCCTGACACTTGATGGTTTCATCTGCAGACCGTAGTTCTTTTGTTGGAAGAGCTAGCAGTCAGTGTGTGCTCTCAATCACATTCATGATCATGCAGACCTTTTTTGTGTTGCCAGTGACTTGTAACCACAGACTGGCAGTTGCTGTTGCAAAACCGATCACCAGCAAGGACCTCCTTATACCTACAAGGCTAGTGTTTCCTTCTTTATGTTTAAGTTGGCTTCAGACATTACCTTAGGGGGCTGGAGGGAAAGCTGTTATCATAGTGAGAAGTCAGACAATGAAGAAGAAATCACTCTCTAGAACTGAAAGTTCCTTGACTCTTGTTAGTATTTCTTGTGCCTTGAGTGTTTTACACCATCACTTCTTTTGTGTTTCATGTGCTCTCATGCCATATTATACATCTTTTCTGGTTAATAATGACTACTAGAGGACACTTCTTTCTCACAGCCCATTTTGTTACTGACTCTGAAACAATACATGTGGGGCATGTGTTACTTTTTATAATATGATTTGGGACACTGGTCACCCAATGCTTTCTGATCACTGTCCTAAAGGACAAAGCCAACACATAAAAAAAATTAATTTATGCTATTTAAGACAGCTTCATAGTCACAAGGTTTAGAGGAAGAAATGAACAGACGCAAAAGAAAGTGATGCATCTCTTAATTTAGCATGTGGGTGAATTAGCCTCACTTCGTATAGTTGGGCACCCAGAATGAAAGATGTGTCTCAGAATTCTCCACTATGAGGGAAGTTATATAAGGTGCTTGTTCTCATATCATCATGTTTCTTCACATTCTTATGAAACAGACTTAGGGAACTATATATTTCCTTTCCTAGTCTTATATTTGTTGAATAGATCAAATTCAATCTTTGAATCATCTACTTATGATTCGCTGACTCAGCTGTGATCTCGGATTTCCCCCCATCAGCCCATTGCCTGCTATCTCCCAGTTTGGAAATGTTTCTGACCTTTGGGAAGGATACCATATGGTTTTTACCTGCCAAGAAAATTAATAGAAATAGCTAACAGCTAAATAGCTATTGTCCAGCTTTGTCAAATGCTGAAAAGTTGTATATAAACGGTATAAAACTATGTGTATTATATGAAAGTAAGGAAACATAACCAGTATGCTTTGTTTGCAGCATAAATGAAGGGGAGATAGAATAATTCAGAATAATTTTTCAAGGACATCAGAAAATTATGATTGTTTTAAAGTAAGACAGAAAATAATAAATCATGATTAAAATACAACCAACAATGAAGAAAATTGCAGTATGAATATTGTCTTCTTATACAATAAGCAGAGCTTATATAACAAAACAGAGCAAATGAAAAATAGCAAAAGGAAACAGCATTGGGAGCCATTGTCTCAGAAAAAGTTTGAGATCAAAAATATAACAGGATAAGGAAAAAAACACTTATTCAACTGTAATTAAGAACAACTGGAATGGTGTATATGTTAATCCTTTTTATCTTTCTTAAGTTTGTAAGAAATAGATGTTTTCTCACACAATGATGGTGTAAGAATAATTCAGTGTCTGAACACTCAACTTCTACACAAGTTCATCAGTTGCTAAAGACCAGTTACTGTATTAAATTATCCACTTTCCAACAAATGCTTGTATTTTCACTAAAAGATAAAAATATACTTAACTTTTGAAAAGGTTGTGACATCAATATAGCCTTTTTCTTTCTAGAACTAACGAAAATCAGAAATCTTTTCAGGCACTTCAATTAAGATTTCTTAATAATGAGTCACAGAAAGGTAAATCTCAGAAAATTTATTGTACATATTATTTATGTCAAAATTTTAACCAAAAAAAGAAACATTTAAAAATATTTTTACAAGTTTGGATTTTTTATTTTTTTATTTCACAGAGCTATCAGATGATGCTATCACACATTCCTTGAGTATGCTAAAATCACACTAATTTATACCAGCTGACAAGATGATCCAGTGTTCTGGAAATCTCATTCAACTTTTCAGGTCCACATCACAGATTTTTCCAGAAAAATACATTTTCTTAACATTTTCTAGGCCTTCAATATTCCTAAAAATAGAAGGAAAATCACACATTTAGGCCTTATGATAATATCTTTTCTTCTATTCTAATATATATTATATTCTAATATATTTTCTTCTAATTTTAAGAAAAATAGGTACGTATTAATTGTTCCTTTTTGTTGCCAACTTGAGATTTCAGGAATAAATTATGATATAAATATACCTGATTTAGCACCTCATTCTTTCCCTGGTATGAAGATTTATGGATGTCATCATAGCTAGCATTGCTGTGGTTGCATTGTTCTGAAACTGACCTTATACACCAATTTCACATTTTGGAGTTCTCCCATATTAGCTGAGCCTCAAAACTTTATGGCACAGAGCAAGCAGTGGAAAAGAAGTCAAATATGTATTTTGGCTTTCCAAAAAGCTTCTTTGAACCTGGTATTTTTAAAGCCCTTTTTTTTTTTCAGCAAGAAATGCCTTCCCAACAGTCAGTCAATCCTTATACTGGAAAAGAAAGAAAAAATCCACAACCCAAATGCATTGGTATTATTATCTGTCTTCAACTATTAAATAGGGTGTGTTAATTAAAAATTCTATTAAACCAATAGAATTGATAGGCAACGGTGCTTTCATCATCAGTTTTTGCTTCAAGGTTTCAGTAGGTAGCTAAGTAAAAGTTATCTCATGCTGGGAGAAATGATGTTTGGTAGGGCCAAGTGGCCAGGACATCTACATGATCTTTGGTTGCTTCATGGAACAGAGGAGTGAATAACAAAAGCTTATTTAAGGGCTACATTTGCAGCCATGTCAGTGCTCGGCAGCCCCTGTCATCATTGACAACAGTTTCTTGTCCAATTTATGCTCCATCACAGTGCCTAAAGGTTCTTTTTAAAAACCTACAGACATTTTGGCGGGAGTATGTCTGTAACACAGTAAAATTAGTGTCAGTAGTGTTTTAAAACTGGAAATTAGTTGAATTCTCATATGAATGGATGCAGGGTTTTTCATGAAATGAAACAACCTACTTTCCTTATTCTGAATGAATGCAAATAAATTCTCTTTGTGTTGTACAATTTCTATTATGCTGAGTGCATGTTAATGAACAGTGTAATTTTTATTGAGTTACGAATTGTAAGAGTGCTTTTTCTTTGCTTTAAAATTTTCTTTTGCCAGAGTCACAGACTAGTTTCTGTTTGAACTTTCTCTAGGGTTTTCCAGATGTTCTGTTTGGATTCCATGTTAGCGTGTTGTGTTCACTGGAGTTCACACATAGGCTTTTCACTGGACTAATGAAAACTTAATGAAATCCATATATGTATCTAGCATTTGAGAATGCAGTATAGTATAATGCTTTCTGCTGCTGTTTGTCATTCATGCTTAAATTGGCAAGACAAATCTCTAAGAGACACCGAGAGTTTGCAAGCAGCCAGAAAATTTTGTTTCTCTTCTTTCCTACTATGTGTGTATGTGCCCCTTGCTATCTTGTGGTAGCAGATAACTGCATTTTCAATGATGCCTAGGTTTTGGTTCTGTTTCAACTAGTAAAATAGGAAAACTGAAGGTCAGATAAGAGGTGTGTTCAAAAGCATGTGTCAACAGAGTTGGTTAAACTGGAGGGTTGTTGATTTCAGGGACAGAAATCAGTGAGGAACTGAAAAAAAAACCCCAAAACTAAGAAAACAAAACAAAAAAACCCCGAGCCCAAACATTTTAATCAGTTTCTGTTAAATAGCATTAATGGACAGATAACCCCAAACACTATCCTTCCCTCAGTAATGGTGTGAGTACTTGGCAGGCACAGAGGGTTTCACAATATGACGTCTAACCAGAAGCCAGTTCCAAATGGGATTGCCCAGAGACTGCATTTCCTTCAGAAAATCAAGGATGGAATACACCCTCCAAAAATTTGTGGGAGATACTATATTGTGGGGAGCAGCCAGAACAAAGGAGCTGAAGACAGACAGAACTGGATAGGCTAGAGAAACAGGCAGACAAGAACTTCATGTAGCTAAAAATAAATTAATACAAACTCCTACATCTGGGATAGAATAAACCCATGCAGCAGTGGTCTGGGGATGGCTGGAGTCTGCCTGTGGAAAAAAGCAGCTTTGCAGAGGATGACCTGGGCACCCAGCAATCAGCAAGTCAAGCACTAAACATCAGTATGCCTTCGGGGCAACAAAGGCTAATGTCATTCTGAGTTAGCAAGAGTGTAGCTAGCAGGTAGGAAAAATTACTATTTGTTTATTTCCCTCTATTGAACCCTTGTGAGCTGCTTCTAGAAGTGTACAGGTTTGGACTCCTCAGTACAAGAAAGACATTGACAAACCAGAAGGTCCAGGGCACGGTAACTGTGCAGATTAGGAGGCATGGTACATGCAAAAGGATTGAAACAGCTGGGTTTGTTCTTTGAAGAAGACAAGGTTAAAGGAGGAATCTTAACACTGACCTCATCTATCTAAGAGGAGATTATAGACAAGATAAAGCCAGACTCTTGAAAATACATAGTAAAATAATGGGAACAATAGCCACAAAATTCAAATTCCAGTTAGCTATTGGTAAATAATTTTTCACAATATAGTCAAGAACTGAAATAGATTACCCGTAGAGGTCGTAGAACTTCCATCCTTAAAGAAAATTGCAATGTAATTGGAGGTGATTGAGCAACCTAGTGAAATTAAATGAATCCAGCTTAAAATCTGGCCCTGCTTCAGAAGTCACTTCTTGGTCCTATCTTAACAATTCTGTGGTTCAGTCTGTGTCTTTTTAATGCCTTGCAGTGATAACTCTGCTATTTGCAAGAAAATATTTATACTGAGAAAGTAATGATTAAAGTTACTGCTAATAATTTTTTTTCCCTCTATCTCCAAAGGTACTTTGAATGCTCCTTGAGGAAGAAGACAGTGAGAAAGGAGACTTTACATTTGAAAAGGAAGATTCTTTCAAATTGAAAGTCTTTGGAAAACTCTGGAATGGAATAGTCACTATCTAAGTAAAGAGAATGGTGTGTCCAGCAATCATACTGAATATAACTCAACACTTCATTTCTAAAATACTCACATACCAATTGTATTTTCTTTTCAATAATGGTAAGAGAAAGATTTCTGCATGTAATCTTGAGATTGTGGCCCAGGATCGTAACAGAGCTGCAGCTATGCGTTGCTTTACCCTATTACTTAAGATGATACTTTGGGCAGAAAAAAACAACTGCATCCCTTTCTTGCCTACATATAAAAGGATGAAAATATTTTCTTATATGGAGATACACGAGGAAATTTTGTAACAGACAGTTTTCCCGTAGGGAAATTGAGATTTATGACCGCTTAACTTCCTAGCTTCTTGGCAGCTCATGTGACAGAGTCTGATAGTGGGACTTCTTGCAGTTCCCTGATCTTATGCCACCCTCTGGCACAATCAGGTAGCCACAGCCTTTCCCCAGTGTCCAGGCTCCAGTGGTCCTCAGCAGTGTTTCATAGAGCGACGGACGAGGGCACAGTGCATTTCAGAAACATGGATACAGAGACTTTGGCTTTTCATACCCCCAAAAAAACTTTTCAAAACATAAATTCTTTTGCAGAAATTAAGTCAAGCTTTTCAGCCAGGTGGGTATCTGTCCTGAAGATCTATCCAGTCTTGAGTAAGCTTTTCAGGCTAGTCACCAAGATTGTAGCAGTGGCTGCATAGTGTAGGAGGGCTCATATAAGGCAGAGCTGTCTTCAGATTTTCCAAAGAAATAGGCAGTGAGCATCCCAAAGGTGGTACAGGTGTCAGAAGACTGCTTTCTCCTATTTTTTAAAGAAATGCATGACTTCATAATACATTCACCCCACATTGATTCACAGAAAGACAGGATGACCTGAGAAAAATCATGAAAGTAAATTAATATTACAGTTGTGTTGCATTCCCTGGAGAAAACACATGTTCTTGGTGTTTTTTGCTCATGGTAATTTTGGGGGGAAATGATCACATTTTTGTTTGAGCACATTTGTTTGGGGGAAGAGAATGCATTTGACTACATATATCAGTGTCTGCACTCGTTGTTTAAATAGTTTATTACTTGTCTTTGTACCAAGAGCAGATTTTGGAAATTATGACGTAGTATGATATATAGTGCAGATGATACTAAATATGATTAACATTTAAATCATTACAGTCTGACAAGAAGAATTGCCATAATGAAGAGATAAAGATGTGCAATACATAAATCAAGTTCAAGAATCAACATTTTTAGATCTAGGCCAGATCTAAAGAGAAACATACACGTGTGTTAGTCATACATCTTTGAATCATAGCCATGTGTTTGCACATCTCAGAGAAAACAGATGACATTCCCATATCCAGTTGGAATAATGGTGTATATTTTTGTCTTTGAGCAGGATTTTACCTCATTTTGCCTGCAGCATTAATCCATTTTCTTTGCATTTGTTTTCCATATTCAATATGTAAATTAGTAGGGCCGAGCCGGAAACAAGACCCAGACAAGTACTAGAAAAATGGAGATAAGAGTTCCTGTCCTGAAAAGCTAAATCTCTAAAAAGATGAAACAAAAAAACTCTTGTAAGATAAGACTGATCAACAGAACATGTGAGCAGATCAGCTTCAAACACTCAATTTCAATGCATTAACTAATTTGCTCTAGTTTTTCTAGTTTACTTTACAAGACCAGGTTGTGAATAACCTCCAGAGCACCTTGTTAGCTGGAAGATAGTAGGTGTTGGAGGTGAAGAAAGACAGGAAAAAGAAAATGGCACAAGGTCTGGCATGCTGAGTGGCAAACTTACAGGGCTGGCAGTGCCTGACGGTCCCTGCTGAAGATCACTGCCTGGTTCCCTATTCCAGTCTATTTCCTGAAAGTTGTCCGACTGGGAGAGGAGAGGAACTGTATGAGACTCATGCCAGTAGAATTTTTTCTCAGCATCTGCATTCAGGCCAAAGAAGGTACGTTTAACTACTCAAGGATTTTCCTGACAGCCAGAATCTTCTTAGTCCTTTGAAAGTCTATTGGCACCACCAAAATAGTAGAAAGAAGACTTCAGTATATTTTAATGAACGATTTACTTAAATAGGCTTTATCTTATCTATAGCCTTACCTTGATGGATACACACCATATATGTGACATTCCTTGAAGGACAATGTGTTGTGCCACTGATTTTAGGTGGAAAAGCAGTTATAATAAGACCTCTGAACTTTCCAGCCACATGTAATACATTGGTTTATTGTGACAGGAAAGAAAAAAGCAGAGTAATAAATCAATTTCTTTTGCACAAGAAAGGAATAGTTTCTTCTTCACCACAATGTTGTCAGACATTCAGTCACAGGGCAGGGCAACTCCTGTAACTTGATTGGTTGTTCTTCAGTCGTCAGGTTCTGCCTTTATCTTTCTCAGCCTCTCCTTTTACTATGATTTTACTCTTGATTAAAATATCAGTAACATCCAGCTGACTATATTTGTGTCCTTAGCACAGAGGAACCAGAATAAAAATAATTACTGTTTATTTTTAATTTTTTTTTCTGCGCAATTTTGCATTTCCTTGCTTGCCATCGTTTTGTACACAATTGAACATTGTCTTAGGTTTCTTTACAATATATATCTCTTGACACTAGGCAGATGTGTGAAAGAATTGCACCTGCTTGCTAGGACCCGGAGGGGATAAGAAAGAATGAATAAGAAGGTAGTGTGTTACCTTCTTATTCAAGCTGAAACAAGTCTATGTATACAAATGACTTCATCTATATTCATGTCCAGGGAATCAATTATTTGCTTCAGAATGCATCTAGAGAAAAAAAATCTGAACTATACTCAGATAAAACTGAGCTCATAGCTGGTGGTTCCAATACAGGAAAGAGACCTCAGAGTTATCTCTGACAATTATCTTTAAATGTCAGCTTAAATTGCAAATAGCCTAAAAATGCCAGTAAGAAGCTGGTCATATCAAGAGGACCATTGAGGAGAATAAAAAGGGGGGGAAAAAAAAAGAAAAAAACCCACCAAAACATGAACCACAGCAGCAGAAACCCTCAACTCCAGTCAGATAAAACTCTTTTGCATTCACAACTTCAATGCTTTGTGTGATTCTAGTGCCCAACCTCGCCCATGCCCACCTTCAGGAGGTGCCAGGGCTGAGGCTGCCCCAGCTGTTGTAGATCATGGAGGCAGGCAGTGTCAGAAAGTTCAAAAAATAAATTAATAGACTTTTGGGTGTCAGGCTGAGCAATGGGAATGCAATATCCCTACCATTGCTAATACAGTGAGAGTGGATGCTGGGGCTTCCAGGGGGTGCACCGCAGACAGTGGCGAAGTGTATGCGCTCCCCCGCTGTCAGAAACAGTGGTTCCTTTATGGGCCACTGTTTGTCCCTGTCAGGCTCCTGTCAGACTCCTGAGAAGGTACAGAGGTGTACTGTATCCACTTCAGAACCCCCTGCAAGGATGGAATAATACTATGTCAGAGGAGCAGATGGTTGAAGTCTCATCTACATCACGAGGCACTGCAGGTTCAGGAATGTCTGCTGCCGGCCGTTAGTCCATCACTGCCTCGGTGTTGAAACAGTTTAATGTCAACAGATCCATGGCTTTATGTTGACTCACTGAGTAATCCACAGCAACCTCAGACTCCTAGCTCTGACATGGCAGTGAACTGCCCAATTAGGAAAGAGTTACTTTAATCACATCTTTCTCTCTGGTGCTTCTTCAGAGAGCAAAAGCAGGTGATGCCTCATGGGAAGAGGCATTCTGATTTGCTGTTCCTTTACACCTCATGCTGACATTATTCCTGGAGAAGCGCATTGCAATGGTCCCCTAGCCTGAACAGGACCATGTCAATCCCTTAATCTCCTGGCTGACATTAGTACCATCTTTGCCTTTCTCTTTACCACACGAGCCATAAGCCTGAAGGACCAGAAAAAGAAAATCCCCCATTACTGTACTTCTTTTTCCCTTCAGAAAAGGAATAAAACCTAAGAGTCATGGGGCGTGCTAACACACATTGTCTGCCCAGCAAAAGCATTTCAGAGAACTGAAAGTTATACAGAAAGTGTGGCCAGTTTGATGCTATTTCTTCACTTCAACTGCAAAGTTTTTTCTGTATATATAATTTTTTCATGGCAAATACATGAGCATGAAAACAGAGACAATCACCATTTGATACGATTTAAAATGTCATCAGTTAATCAGCTCCTATTGCTGACCATTTAAAGGATTTGGACTGCCTTCTAGCTTTGGATTTTTTTTCATTTCCTTCAGAAAATCAACTGTGGTATTTTCCACATAAAGCAGCAGTAGAGTGGAAGTGCTGCCCGTGATTAATCTCCTGTTCTTGGTCATCATGTTTGCTGGCCACCAGCTCACTTGGAGCCAGGTTACTGGCTGGGTTGATGGGATTTCCAGACATGCCTCCTCTCCTTATGGTGTCTATTCCTCACACACCCTCAGAGCTCCCAGAAGACAAGCCAGAGAAGGGGTTGCCCTTCAGAAAAGCTTACCAGAAAAGGATTTTAAGGAGGAAGATGAATCTGTACTTCCCTGATCTTTAAAGCAAAGCACTGACCTCTGTCTCTAGTGACCTCTCTGTTTCTCAGCTCAAGCATAAATCAGTGGTCTCAGTTTTAGCACTGAAGCTGTCATTTGAGAGTGGCTTGGGCACTGCAGTCAAATGAACCCTAGAACACATTTTCCAGTGCCAGATTTGGACTTTGAAAATATGCATATTTAAAAATTAGGCTGACCATGTGCCAATTCACCATTATACAGAGACACATACAGAAACTCAAAATTATGAGTCTGTGAGGATTTGTGAGACTGTGAGAAACAGGCAGCATCAAAGGAGGTACTGATTTTCTATATTGCCTTCAAAAATTTTCACATAGAGATTTGAAAGAGGTTCTACATTCTTAAATTACTCAAATGTATTTTTACCAGACTAAATTACTTACTTCTGGAATTTAAAGGCAGACATCATTGGTCATTAAATGATAATCAAAATAAACTTCAAAATCTGAAGCATCTATACCTACACCAAATTCAAAACACATTTCTACCAGTGGCACAAATACGTCTTAGGTTTTATTCCTTTATCCCTCCTAAAATTGTATTTGGGTTTAACAGACTGCTGCCTTTGCTTACCATGTGGCCTTACAAAAGGTGACGTGCTCATATCTGATGATTTGCTTCTTCAACAACCATAGACTCTTAAACCACAGCTGAATGTGACCTAGTTGTATTGACACACCAACACAAAGGAAAGAAATAAACCCCTGCAACCTTTTTAGTTAACATTGTCATTATTGTCCAGAAACACAAACTATGTATTTCCAGAAATAGTAGGCTGAGACTCAAACACATGAATTATCTTGTCAATGAAAGACCTAATACATTAAGAACAAACTACTTTGATAGACATGTAGCAAAACAGACATGTAGCCAAAAAAAGTGTATTTTTATTGTGCAAAGAGCCTTGGTAACTTGCTGAAGAATACTTGCATGTTCTTCATGTTAGCAGCCCCGGAAATTAGAGCTGACACTTCTGCTGCGGCCTGTGATGGTTTTTCCTATATGCATGTGATAGTGACAAAATATCATAAAGACCCAGATTTTCTTTCTAATGGATTTTGCTCAGCTGCAGCTTCCCAATAAATTGTTAACTCTGCAGGGTTTCTTCTCTCTAACTTTCCAGTGACAAATTCAAAAAAAAAAATCTGCTCCCAATTTTCGCATTATCTGTGTGATTTATTAGAACTAAAATACTGACAATCCTTCAAAAGAACGTTTGGGAGAAAAATTTATAACAAAATATCCATTAGTAACATTAAATAAAAGGAAGCACTAATAAGAGACATAGTATGTAATTACAGTTTACTCAATTTTTGAAGGCAATAGATACCTAATAACAGGTCCTCAGCTCTACAATATTAAAGTGCTTGTCTGAAGAATGATGGCTCCTAGAAGCAAATAAAGGGGCATTTTCACCCATGAACAAATTCACACAAAGGATTTTCCGCTGCATAAACTGTGGCCATAGCAAACTTTTGGGGGAAACTAGGGAAAAGTATTACCCAAAGTTTTTTCTAGAAGATCTTAGAAAATCTTGAGTGTCTTACAGTCATTCAGAAGAGCTCTTTTTCAATGGCTGCTCCACACTACTATGTATGTGCTTGTGTTTTTTCAGATTATGAATTTCCAACATGTGTAACAAAACTGTGGTTTTTTATCTTTTCTGCACTCTTTTCACACATCTTCATCTTTTCTGAAGCCTCAGTCTCTAAAACTGAAAATTATTTTCCAACCCATGCCATACCAACTCTGATAACAAAATATTAAATTCTCTGTCTCATATATGATAGTCTTACAAATTTACCCTGTTTTTGAGGTAAGATCCCATTTTTGATGTGTTGAACCTAAATATATGTATGTATGTGGGTATATATATATATGTAGGTGGATGTCAAATTACATTTATTATACTCATGCTAGGAAAGAAAAATTTCCCTGTTTGCATGGTGCTGATGGCAACATTGTTACATAGCGCAGAAAGGGCTGCACTTTGTAGAGTATAGATAGCCTTGTTAGTCTGGTCATTTTTATGGGCAGGCAAGAAAGAGGATCTGAGAATAAGTGACATTTCCTTCAATATGCTTTTCAGAGTGAACATATCAGGATTGAACTGGCCATGTTGGACACTACCTCTGAGAATGAGACTGGAAGTGATAAACCCTGACCTTTCTCCATTTCCTTATTCCTCTCTTGTGGTGATTTGGCCATAAAGAATCTGTAATTCAGATTTGTCAATTCTTACTTTTTCATATTAAGAATGTACCTTTTATAATGTATCTGGGGCCACATGACCTCCCTGTTACATTAAGGGAGGTGAAGTTTAAGAAGCAAAACTGACTTACAAGGAAGATAGGGGCACAAGCCTCCACAAGACAACATAGCAGAGTGATGGAATGCAACGTGATATTGAAATGATCAATGGAATTCTTCCTAAGAATCTGTCAATAAATTTTACAAACATGTAGGTAGCATTGAATCAAACAGGCTTCATTTAGTTTTGTAAGTGTGGCTGATTTCATCTGAGAATCTCCCTATGCCTTCAGAAAGGATGTCAAGATATATTCCAGCATTTACCATATGAGCTACTTTGATTTTGGCCTTCTACATATATAATGAAAATAAATGTAACTGCTATATTTACAGTATCTGTGTAGAGAGCATGATATTCTGTTGAATCTTCTCAGTCCAGGGAAGCTGGACCACCTGAGAGACATGTAACCTGAGGATCAAGGGAGGGACTGAAATGACCTTCAGTATAATTGCAGTTCTAAGGGTAAGATATAGGCTTCTAACTTCTCATAGAATCAGTGGAAAGCAATAAGCACCTCCACACCATTTTATGGATCTTTGGTTAAATGTCTACCATAATTATCATTAAAAGCATGACAACCCCTTCTGAAAAAAATTCAGAAACCTCCTTCTGAAAAGAATACAGATGTATAGTCCCTGACAAAAACCTGTACTGGAAGGATTTTGGAAGCTAAACTGAGCCAACAGAACCGTATCAGTGTTCAAAAGACAGTTTCTTAGCAGCTCCCAGAAACATTCACTGTTCCATTAAAAGAGCTGATTTGGAAAGACTCTATTTGTACCCTTGCATTAAATTTCCCATGTCCTGCTATGAATTCCATTCCTTTGAGACAAGGACCCTCTAGCCTGTATCATTGGAATCAAACATTCAAGAAATCTGATGGGGAGAAGTAGAGGCATCAGTGGATGACAACTTGCTTAATCCAACCATTAGATGAAAAGCAAATGTATTAAGAGCTCTGACGTCAAATGACAGGCATCTTTCCAAAAGAAATTCTGTCAGAACTTCATATAAATCAAAAGACAGATTGTGAAGCTTTTTATTGGCAATTGCACTTGTTCATGAAGTAAGATAAATTAATAGGGAGCAGAAAGGTAAGCCAAAAGGCATCTTCATTTTGCAGACCTTGCCTTGCAGCTCTGGAATTTCCTGAACTGACAGTTGTTAAAAAAATCCAGAGATGGTGTTTTCACATCCATGATTAGTTGCAAAGTAAAATAAATTGCAATCATAAAAAGGGTTTCCTGACTGGATATTAACATGGAATTTAAGACATAGGAAAGCAATGGAGAAAGGTGCAATTCAGCCATCTTTGCTCTCCTAACAATGGTCACAGCAAGGACTTTAACGTCAAGGAAATTTAGAGCTGTTCTAAACTATTTATGTCTTTGTATATCTTTCTCTGAGTTTTATGGTGGCATATAGTTCAGCCAGGAATTCAAATTATGATCTCGGGTTCAAAAATTCTCTGGAGACTCTTCCAGACTGTTGCTGCTAGGACAATTGGAAAGCAGACAAATGTTTCAGTAACAATAATCCAAGGGACAGCTTGTCTTCAAAATCACTGCTGCCAATGCAACTTCATTTGCCCAAGCGTAGATTGTTCTTCCAGAGAGAGCTGACAGAACTCACAGACAGCAGATAAACACTGCGGTAAATAAGTCAGTAATTAACTTGAAGAAGGTAAAATTTATTGGATTTTTTGAATATTTAGTCAAGCCTGACAGTTTTAAAGTACCTGGAAAAAACATTGTTACATAGTACACTGTAGGATAAACAGTCCACATTTTTTCTATTTAAAATTGTATCAGTAAAAAAAATCTGGTAAAGGACTAATAGACAGACAGTGTCAGAGAGTGATTTATCTTTTCCTCACAGAGATATCCTCCCAAGGTGCCTTTGTCTCTCCTTTGACTACTGAAATCTATGGAGGAAACCTGAATTTAGGCAATGAACTTCAGGTCCAAGATGTGTCTTTATGCTAGAAGGTGCTGATGGAAAAAGATCATAATACTGCCTTTATGCTTACATCTTGCATATACCTGGGGTTTCACAGGTGGCTTGCATTAGAGGTGAGAGTGTCATTGTTGCATCTGTCAGATTCTGTAAAGAACTTAAATAGCTTTCTTCTTGTCTTCTAAACCAACAGAAGCAACTGCATAAAGTTTTTACTTTTACCTACTTTTCCTAGTTATTTTGTTTTCATCCTAAATTGTTTGTTTTGCTTTACAGAAATTAAGCCTCAAATCTGCAAAAAATGCATAATCCTTATAATTAAAAACTCTTAGTTTTAGGAGATCCTTGGTCTTGAGGAAAACCTCAAACTCAGCGACAAAATCCTGAGTATGGAGACATAAACCAATGCTCATTATCCAAATAATGAATGTTTATGAAAAAGTAAAGTTAAGAAAAACTTTATATAACCATTCAATAAATATTTTAAATCAAGAAATTATATTTTATTATTATACTATAATTATATTTATTATAATATAATATTATAATATTTATTGTGTCAAATACAAATTTATTTATGAAAAATAAATCTGTGTTAGAGTTAAAAACTTCTCAATGAAGATGTATCAGTTGAGAATCTGTTATGACTAATTTAATATAATTTTAAATAATGAGTTTGCTGGATTGACACAGTAGAAATCTCTGGTGTTTTAAAACACAGCATTAAAACCAGAAAAAAAGATTTGCAAAGATTTTGGAATATACATCTTCCTCACTGTAAGGGAGCATGACGTAAGTGTATCCTAATATTGATTGCACGCCTTTAACAGGAAGATTACCATATTTTAGGTGCTCAACATAAGGATATAATAAGGAAAAAAAAGTGACATTTTGGTCAACTACCCAAGCACTGAGACAAGGTGTTTTCTGCAAAATAGTCTTTGTGTTCACGACATGTTGGTGTGAGTTCATCTGGAGTCCTCGAGGTGGGTATAAAAACTTCCTAGGTCCTATCAACCTCTTCAGCAACCTGAGGAATTGGAATAAATGACACTGATTTAGCTGGGCCAATGACCCAAGACTGGACTCACTCAAGAAAACTTTATCTTCTATGGCATGGTGCGTGAAGGGGGAGATTCAGTCAGGTCGATTGATTCCTCTATATTTTTGTTTGTTTCATGTTAAGCACCTGGAGATACAACTGCTAAAAAAAATTAAAAACAAAACCCAAGGAAACAAAAAAGCCCCAGACACCCCCCCCCCAAAAAAACCCCTCAAACAAACAAAAAAACAAAAAAAACCCCAAAACCAAAAAACCCAGAGAGAAGGCAGATCAAGAAAAAGACAGTAGTGTTTTCTCTACAGTGGAGAATGTGTTCCTATTCACTACCAACATCTTTAATATGAAAGTGAATGATTAGTGAAATGCAGCAGTGCTGCTCTTCCCTATGCCTTATATGTACACTTCTCTTGTTTTAAATTCACTTCATCTTCTCAAGCCTCTATATAAAACATGTTGCAAAACAAATACTTCTCACCTGGACAGTTAACAGTGTAGTTAAGCTTTTAGAGGGAACAGAATGCCATAGGATATTTACACATTTACACACTTTCTTACACATGTGAATCATATTCAGAGGTGTTTAAGTTGGCATGGTACTGCAGACTCCATCTCTTGGCTATTCGAATTCAGACAATGCTGAAGTGCATCATGATTCCCTTCCAGTCTGCTCAGTGTGATGCAAGCATGCAAACAGAGTATACACAGAAGCCCAGGAGCCACAGCCCAGAAAAAGAGGAAACTAGTTTTCCCTGGACCTAGAAATCAGTTTCTGGATTTGAACTGTTTTCCAGACCTCCAGACATCAAGTATAGCAGTGTTCACATACCTATTTCCTTTTGAGACTGCAGCCTTCAATAGTCAACACCCTCCTGACATTTACAAAAAGTACAATTAAGGTTCCAATTTCACAGATAGGGAAGTGAGGTACAAAACTAAAGCTGTTCTCTAAATCCTTCAGCTGTGAACTTTCCACTGTCATGCACAAGCAAAATTGAGAGATTATTATATCCTAACCACAGTGCCATGTTCTAGTCCCCTCTTTCTTTCCTTTTTTGACTTTTTTTTTTTTTTTTGCTTTTCTCTTTTTTTTTTTTTTTTTATTTTTCCTGTTCAAACACTGTTAGGTAANATAGCATGTTTTCTCAGGTATGAAAGACTGGTTTCATCTCTTTTGGAGCCTTTGACTTTGAATTAGGTTTATGAATGCAAAGCAGCTGCCTGAACACCCTCAAAACTTATAGAACATTCTACTCTGAGCTGAGTGCCTTGCAGCTGAGATGCAGCTTTCTGCAGTGATTAGTGCAGTTCGTTTTGGAATTGCTTGTGTAATTAGTTGGATGTGATGGAGCATAATTTGCCATTTCTTACAAAATTAGATTTCCACATTTACCATCTCAATGCGATTAAAACACTACAAACATAAAAATGCTCCAGCATTTTTATCATATTTATCTATTGTACAAACTCAGTCCATACTAAAAACATTTTCATCTTATATGGAATCTAAATATTTTTCACAGACAAGGAGTAAGAGCTTCTAGAATATAAAATTACTGAAAAAAATTAATTCAAACCAAGTGAAGCATGAAAAAACCTAAATAAATTGGCTTTTGCTTCATAATGAAAGCCCACCTCATTGAGAGGAATTAAAAAGATAGGAGTTAAGGAGACTGTAATATTCTAAACTTGGAAATACTGGCAGCTGTATAATCAACCAAAAGAAAATTTCTGCAGTGAAAATCCATCACTGTGATCAGCATCTGGGTGTTACAAACTGCAGACTGGACTAGAGACCTCCCAAGGTCTTTTTCTGTCTGAATTATACTACAACCCTTTCATCCTGATAATTAAGGGAGTTAAAAAGAGTAGCATAAAGGAAATGTGATCATTTAACAGTTATGCTAGTATGACTCACACCGTGAAAGCATGAAGTGATAAGTCCTGTTTCCACTGGTGTCAGCAGTAATCCTGCTTTTGGATAGATTTCCAATAGCCTCTTACTCAACATGAAAATGAAGAAATGCAAAATTTTGACTCTTGAAAAATGTAGAAATGGCAAAATATGTGGTATGGCAGTTTAGGTAATGATAAAATATGCTCTGTCTGAAACATCTTTATGGTTTTATAAAAACATTTTACATTATTACAAAATGTAACATGATTTCCTAATTTAAGGAACGTACTTAAACATCTACCTCAACAACAGCTTTGTATTATCTGAATATTGTCTTATCTTTTTGAGCTGTATCTCTGAAGAATCAGAGATTCTACCTTTGAAAGAAACACTGAAATTGTGTAGGAGAAATGGTGGGTTAATACCAACTATTTTGTCAGTATATTCCTGCTAAATTTTTTTACTGCAAATGAAATTAAATCACCCATTTTATTTTTTTCTCCTGTGAATGGTTTTGAGTTTAGAGTGATTTTTAAGACCAATTCAGCTGTAGTAATTCCAAGTTGTTCTTAGATATGTTACAATCTCTTCAAAGTTATTTGTTCCCTTATTCCTGGTCTGAATGTTGAAATCTTAAGATGAGCTTTGAAATGTGGATATAAACATTTACATACCAATACCCAAAGCCTTCCTTTTCCAAATATGGTTTATTACAGCTTGAACTGTATAGAAGCTTTAAGAAATCAGATTTTTTTTCTCATGGACTTAATCAATATAGTCCATAAGCTCTTCACTATCTATGCAGAGAGAGCTGGAAGTGGCAGCACTGCCAAATGTTACTTTGAAATTATGCAGCATGTTCTATCCCAGAGCATGATCCACTTTGAGAGAGGAAATCAGTCTTTTTATCCCTATTGCAGGCCATTACTGGCAACTTCTGGAGATATCCTTTACCATTGTAGGAATAAGAATGCCAGAATAGAGACAGTCCCACACTCTTGGCCCTTCATGCCTGTTTATGAATACTTGGTCATCTGCAACTTTCCCTTGGAATATCATAGGAAGCGTGTGCTCTCAACACCTGTAAGCAGTCAAATACAGCATTGTTGTATATACAAGGATTAATTTTCAATAATGTATGTATCATATAATTTATGATGCAGGAACTGGATTTAAGTATGCCCCAAGATTTATGCATAGTTGTTCAAGCAAGAATGTTGCTGAGGTGTTTTTATGGCTGTAACACTCACTGTTCACACATTAAGGAAGATAAATGCAATAAACAGATACAATGAAGAATTTATTTCTCAAGGTACAGGCAGGAGTTCATTATGGTTTCCATCTCTACCCCCAGAAATACTTGAGGCTAACAAATGTTCCATTCCTGGCATTTGTGAAGATAATCTGCTTCAGAAAAAGTCAGCATTGTTTTTCAGCTTGTCTTGTGCTCTGGCACAAAGAACACACTTTCCTACTGCAAGGATTTCCAGTTTTAAGAATACGAGTAATGGATGTGGCTCTGACAGAATTGTTGTGTTTGCAACAATACATCTGTCTTAGAGAGATTAACAGCATGTGAACTCTGTTATGTGGGATTCCCCAAATGTTGTGATAATATACACAATCTTTTGCCTTTCGAATTCTTTGGTAAAAGATTCTCAATTTGTTTCACAGAAAGATAATTCTGATTATATCAAGACTCCTACAAATATCATGTGTAAGCTCCATTTAGGATAAGCTGCATCATCTTTCAGAAAAACTGATGTTGGAAGCTGCATACCTTCTGCGTTTGACAAGCTTGTTAGTGTTTGAAAGTTGCTTTAACAGGTCTCACTTCAGAGGAATACTTTAAATATGAAATTGCACATCTGGACAGAATCAGAACACCTGGAGGATACTCCCTAACATCTGAAGTTAATTTGAAGTTTTTTGATAGACAGTGTCCAAATGAAATCTGAAATGTGACTTATTTCATCCATGTCACATAAAATGTAAAGTTCACTTTAGTTTAGCCATGATGAGCAAGATGAATCATTTCCCTGCTACAGAACTTCTTTCTGGAAACATTTTTTTCCTACTGGAAACTTCTTTGTTTAATTATTTTCCTTTTACCTGTCACCCTTCTTCATGTCCAATTGTCCTACTTTCCTAAAGGACGGCAGTAGCTAGCATCACTCCCCTACAAAAGCCTCTCCTTAAGCTTTTCCTCTTCAGAACCCTTGCAGCCATCTTGAGCCTACTAAGATAAACTATTTTAAGAAACGTCTTTGGCTAAGAAACAACAGCAAAGATAAAATAGGTCTCTTCTTACAAAATGATACTATAAAAAACCTGAAAAATAAAAAGTATCTCAGCCAGACCGAAGGTCGGCTTTTCTTTTGCTGTTTGACTTTGCTATTGCTGAATACAAACAGCACTGTTGGATGCCTAACTATTTTCCACAAAGAACATATGTATTTTTAAGTACCTTTGAAAGAAACAGTATATGCTGGCTCAAAATAAGCACAGTACTGCCAGCATTCTTTCTCCTCTATGAGGCAAGTCATGTTCCTGGAAGCATAGGATTGCCAATTTAGCAAAGGTCAGCATGATGCATATTTTTGATGTGCCCAATGATGTTCCTGCTCAACACCAGTTAAGGCACTAGTGTTTGCCATCATAAAAAGCTAAAAGAGCAGTCTTAACACAATGTAACAAACTTAACACCTTAACTTGAAAAAGATTTCTGCTTTTTCACTTTATCCAAAGAATATGAATGTGCGAAACCTATCAAAGTTAAACACATTTCAACAAAATGTTTGTTTTGGGCTTGGATTTAATTTCTCGTATTTATTACGATATTCTTTACAATTCCTTTTGAACATTCCCAGCTAGTAATGTATTTAATAACCTTCCTCATTCTGTGACTAATTATTCTTTTTCCTGGCAATTTTCCTTTTTTCATTTGTTTCATCTTCCCTGTTGTACACAAGGCCAAAAAATTCAAACTGGTTTCCTAAAGTCTGATAAGCATTCAGGGAGACAAGGATATCTTAGTAATTTTATGTGCTCTTTCAAATTGTAAGTGTTTACTTCTTTTGGAAAGTGACATGGGAAGGTCATAGGCAGGAACTCAACACCAGACAGAATAAATAAAAAAAAAAAAATCAACAGCCTTATAGAATCTAGAAAATGGGTTGTATGGCATCTTCCAATCCATACCTCAACTGCAGCCAGAAGCATTTATAACTTTATCAGTCCTAGAAACAGTTTGTTTAAATTACTCTATAGGAGCACCATAACTGCAGGCATTCACCAGTTTCCCAAGTCCTCCAAAGTGTACTTCTACTCCTTATGGCAAGAAAATATTCTGGTATTTAAACTGATTTTCCCGTTGCATTGTATTTTATCCACTGGGAATACTTATACAGACAAACAGGTCTTTCAGAAAGAAAAGACCTATTTCTCTATATGAAATTTTATGCATTTAAAAATTGCTATTAAATGTTTCCGCCTCTCCATCTTTCACCCTTTGCATGTCAAGTTTTCTAGACTTTTTTTTCCCTATTTTTCTCTACACTGTCTCTGTTTGGTCTACACTGAGATACACTGAAAGACCTACTAAAAACTAGATATAGCTGAGGCCTTACTAATGTTAAAAAAGCAGAAGTTTATTTCATGCCTCTTGAAAACTTCACTGCAAAATATCCTAGAACATTCTTATGTGACATAGTTCATTCGTATTCAGACTGGAATCTACTCCAACTGCCAAACTTGCTGAAGACCCGCTACTTAAATAATTGTTCCCCTGTCATATTAGTATTTTTTGCCCAAGTTATTACCTAGCACTTTGCATAGAGAATTTCATCCCTAGTAAATGTCTATTCTGTTCTCTTGGACTCCTCCCTTTTAAAAGGCATATGTGATAGTAAAGCAAGCATGATTCTGAGTTATTAATGAAAGAGTGACTTCTATGACTGGCTGAAAAGACCTCAAGGGCTGAAATATTTATTGCAAGTCTTTCCATTTGAGATGTTAATTAGATTTTAGCTTATCCAAAAGTGACAGAGTAATAAATAGTCCTAATTTATATCTTTTTGCCTATAGTTAAGAAGCAGTGCTCTACTCTTTCAAAGTTGGACGTTGCCTTCTAACCTCTGCTATTCATTACTCTATAATAAAATACTATTGTGAGCTCTCTGAATGGTTAATACTGAAGTTCTGTTTATAATATAAATCTATGACAAACTTTTGGTAAGGAGAATCTCTCATCTTGGGCTTGCACCAGGACTTCTATTTCCACTGATTTTTTTCCGTCAGACTTCTACCTGAAGGAATCATAACAGATGTGGATAATTGCTAGAAATTAACAAAAAGAAAGAAAGGTTGTTTCTTTTTTCCAAAAAATACTCTATTTCAGATACATTTTAATGTTCAAGGAAACAAGTGGGGAGACATCTTTCTTTGCATAATTTTAATAAACAAATATTTTGATACTTCACTAATTCATTCCTGGTTTCTCCTAGATTGCCCAATTTTTCTATTATGGGAGATACCCAAATAAAACACTGTCTTTTAAAAGAGAAGCATGTTTTTGGATGATCTTCTTCTAGAAATACCAATTTAAATTCGATTCCTCCTCCCTTGGTTTCTTTAGACGAAACATTTATACCAGTTTGAATGCTACAGCTCTTTTTTGGAGGAGATCATTCACATTTAGGAGCAATTTTGAGGATAAGTAACTGTCAACTCCTGCAGCTGCCAGAAGAGACCACCACACTTTTTGGTCAGCACACTGTGTGCTGGAGGTCTGATAAGTACTCATGTTTCTCAGCTTGATATACTCTTAAGTATATCACTGAGATGCAAAGCTTACAGTGGAACAAGGAGGACAGCTAGAGCAGCTGGTCTCGTGTTCCAAAAATTGGGTATGACAGACAAATTTCTAAAATTTATACTATGAGTGCACAACGATCTATTAAACTCAATACGAACAGAAATTTTCAGCATCAGGTCCAATTTTGGATGACAGCACCATACATCTTGCTACTAAAGAGTTTTTTATAGCATCATTATGATGAAGAGCTGCAGTTCATGTCTCCCGCACATCTGAGCAAGTCTGACACATTTGAGCCATTCAATTCAAACAGCTTCCTCAGAACAGTACGGGTAGAGGACTGTAAACTGGCTGAATCCCAACATGACCAAGATAGGGTAGAAGACAGGCTAGAACGTTTAAGGAATACTTTAACCTTGTGCACAAGTTCTTAAGAGTTCAGTTGTGGAGCTGCCGTCATTCTATTGCATCTGGGAAAATAAATTTGAGGGAATTATTAGGGATGGACATCTTAAATAAGACCAAATTTCAAGGATAATAGCTGTTAAAAAGTCGACTTCTCAAATGGTCCTCTTCCATGAGAGGAATGTCTATGATTTCTTGATGAGTCTGAGGAAACTATGCGAGAGTTTACCAAAAATTCCATAAGAAAATAATTTTCCCCCACTCTTTTTCAAAAGCAGGTTCTAATAGAAGTACACACAAATGTAAATAAATATGTTAATGAGTTTTAACTCTGCTTTAATGAGTTTTTAATTCTGCTATTTTAACTCTGCATCCTTAGCTGTACATTAAGCCCATTACATACCTGTACCATGTTTTGACTGCAGCAGGAAATATAATCTTTACATTTAACTGGCCTTCTTTTTTGTTTTATTTAATTATAGAAAAATAGAAAAATGTCTTGAAAAACTATATTTATTTACTTAAAAATTCATAAATTCTTTCAGAATAATGTGTAGAGTTATACATACTGCCACTTTCAGAAAAGAATAATATTCTGTGTTTTACTGCTATCATCCTCAATTCTCATACTTCATTTCTGTCAGCTACGAAATGAAGTGTGATTCAGCATATGATATTCTAAGGACCATGAGTTAGGATGTGGATCCCTGTTCCAGTCTTTTTTCATTATTCTTCTCTGGTAAAAGGCTAGTCATTGGTGAGATGAATATGTCGCACCACAAGCTACTGAAAAGCTGCAGTATTTTCCTCCTATAAATACAATGGAGTTCAAAATCTTAAAGGTTCTTTGTCACAGGTTGATCGAGCCTGTATTTTTTTTCTCTAGTCTTGTTATTTATTCTTTTGTTCACAAAATAAATATTCTTTGATAGCCCTCCAAGACAACCTAAGAGACTTGATTTTTCCTTTGCTGTTAAATACTTAAGATTCTCATGCATACTGCAACCAAGATAAAATAAATCAGTTACAATCAGAGACTCTTGTTTCCATGTTGTAACAAGGACAAGCAAAGGGAACTGCAAAAAACATTTGGCCGTAAGGTAACTCCAACAAAATTTAGTCTGTATGCAGTGTGTTTATGTGAAATTCTTCAGGAACTGGACACAGATCTGACAGCAGCAGCAACAGCCATGTCTGTGTTCTGTCCTAGGTAGACTGAACTGCACTGAAATCCTCACTGCCAGTTTTCCTTGCAGAATCCAATGTCTTAAGCTCTCCAGAATGAAAGAAATCAATGCAGGGGTCTTGTCTGCAGTTGATAAGAGCATTCCTTTCACCAAACAATGAGCAAGAACAGAGCAGACTAGCTTTCCAAAAGGAACATATTTGCCTTTTCTAGAAAGTACTCTGTGAGGCTCATAAAGTGACCTATTTTTGTGTGAAAGACCAATCTTCAAAACAAATGAGTTCTGCTTTTTTGACCAAAAATTAACTGAGACCCTGAAGAAGAAATAGCAGGGAAAAAAATCTCACTTTTGGGGAAAGGGGTAGGGGGAAGAGACTTCCCATTTCCCCCTCTCTTGTTCTAGTGTGTGGTAAACTTATCAGCTGCTAAGTACTAAACTGCTGAAAATATGTGTAGAGGTTGGGAAAGAAGCTGAGAGAGTCTTGAAGAGGTTGCACATGATGTTGACTTCACCACAGGAACAAGCTTGTAAAAGTGGAACCATAACAAAGGGAAAACTAAAAGTACAGTTGATGCTGCCTGTGCCTAGTGAAGAGCCAAGATGAAATTTCAGATAGTTTATCTTCACCTAATAAGGGTTACAAGTCTCTGACATTTCAACAGATATTTTCCACCATGGCAGGGATGTTAGTGGGCATTCCATGTGCGTGTGGTTTCTCAGCATGACTCCCCCTCTTACATCTATTCCAGTGTAACCTTTTGTTTATATACACATAACATTCTACTAGGTGCTGGCTAAATGGGAATTGCTCATGAGCATGCAGGAAGAGGAACTAAAACAGAGAACAAAGTATAAAATTCTGATTTTCAGTCCAAGCACATGTCAAAGTTGGGCCAGCTACTGGGAGTATTAATAAACTGGAGTGCAATGAAATTCCCGTAAACAGTCTATGTACTTCCTTTATGTTTCAAGGCCTGTGAAGGAAAGATATTATTGCAGGTCTTTCCATTCACTACAAGACCTTTTGAGAATTCCTCTTTCTATATGTCCAATTTACTATAATTGTACATATTAAAAGGTCGGAAATTTCTATGGCTTGCCAGATGAAACTTTTGGAGAAGGTATTGGAAATTATTTTGGAAGGTATTTTGTGGCCTGGAAATAACTACAGATGTTAATTGCCAGGTATATATATATTTTAAAAAGTAAAATAGGAAGAAAATACCTACCTCGCATAACTATACAGGATTCATTAATAAAAGAACAGTTGTTTGAAAGGGTTACTTACATCTTACTTTAGATGTCTAACAGAAGCCTAGGTTAGGAGGTGGGGTCCCTCTGCGGCCAACAAAATGAAACACACCTTTTTAAAGATGACTGCTAGAATCAGTTAGTTATAACCCAACTGCTGCTCTCATTTGTCCTCTTCAGGCACTGTTCTTTCTCCACTGACAATAGAGACAGATAAGTTTGAGTATCTAGCAGTTTCTTCCCCACCTATGTTGGACTGTAGCAAAGAGCAGTATTATCATGAACAGGATATCCATTATGTGATGGTCTTAATATACCTTAAAGTAGTGTCTCCATCAGGCATAAATACACCAACGTGTATTTTTATCCTTTTGTTTCTTGTCCTCTAAGACAGTGCCCTTCACCATATGTAGAGACCCTGTAGAAAAACCAGGGAAGAATCAAACATGTCCCATACTTTGTTTCTTCTCCAAAAATCCGAGTATTTGAAAAACAAACCTGCCTGATGGTGTTTCCAGGTATTTTCTGATTCATACTATTACCACTTCTTTTTGCAATTTAGTAGTATTACCTACAGAAATTTAAAACCCCCAGATACCTAAAAATCCAACTGCATGTTAAATAGCCAAATGAACAGTAATTTTGACAACAAAAGCAAGGAGAGAATAATTTCCAATTGGTGGCAGGGGAGAAGGTATCGCTAAGAAGTCTCAGTAAGATCTGTTGCGGTAGATAATGGACAGTGGCTGTACTACGCAAGCCCCGGCTACTTGAGTCAAGGTCCTATTTCAGTTTTGCATTTAGAAATGTAGCTCTACAATTCATTACAGAGCACTGAAATTATCATACAGTTATCAGTAATACTACTTTGGCACAGGTCTAAAAAACAGATTTTCTAATCTCCTAAAAGTATTATCTGAAAGCTGTATCACACTTGTAGCAAAGAACATAGACACCACCTTTCTGCGCCCCATTTTTGTTAAGAGAATCATAAAGCATCTTGACACACTGAGCTGATGGCACCCTGATTCCTAGATTGATTATGGATATTGGACTTTAAATCACTGGGTTGAAAATGGAGGTTACATTTTCTGAAGCATATACATGTAATTTCAAAAAATCAAGCAAAGTGCATTTCAGCTTGATCCCATACATCTTTCTGCCCCTATTCATTTCTTTCTGATCCATATTCTGACCTGTTTAAGCCTTGGTTTAATATCTCAATGAATTATACAAAGAACTTCCTAGAATTAGAGAGCATTTAAAAGCAATAAAGTAATAAAAGCAATAAAGATTACAAACATTACAGTTGTTTGCAAAACTGTACTTTCATGGAAATAACTGTTTTTCCTAGTAAAATGTGAGTGTTTAAAACAATTTCCACAAATCCTCTTTTTCACCATATTTTCTCATGACAGATGATTCAATCATCACATTCTAGACAACTAAAACTATAAGCACTAAATATGAATTCAAGGTTATTGACTGCAACTTACAAAATTTGGAGTATTTACTGTATGAATATAACATTTCTTTTACATTTGTCTATCCCTGTTGAGTAAAGGAAACAAAAAAACCTAGCTGAAACATTGCAAGGCGATCTTTATCTGGAACCAAAATGGGTTACATAGCAGAGAAAAAATGTGTGCAGACACCAGAGGTCAGTGAAACCTATCTTGTCATCAGGGACTGAGTCAAAGAGTAGGACAAAGGTGCAACTTCAACCAGCATCTGAAATTCATTAGATTTCCAAATGTAAATTCCAAAACACATATGGAATTTGAGCTTTGAGTCTCTGTGATGTTCTGTACTTACACCACCCCCGCAAGCTATCTGTTATTTTTGAATGCTTTCTTAGCTTTATTTTGGCTTTTTCCATCACAGTGATGTTCATTTGAACTAAATATGTTACACAGGAATTAACAACATATCCTCTAATAAAACTGTAAAGAAACACAATGTTACATCTTAGCCCAAACCTGCAAACACCATTAAGAGAAGAGAATCGAACAGAGGATGTGCATTTTTCGTGCTATGTATAGGGGGTAATCTACAAATTTTGTAGTGTTCTTTTTCACACAGTCATGTTTCATAAAGTATTATACCCCATCTGGTTAAAAGTGAACACAAAGCAGATCAAAGTCACAGAGAGATCAGGGCTGGAATGTCACTCTGGCTCAGAACAGTGAAGAATTAGTTTTCTGAGGTATTATGAAAAGTTCTTAATGCCCTGTTCTTTCTTCTCCAGCTGTCATCCCCCTTATTAATGGATTTTTTTCCTCTCTATTTTTTATCTACTCCTCTTTTAACAAGTTTTCTTATGGGAAAAACAAATCAAAGAGCTCTTAATTTGAATCTAGCTTTAAAAGCTCCAAAGCCTAAATAAATCCAAGATCAGATACAGTTAGTAAACCCCAGCTTTAACAGAAATAATTTATGATAGTCTTCAAGTTCCTCCGTGATTTCCTGCTTAAGAATATGGCTGTCATCTATCATCTTCTCTTTTTATCTAAACAGTTCTTTCACTTTTCTTTGATGATACAAATCACTGTAGCTCCACTGAAACCAACTCAATTGTACTAATTTAGAGCAGCTGAGATGTTTTTCTGTCCTCTGCTCTGTACTTGGCAACAAGAAGTCTTTACATTA
Organism: Cephalopterus ornatus; assembly: GCA_013396775.1. Classification (NCBI taxonomy): domain Eukaryota; kingdom Metazoa; phylum Chordata; class Aves; order Passeriformes; family Cotingidae; genus Cephalopterus; species Cephalopterus ornatus. Next base: position 121,165 of record VZRE01011045.1, read on the forward strand.
CCACTTTATATTTTTGGTGCTTAGACATTTGCTCCATACTGACTTTCCAAATTGATTTTATTTTTCATTCAAGATTGCTTTTAAATTTCCTACAGTTCAAAGATACACTCCTTTTCCTCTTCTGCTTTTCTCTGCTGAACATTTTCTTTTGGAACATCCTGTAACTCTATAATGCAACCTCTTCCTCTGGGAGGATCCAGGCCTCTGCAATAGCTATTATGACCTAACTTCCATTTGTCATGCTTGTGTCCACCATTGCAATTCTTCTTCTGTTTGCACTTAGTTAGAAGCACTTAATTGATTTTCCAGTTTTGTCAAAAAAATAAGCATGATTGAGTTTTTACTATTTTCCTTGTTGTAACTCTGAATGTCTTTACGTAGTCTGTATAATTATTAGAAACATTTATTCAAAGCAGTTATATCCATCTATCTCCATGTTAAAATAGAGTTGTTTTCCTCTCTCTTCAGCAGAAAAAATTAGTTCTTACTTAATATGTTAAATTTTCTTTATCATTCTTGATATCTTGTCAAGCTAGAGAGGTGTACTCCTGTGAACTCCACAGAGTTCAACAAGGCCAAGGGCAGGGTCTTGCACCTGGATTGGGGCACTAACAAACACAAATACTGACTGGGCAGAGAATGGACTGAGGGCCGCTCTGAGGAGAAGGACTTGAGACTGTTGGTGGATGGGAAGCTCAACAGATTCCAACAATATGCATTTACAACCTTGAAAGCCAAGCATATCCTGGGCTGTGTCAAAAGCAACGTGGCCAGCGGGTTGAGAGATGTGATTGTCCCCTTCTGCTCTCCTCTCATGAGACCTGACTTGGAGTCCTGCACCCAGGTTGAGGACCCCAACATAAGAAGGATGTTCTTGGCATGAGTCCAGACAAGGGCCACAAAGATGATTAGGGGCCTGGAGCACCTCTCCTATGAAGACAGGCTGAGAGACTTGGGGTTGTTGAGACCGGAAAAGAGAAGGTCCCAGTGAGACCTCACTGCAGCCTTCCAGCAGCTAAAGGGGTCTAGAAGAGAGCTGGAGAGGGACTTTTCTCAAGGTCATGTAGTGATAGGACAAGGGGTATTGACTTCAAACTGAAAGAGGGTAGGTTTAGGTTATTAATTAGGAAGAAATTCTTTACTGTGAGGGTGCTGAGGCATTGGAACAGGTCACAGAGAGAAGTTGTGGATGGTCCATTCCTGGAAGTGTTCAAGGCCAAGTTCAATGGGACCCTGACCAACCTCATCTAATGAAAGGTGTCCCTGCCCATGTCAGGGGTATTTGAATTAGATGATCTTTAATGTCCATTCCAATCCAAAATGCTTTATGATTCTCTGATTTTTCTCTTCTCTCATTTCCACATGTTTGAGCAGGCATATTATGTTCACTATCTTCTGTTTTGCTCAATGACAATACTCTCACATTCAAAATGTTATTATGGGCAAAATGAAACATAGACCATATAAGAAGCTATGAATTTATTACAAGTTCAAATCATTCTACAATCAGATAATCAAAATTCTTCATTAACATGAAAAGCCTTTTCAATAAAGTAGATTAACCTGTTGCTCAAAAACCTCCCAGAATCTCCCTTCTTGATGCTATTATATTTAACCTCCGAGTATGTCTCTGGGGCCTAATCTTGACAAGACAAAAAAAAAAAAAAAAGGAGTCTTGTGCTTCTAATAAGTTGCCAGCATCCCAAAGTCTTCACTTGGAGGACCATGACACTTGTTATGAGGGTTTCTTTGTTCTCAGGAGGTCCGTGATGTCTATAGTGATGCTCTTTTTCTTCCTTTTTCTTGGGGTTCACTAATGTCTATTCTCTTAATATTTTTAAGACAGTCTGCTTACATATTCATTCTTTTTACTGGATCTCAGTTAGACAGTTCTTGTGTTTTCCTTGTTATTTCTACCATGTCTACCTCTATTTTTTTTTCTGACTCACAAGGTTGCACTCCTGCAGTGCCTCTTGATGGACAAGTCTGATTTGTGTTAGTAGTCTGGGAGATCTGCTATCATCTCGAGCCTGTGCTCTTCTGCACTGCATTTTATGCTAGTCATGTACAGTTCATTCCATGCAGAATAACTACTTGTCATTATTGTAATCTGAAACTGAACTACAACAGCCTTAGACATTGGTTACCTGACCGATAGACAGTTGCTACCACAACTGAAACAAGATAACAGCAGCTAAGCCCAAGAAAAGCCCAGGTAAAACAAGATCCCTGTATTGTCAGGCTGGTCCAAAAGCAGGAGGAAGGACCCTGAATTTTAACTTCTTGGGGAAAAAATCATTGCTTAAAAAGAATCAGAAATTTTGTTCAGCAATTGTCTGAAATTTCAAGCCAAAATTAACACTTCTACAGCTGATAGCACAACCTAATAAAAGCCAACCATAGACAAAAATTAAATAAATGTTGCTTCTTTGCATTATCATTGTACAAGAACATTTGCTTACACTGTGTTTCCCCTGAGGAACAAAACTACGTACACAAAAGCCGCTTTGTGATAGAGTGGATTAGAGGATGGAAAAAAAATCCAGTACTTTCCCCTTATAAAACCAGAATTTAGCCATTCTGAGATGCCAGGAAAATGGCTCATGAAACCAGAAAACCTTGAAAAGGGTACTAAGAACTTGAATAGCTCCAGTATGTTTGGTATACTGGCAGCAAAATGCCTTTTCCACCAGAACGTCTGCCACAAATCACCACACTTCCTAAGAAATATGGGCCACTTTAAGCCACATGAAAGCAGGTTTGTATTCCAGTGGAGACCTTTAAGCAGTAGAGAACAAATGAAACAAAAATAAATTATTATTATCTTATGTGAAAGGGCAGGAAGTACAGGTCAAGGGTACCACTCTCTTCTCTGATGTAATGACCACAAATCAATTTCCTGGCACTATTCAGTGAAGAATCATAATTCCATTCTTCAGAAATGGTTGTCCTGGTCCACAACATACTACCATACTCATTTCAAGTAAGATTTATATTCTTTACTGACGCCTCTTTCTGCACGTCATGACAATGAGGCAGGAAGTTTTAAAAGTTCTGCAAGATACCAGATCCACCTTTGCAGCAGATCCGTATCTTCCTTTGATGACATGAAGTTACACGGAAATTACAAGTAGCCTTAAAATAAAAAATGTTGTGTTAACGGAAAGCATCTTCATATCTTCAGAAATCTATGAAGTGAATCAGTCTAAGTTTAGCTGCTGAAGCACTGAAACTCACTAAATCATTCTCACTGTCTCTCATTCCTTCCAGAGCTATTAGCAGGTCTGATTTCAATGCCACTTTGGTTGCACTAGCATTCTCGATCTGAAATCTATACTAAGTGTATAGAAAAACAATGGCAATCAGAAAACTAGGATTGGGTTTTATATTTGTATTACTACACAGAAGGAGGTTTGGTTTCAACTTAAAGAAAACAACTAATTAAGGATGACATTTCCATATATCGCCTGAAATGGGTTTGAATATCTGGGACATTAAAAAGCCATTTCCAAACAGAAACCCATAGTTGGCAGAGTGGAAAAATAATTTCTGACAAATATTTCTGTAGTGATACTGCCAAAGTAGTAGTGGGACTACAAAAGTGGTAAGCAAAAGGGGTCAAATATCTCCAGGTTCCATCTACTGCTGCTTTCTAGAAAGAGGTAGCAACTCCAAGGTGGGAAAGTAAAGGGAAAATGACAGCAGATGGAAGAAGGATGATGTTACCTCAGTAGTTTGTCTAGTCATTTTTAACTTGGAGCAGAGAATATATGCAACTTCAAACTGAAAAGGAATTTTTAATTGATTATCACACAAAAAATATTTAGGATTTAATGAGCTGTTAGACTAAGCATCCATGTGCTCAACACTCCCACACAGCCCCCAGAAATTGTTTGCTGGCTAGACAGGAGGGGAAGGTTGTCCCTTATGCTTTCAGGGGACAAGTTCTCAGTTGTGTTAAGTTGCCATTGTCCCTGAGCTCTATAGACACTGGTAACTACAATAACTTGACCCAAAGCTTCCTAACCAACATCAAGAAGACTCTGTTGCTTTTTCCACTACTATTATATACCTTTACAAGCTAGCATTTCTCCTCTCATCAGTGCCTGGGATTCCTGGGTTGGCAAAGGGGGAAGGTTGCAGTAAGACTTGTAGAGACAAGGAGAGAAAAATGTGCAAGAACAGAATGTATGTTGAGACTCAAATATCTCTTATCAGGTCTGTGTGAAGTGAGAATGTGAACACCATGCTCAAAAGCAAATAATAATAAAAAAAATCATAAAGTTAATCAATCAATTCTGCCAAAAAGTCTGCATTAGCTGCTTCACCTTACACTGAAAGACATTACCTAGTTTGCGGTCAAGCTGTACACAATGGGATTTTTTTTTCAATTGTAGCATTTCAAAATTATTGATAAACTTACATATTTTGCATATCTTCATGATTAAAGACATAAATGGAAATGCTCACTGCAATGATCTCAGGTTAGCACATATACACTTTAAATAGAACACAATTTTAAAAAGTTTGGTACAGCAGGCAGGAAGTATTCATGACAATTTATTTAGTTTAGAAAATGCCAAGTGCCTTGATTGTGACTTGCATGTTGCCTGACAGATAGCAACCTTGTTTATCTACATGTTGAGAATAGTTTGACTGACGTGTCTCTTCTTTTTAAACTTGAATAGATGGAGGTTTATTTGAGAGAGTCATGTTCTCTCTCTTTCCTTTTTTTTTTCCTTTTCAAAATTATTTAGCAAGAAATATCTGAGCATATTTCATTATATGTGTAAGATGTTTATCTGTACATTTATGCTTCCAGGTTGTTATAGGACAGTGATACTTTAGATTTGAACAGGTTTAGATAGTTGTTTGCTATTACCCTTAACTCTCTGACATATGACACACTTCCTAATCAATATGTTGAAGGATGGATAATCTAGAGATTCATGCACAGTTCTAATTTCTTGTGAAAAGAAGAAATGAGAGGATTTTTTTACATTCTGTGAAAGTGGTTCTCTTTCCAACAGTCAAAGTAAGCAAATTTTAAATTTTTTGTTTATTATCTTTCATGTGAGAAAGAAATTATCCTTTAATCATATGTATACATATCCTGCACCAGAAGACACCTAGACTTACTGATTGAAGGACCATGGTATCCATGAGGCAGTAGCCTTGCTAAGCAGAATTTACATTTAATTTTATGTCGCTATATTCCATGAAGCCTATGTACCTGTAGGGAATTTCAGTCCCTTTGCAGAGCCAAAAATAGCTTTTTCAATGTCTTATTTAATTGTGTAGTACCTTGAAACCCTTTGAAATAAATTGCTTCCATGTTGGCACACTGCTGTTCCCACTAGTGTCTATCTTTCTCCACCATCTCATTTAGCAAAAAAGAGGGAGTATCAATTCCCTCCAGCTCTCTCCCTGACAGCATTTTGAAGTAGGAAAAGAATAAGTAGTTAATAAGAAAACTGTTCTCATTCCTGTAGAAGCATATGTACATTGCCCAATGTGGTTATTGCAATCACTTTAATTAAAGAAAGAGGCTCTCTAAAAATACCTTTGAACAGTACTTCATTCTTTATTTGCTGAACAAAACAAAATTGTTTCTAACTGAGTCCCAGACCCAAAGATTTAAGTCCATATTATTTCTGTTTATAAATCATTAGTCATAACTATTTTCATCCAGTAAATCTCCTAATGCTAAGGGGCAGAAACACATTAGTCTGCTCCAGTTACCACGGCTCCTGATTGGCTCAACAGCTGCTAACTACTGAATACTCAATTTCATTGCAATATTTGAAGTCCTTTATGTTGAAAAACTAATGAGGGATCATAAATATATAATTTTTCAGATTATGTTGAAATTCTGTGTCAGAATTATCTTTTTTCCTCAGTAGCTTGCTAACTTATCTTCCCTCTCTTCACTTAATGCAAAACAAAACAGTGCTTTGTTAATCTTTAAAATTGGAGAAATATTGATAGCAGAGTTTTAAAATTTAAGCTTACTTTCCAGATATATCCAAGATTGTTCAATCAATGACAATTCAGAGACATCACAAATTTGCAATTGTATGGTAACATTCCCAGAAGATTTATGATTCCATTGTAATTTCTACACAGTTTCTATCTCAACATTACATGATTCCTTTACTCTTTAAAGCCTTATGTTCCTTGCTTTCAGTCTTTCTTGTTATGAGCTTTATTATTCTCCCTAGGGTAGCACTAAGAATGGTTGTGTCCTGATCAGTTAACGAGCTGTTAAAATCGTAATCAATTCCCATATAACCTGCAAAAATCCCCCTTCCTATCTGCTCTGCTTCCTACTGCTGCTGCATCCTCTCTTGCAGGACAAGACAGGTATTAGCTGAGAAGGCAGTGGCACTTGAGAATTTCACAGCCTTGAGGAATGCTAAGGGGAGATTCCTCCCTGCCAGCTTTTCATCGTAGCCCTTACCACTTTTTTTTCAATGCCACCATCATCATGCACCTTTACAAATAACCATTACCCAAATAAGAGTGTGTCTGACTTTCTATTGCTGATTTGCATAATAAGTAAAAGCATGCCTGTGGGGTACTTTCTGGACTATGAGCCATTTGTATTAATGTACTCATGTCATACAGTAAAAATCAAACTATACTAATTACCTTTCATTCTAGAAATCTACAAAACCCTTAACATAAGTAAAGGAGGACCGGAAATAGGCAACTGTTCTCTCACATGGATACAGGAAGCATAGCTCCCACACACAGGCTGTGTCCAAGGCAGAGTGTAGTACCGACAAGTGAGGGGAATTGTCTGGGAGTCAGAATACTGGTTTTGAAATTTCTGAGGCCAAGACATTTCTGGATGTTTATTTTTAATGTAAGTATAATATTACTTATCTTTTCTACCTCCTTTACAAACCTTAGATAGTCAATATAGAACCGCAGAATCATAGAACGGTTTGAGATGGAAGGGACCGTACAGATCAAGTTCCAACCATCCTTGCCGTGGGCAGGGTCACCTTCCACTTGACCAGGCTGCCCTAAGTCCCATCCAATCTGGCCTTGGAAACTTCCAGGGGTAGGGCATCCACCACTTCTCTGCGCAACCTGTTCCAGTGCCTCACTACCCTCGCAGTAAAAAATTTCTTCCTAATGTCTAATCTCAACCTACTCACCTTCAGTTTGAAGCCAATCCTATCACTATGTGTGTAATAAGTGTAAAGGTTCTTTGAAACACTTACATAGAATTCATTATATTCTATTATTTTCTGTTAGTATTTTGTAGTCATGTTTTATTGCTACAATCTTTATTGCTTCATCTCTGATTCCAAGTATGGTAGCTGAAAATGGCATATTTCTCACGTAAGTCACTTCTGTCGCTCATGAGGTCTCTTGGATCTGTGTACTTAAATAGTTCAAATAGCAAAAAACAGTAATGTTTTGACATTTTGGTTTTTTGAATGTGCTTTGGTATTTACTAGTAGCAGAAAGCTTCCTGTGTTAGGCAATAAAGCAAAGCTTTTTTTCCATAAGTGGAATGTCATGTATTATCAAACTGAGTTCTCCCTGTTTCTAATAGTTTTCCCATGTGTTTATTTAAAGGGTCTTACTGAATCACAGCTTGGATATTTTGATCCAAATTTATTTTGGGCCTTTTATTAGATTCAGTGAGCTGTAAATTTGGATCATTGTTAGTATTCATTAGTATGCTGCTCCACTCCAGTGGTATGTATGTGGAAGAGAATATTCAATATTTAAATTGTTTACATGACATTTACTAGAATAGTCATCACAATTTAGTTAATAGAGCAGCTACCTTATGATATTTCACTTATGAAAACATGGACTAAATCTCTCAGAAGCAAAACTTTGACATTTGTTTTTATTACTTTGACATTTATCTTTATTCTTTGTTTATATTTTGAAATTTAACTCTGTAACATTCAGATGACTTTTTCATAGATTAAGGAATAGTTGTATTAAAATCCATATTTCAGTTACATTTTACACAAATAAAGCTTAAGACATAGCAGTTAAACTCTGTACACTAGGAAGGGTTTACTTTCCCACCATGCAAACCATGTTATACAACAGGCTCAGGACTTATCTCCCAGACCCTGATGTTTCATAATTTAAACTTTTTTTTTTCAAAATGCTATTAGATATGTGTGTTTTCCAGTAAATCCTTAGAAATCTTCAACTTAAAACAGAAAAGTTTTACTTTTTTTCGTTCAGTTAAGAGTTACTCTGTAATGAAGTTTCCAATCACATTTAGCCCTTGTTGACCAATACAGTATCACCCCAATTACAGAATATATTTTGATGGGTTATTTCTTAGTCTGGAAACAATGTGGACACACATTTTGGAGACTGGTCCCTTGACTGCTTATATTTACATTTTGTATATAGTTTTATTGGAGCTTTGGATAAAAATGGAGAAAACCTTCACAAAAGACATGAACCGTTACACATCTGTGGCAAAGCTTGTAGGGATCCTTGAAAAACTGCTACATCTAAATGTTTTTTTCAACTTTAATACAATTAAAAGAAATTGGAAATGAGAGAGAAATTAAAAGACAACAAGTCTGACAGCTGTATTTACATAGAACAGCATAGATATACACTGTAATTCTTCCCTATAGGAATGATGTCTCAGCTGGACTCTATATTGTGAATTTTCTTCAAATGTCGGCCTTCTTTTTCAGGTTATTTGAAATCATTTTCATTAGGGTTCCTTTTCCCTTTGTTTCAGATACAAGTATTCAGTTCATCAGGAGAAATGTGAGTTAGTATCAGACAGAACATTCATGAGGGCTAATCTCTTTCCCAGCTTTACTCAAAAAGAGTAAGGAAGAGAAAAAGAGGCAGACAGACAGATTCCCCTTTGGAGAATGTCTCAAAAGAGAAGCTTAATTTAGACTCTGTGTTTAAAAATAGACATTGTGAATAAGCCTTGTTTATCCACACCTACTCCTTCTGAGTTTATGACATTGGTGAACTTTAAGGTCCCTTTAGATGAACTCTAAAGGTCTCTTACAACATAAGTCATTCAATGGTTGTATTAAAAAATAAAAACCCCACACTCTAAATAAAGGGAACCAAATACTAGCCCAAAAGAGGCATATTCAGCTGTGTACTTAATAGCAATATAAGCATGGATGTAGGAAATAAACATGCACAATGAAATTATTTCCCATAAAATGAGAATTTAGTTTTTACTGTGATTCCGCCTTTAAATTAATCAGGCCTGATTATCCTTTGCATGATTCATCAACTCTGAAACTTCAGTCAGATTGATATACTGTATCAGCTAAGGATACATAAGTTTTCTGTAGTCCCCACGGATTAATGGAGCTAAATCCTTACCTTACTCTTTGTCCAGTTTACAGAAGTACATCTGCTTATTGCTAAGTGACATAGATTGTTTTTATATAGTAGTGGCACTAATTAATCTAATATGTTTAGAAAGGAATTGAATTTTCCCACTGACATGAAAACTTAGGAAATATTTTTTCAGTAGTTAAAGTTTTACAAAGAGATAAGTTTCTGAAATTCAACAAATCTGCAAAAAGAAAGAACTTCTCACTGGATTAGTCAACTGCTTGTCATTCAATAATCATGATGAGAGCTTTTATTTTAGTACCCTTAGCTAGTGAGAGGATTATATGTCTTCATTTTCCCTTCTTTTAATTTCCCAAGAATATGATACACTGCTAATTTGATAATTAACAATCATAACTGCTACACTGTAAAAGGACTAACTAGTGATTGTAGGATAAAAAGAAGTCTTCAATCATTTACCTCTACTTCTTGCTTTCATTCACTTTCTTTGACAGTTATACAACTCAGGCTTGTACTCTATGTACTCACTTCTCCATACCAGTAATATAGTTAGTACTAGCACAATTGGACAGATAATGCTCATTAGATGCTAAAATTGAATATCCCCCATTCCTCACCCTTGCATTTTGAGGATAAGTATTTGACCCTTCCCAATGTCTTTAAGATGAGTCCTGTTTCAGGCTTGCTACATTGTCCATTGTTTTACTGGGAGAACTACGTAGCCGTACGGAAGCACCTTTGCTCAGTGACTGGACTATTGAAACCTCTCTGGACACCTGAACAGTCTACGCACGTACAGTGAAGTGACAGCTCCCACCTGACACCTCATCTGAACATCAGCACAGGTTTTCTAAAGAACCACAACACATAGGCTGCACTGCAAGAGCAGCCTACAGCTGGGAATAGTGCAGGAGTTGGCAGCAGGCGCATCATAGAGCTGTCTGCCCCTGCGCCTGGTGAGTGGGGCTTCCTGGCACCATGCCCAAAGGGAAAGACCTACTCTGCCATCATTGGCCATTTATCGTACAGACTCAGGTTCAGCACCTCTGCCCAATGCAGGACACTGACTGTTTAAGTGGGAGGGAATGTGAAGACCCAAAAGCAGAACATCTTTTAAGAATAATATACTGATTAACGCATCCTACTGTGAAAGATGGGCAGTGCGTAGAGAGGAGGAATGTTGGGCTATCTGTTTATCATCCAGAAAAGGACTTGACTGGGATCAAGCTATGTAAGGGACAGAAAGGACCAATTTTACTATCTAAGCATTACTACAGTTAACTAAAATGATTGATTATGTTTGTTTGGGTTTTAGGATAGACTCCTATTGGCTTGAGCTCAGTTTTTTAACCCATTTCCTGTGAATAAGGAAGATGTGCTCTTCCTTAAGCATCCAAACAATGCAATTTGCTACTCTAAAGGGTTGTGTGTTGATTTCAATTGCATTTTCATGGGGTTTATGTCTAGAAACTGATTCTCCTCCCTTGTTGACAATGCTCGGTCCCTAGTTACAGAAGCAAACTTCAGGAAACAGCGTGGGACAATATGTTTGCATTCAGCTTTACATGCCAACCAGCCGAGACAGAGTTAGGAACTGATGATGAAGGTCACTGCATGGTTACAAGGCAAAGAAATTTATGCCTGAACAGTTCTCATGAAGACCAAGTTAAATATGAATCCAGATTTGATAGTTATATCAATTTTGGTCATCTCTCTTATTCTGCAGCAGGCAGAATATAGAAAAAAAACTGGGCTAGAAATACAAGTGCTTCTAGCATGTATCACTCCTCTCTGTAGTGGATTTCTCCTAATTTTCTACTTCAGTTTTCTTGTGTTTTCTTCTGGTACACTCAGCACCTCTCACTGACGAGGGGCTGGGATGTAAGTGTGCAACAGGTATTAATTTTAGGCTGATACTCTTGCAGAGAAAATGTAGTCCAGGAGGATTTTCTTGCACTGTCATAGCTCAGATCCTGATGCGCTAAGGTGAGGCTTTAACTTTGCTAAAGTGGTCATCACAAAGGGGTGTTTCAGGAGAGAAGTTAGCTTCAGAGAGGTGTCTGCTGGAAGCCATGACAGGCACTGACAGGCATTGATCAGCTAGCAGTAGGGAACATAACAAGGGGGAGCTGAGTCTTGCAGCAAGGTAGTGCAGTCACAGTCAATAGAGCTTTATGGAGTTCTTGAAAAACACAACAGGGACAAAGGGCCAGGGGACAGGAAATAGATAAAAAAGAAAAAGAAAAAGGTGACCTACATAAGAAAACAATTGGCCAAACCCAGTGTAGTCAGATATGTCATCAGGGAATAAAATATTAAAAATAATATGTGTGCGTTTTCCTCTTTTTCAAGAAGAATTCATAAAACATTAAAAAACCCTATTTTACACGGTGTTTCATAGAGAGGCTGTGTTCAGGCTAGACCCTTTTCTCTTGCATGCAGTCATCTGATAATCATCTGTTACAAATGCTCCGCGGCATATGGTATTCCCAAAAATGTTGTTTCAGATCCAATAAAGAAAACCACTTGATGTTCTTGAAATGCCATTCCAGACAAAGCAACTCCAACTCAGTAGTTCATAAAGCATCAAAGGCTGCTTATTTGCAAACAATAACTGGGAGTTATTATTTCCTTGCCTACAATCCTTGTACAAGTTCATCTAATACTATCCCAGTTTGCAAAAGGACTGCCCTGAAAAGATTTTTGATGGCAATTTAACTTCCTTTAGTAGGGATGTGAGCGGATCCCAGGACTAAGGTTGGAACTAGTAATTTTAATGCTTTAATTCCTGTTCTGATACCTCTGGAATTCTTCAGTAATCATATACTTTTTTGGTTGGAGGGACACTGAGTGCCCATTCTAATTTTGTATTTCAAATGTGAGAGGTCTGCTTTTTTTTATCGTGTGCAGAAGATTGCACAGATTCTGCTGTACTTAGAGAAAGGACTGTAATATCTGATTGTATTGTGAAGTCTGGTGACTACCAAATGCTGAGCTAAGCTCTACATTTTCCCCAAGGCATTCCTTTCTGGTAAGCATCCTTATCATCACAGAACTTATTTTTTTCAGGAAAGGGAAGCTTCCCTCTAGCTTTCTTCAGAAATCTAGTTTTGACAATGTTAGAGGCAGCTTGAAAGCCTGAACAAATTGTTCCACATTTATCTTATCTTTAAGTAAACTTGTTTGTAAAACCACAACCCAGTCAAATCATTAGCCTCCAGTGACTTGTATCACCTGTGAAGCAGCTATTTTTATATGAACTAACAACTGAGTCAGAAGCATAAACTCCTGTTTTGTTTAATGCTTGTGACTTTTCAAGCAGTGTTTCACATTAGAAAATTCTGCCTACTCCCTAAGCATAGAGGAAGAGAGGTGTGGTATTTTCAGAAGCCACCTAGAGCATCAGGATACCAAGTTTCCATTAATTTTAATGGAAATTTGGCACCCTTACCCTTCAAGCATGTTTGAACATTTTCTCTTTACAATACACACTGCAGAAAACTTTCGGGAGGTTTTTTCATAAACCACAATAATTTTTTTTATTTCTCACTTTACTGATGTCACTTGGAAAGCAAAGAGTACCTTTGTTCAGACTGCAAAGATTAAATCACATAGAGGAGCATATTTACTGGAAATTATTGTGTTCATAAGATACTGAAAAAAATATGGATGTTTCCTAGACACACTTTCCTTGCTTTGGAAGTGTCTCTAGTCTTAGAGCAGAAGACAGATGTGTAAAAGCATTCCAGGCTGCTATCACTGCCCTCTCATCCACATGTTTTCACATGGTCTGTGAGCACTGTACTCCTCACAATGGAAGAATTTGATCCAGTGCCTTCCCAGATCCCAAAACTGTATTCAGTATTTGACTTCTTTCACTGACAAAAAATTCTTCTCTGAGAAATTTAAATGATTGAAGTTAATATTATTGCACTAAAAAATTTTGGTTGTGACAAATCAAATTTCTTTAGAGATATAAAAATGTCACAGTGATTCACACTGTTTCTTAGAAAGAGTGGGAATGTCCTGTATGGCTCAGATATAAAGGAGGAAGTATATTGGGGCAGTAAAATTTGCTCAGCCCACATACAGACACCGAGATGCCCAGGATAAACATGCATTGCAATGGGCTTGTTCCTTTCTTCTTCAGAGGAGTATTGATGCTCTGAGTGGAAAGTGGAGTGTGGAAATGAGCCTTCTATCAACCAAAACGAACCTTTATTCATGGCTGGATTTAAGGGCAGCTGCTCTGGTTTGGCTCTGTTTTAGCTAATGGTGTGTCGTACATGTCAGATCTTGTAAAAGGCTTCAGTAAAAGCTAGGAGAGCTGCCAATAAAACCAAGTGAAATTTACAGCTTTTTCCAAAGTGATATTGCCGGACTGACCTACACAACTTGCAGCCCTTCTTTGTCTCTTGGCCTGATTTCAATATTGCATCTTGACAGATCAAATTTAGTGTTTCCTGTCACTGCATTCACACAGTTCAGTATATACTTTGGATGAAATGTGAGCTTTGGCTTTCATACCATAAACGGCTCTTAGTTCATTACCAGTGATCACACAACATGTTGTTCTGCTACAAGTCAGTGTACCTGTGGGAAACATCTCTTTCAAGACAATACATGCAAGATAGGAGCATTTTCACCTCACAGATGTAGGAGAGGAAAAGACTTCATCAGCCAGAACCCCATGCAAGTTCAATGACAGTTTAACAGAAACATTGCCCTGTTGGCCGCTTGGCTATCAATCTGCATTCAGTTAAAACTCTTGGCCACACCTGGGATTTCAGAAATAAAGCTGGATACATTCTTTTGATTCAGGAAAAGCTTCTGTCAGACATTCAGTTACACTAGAGCTGTGTTCCTTCTTGCATGAGTTCGTTACCTCATGCATGATCACGTACAAGATCAGCCTGACACCCCCATGCTCTGGGCAAACAAATGTCTTACACTCTTTTTAACCTTTTTTACCACATGTCACTGGCCATTGTGTGTTAATTCTCCATTAGCATCTGCAGCTCTCACCAAATGCCTTTAGGAGGAGACTGCAGTGGATCAGAAGAGCAGATGTTGGGTGAGCCTGTCTTCACAGTGTTACCAATTGGCTGGCTATGATTGCAGCTCAAATCTAAAGGATGTTGGGTTGGGCCCAGACTCCATTTGAGAAAAGTCAGTGGAACAATTCTCTTTGACTTCAGTGAACTTTCAATCAAGCCTATTAATCACAAAGTAAAATGTTCCCTTTTTACAGACACAAAAAGGACTTAGAGGTTGCTTGGCTGGTTTGTTTCTAATGTTTCCTATTTCTTATGTTTACTTTTAATGAGGTTTTCTAATATTGCAAGCATGAAAACATTGCTTTAAAACATTTCTACTACTGGAAATGCATACTTCCATAGAAAGATTACATGATACGGGGACAGGTTGCTTGTTTCCAGAAGATCTATAAGGCACATTTCCAAAGATTAATGAGAGACACCAATATGCAGAGCTTCCAGTCACCATCCTCCTTTGTTGACAGTATATTTCCTTCTAACTATGCAAGTCAGAATTTTGACTAGTCTTAGCATACAATCAGAACTAGTCCAGAAAAAAATGGAGAGGAAAACTTATTTTCCGGAAGACCCTGATTCACTCCTTTCACCTGCAATTCAGAAGGGAAATAAACTGCTCAGTTGTTCAGTGTTTATTTTCTTGTTTTTACTTGCTTAGACCATGCACTCCCTCCACTTGTATCAAAACCATTTAAATCCTTCAAATAACCCTCTGACTCTCTGATCACCAGCTTTGTGCCAGAATAACTGCACAGGTATCCACTAAGTGGATAACTAATGAGCACCTCAGAAAGAATTCAATGGCTTTGAAGCTTAAAAAAATGGCCAGCTGACTGCAGAAAACAAAAACAAACAAAAAAACCCAAACAAAACCCAAACCAAATCAAAACAACAACAAAAACCCTCAACAGAAACAAAACACACACAAACCCAAACAAACAAAAAACTCAAAAAAACCAAACCCCACCTTTTCCTGCATTCAGTTTTTCACTGGGAAGACTTTCATTACACTGTATTAATTTTCACATTAACTGAATGAGTCCATGCTCCCGGGTCCTGCAAGATTCGTATGGTATCCTTTACACTGATGAGTTGATGACATTGTATATAATGTCTGTTTGCCAGCAAACTTTTGAGAAGGGTAGAGGCAGTAGGGATTAGGTTACGTTATTTAGTAGAAAGCAAAACAGTAAATTGAAACAAATTTCTGGCAGGCTGTAGTAGAATGAAGCAGATGGATTAAAAGGTGCAGAGATAGAAATAAACTGATGAGAAAATACAAATTAAGATTGTTGCAAATAATCTCCTTGATAATAAGGATAACAAACTTGCCTCCAACATGATCTTTCTCTCCTCTATCCATAC
The DNA here is from genome assembly GCA_013396775.1 of Cephalopterus ornatus. Taxonomy (NCBI): domain Eukaryota; kingdom Metazoa; phylum Chordata; class Aves; order Passeriformes; family Cotingidae; genus Cephalopterus; species Cephalopterus ornatus. The sequence continues at coordinate 136,917 of VZRE01011045.1, forward strand.
TAAAAGTCCATTGTTCTTTTACTCTAGAGCATAATTATGCTGGGGAAGTTTAAACTCAGCAAATGAGAATGTTACCTGGCTGCCAGGTGTGGGTGAGCCCTGGATGGATACATGTCCGGAAGTGATGTGGGCATAGAGCATCCACCCTGTACATGCCAACTTCTGCTGGAAAGAAACACAGGCTCATAGCAAGAGGCCTGTGATGCACCTCTGTAAGTCTGCCAGGTGGGATAAGAAGGGACTGCTGGGCATGCTGCAGAGCAGACCTGCCTTCCATGTGGACAGAGTATTACTCTCTCCATTTGCTCCCAGCGTTCTGCCCAGGTTAAGAGAATTTGATTAAAAGTACAGAAATAATACTTATAATGAGGTACTATATTCTGATGAAAATACTCTTATGACATCCACAACCCTTAGATGCAATACAATTTAACAAAGGTCAGAAAAGTATGTTGCATACTTAAGTGGTTGAATAATTCCTCCTTTTTATTGTTTGTTGACTTCTTTTTAAGTCCTCTGGTGAGAGTGCTGAAAAAAAGGACAAAAAATTGTGACAAATTAAAAGGCAAAGAAGTCATGATCCAGGAACAGTCACTGAATGAGAGGAGCAGACCCAGCTGGTCATCATTGTCACAGCTTCACTGAGCTTCACAGAGTTATGAAGAGTTGCTCAAGCCATTAATTAAAGGAGTGATGAAAACATCTAGTAATTATTAGTAATAGAGTAATCTTATAGAAAAGTGTAAATCCAATACAATGGTGGCTGTTGATAAAAATAATAAAGGTGAGAATTTTAAAGTGTCTGATTTATTAAGATAATGATGACTACTGTTATTCTCTGAGCAAAATAAGACATGTGAGACAAAATATGCAGAATCAAAATGAATATCTTGAGTAGAAGTTAGAAATATGTAGACAAAATTGGATAGACAGCTGTGATTTGTAAATTTTTAATTTTTACTTATTCCCCATCCTACATGAACACAATGAGAAAAATAATATACAATTAAGTAAAGAAGAAATGCATTAAACACCTCATTCCAACTCAATATTCTTTTGCTTGCTTCTACAACTGCCCTACAACTGTTCCTCAGCCTGTTTTCAATCAGGTCTAAGTCAGTGTGAATTGGAAATGAAATGTAACAAGATATAGAAATGTTTCTACAAATATTTAACCTTGGACACAGGAAAATACTGAGTTCATTCTCTTAATTCAAAATTCTGTTTTTAAACTATAAATTACCATCAGCTGTGTCACTTCTTTGTAATATATTTTGTTCATTTCTTGAAGTTTTGGCTTTCTGGAAGGTAAAATCAAGTGGTGCTTTTGACTATTTTATTTTCCTTGTTCAAGACGTTTCTCAGAACCCATGTGTCTTCAGTGTAATCCCTGTCTTGCACTCTGTCTTCTCTCTCAAAAGCTAACACAGCAGGCTCTATCCCCCTTCCACTTCTGGCCAGAGACTAAAAAGAAAAACAGCGTCTCTGAAACTAGTGCCTTGATTTATACAAAGGACTTCCATGATCAGAGAAATCTATTTAAATAAAACATACTGCATATGTCAGCATAACCTAAACCTTTTCCTCTCTTGCAAATTAAGACAGGCTCCACTCAAAATAGCTATTCTTCACTGGACAGCAAGGTACTTACAAACTCCGTGCAGTTTCCCTCTCTGCTAGGATCTCCCTCTCAAACGTTAGTTTACATAGCTAAAAATCTGGATTTTCTTTTCTTATCTCAGCATTCAGAACTGTGTCAAAAAGTTACTGGGCTGTCACTCGGAAGCTAACCCTCCATGACTTGCAAGAAAAGCTTTAAATGGCCTATCCCTGGAAATGTTCAAGACCAGGTTGGATGATGCTCTGAGCAACCTGGTGTAGTGGAAGGTGTCCCTGCCCATGGCAGGGGGTTGGAACTAGATGATCTTTAAGGTCCCTTTCAACTCAAAGCATTCTATGATTCTATGGCTTCAGGGCATAGCCCCTTAAGTGTTTGATGGACTATGCCTTACGTCTATAGCGTGCTCCTTTGCTGCTTATTTCTCTAGAGGCTCTTATTAAAAATTACATTAATGTTCTCATTTTTCTGGACATTAACATAGCTAGGCATAGCTCAGAATGTCCATCTTTACAAACAATTCACGTATTTACAAAGCAAGTTGCCGTTTAAGCCTGCAGTCTCATCACTTTTGTTCTGCAGGCTGAAGTTAGTTAGCGATTAGAAGTGGTAGTCAAGGGGACCTGATAAATCCTCTTCACCAAATAGATTTGAAAAAAAGTCTCTCAGCTGAATCACACAGCTGACAAGGGCTCCTTTGCACAGACTAGAAAACTTTGATCTGCTCAGTCACAAATTCCGTTTGATGTGCTATGCTGAATTAACTATTAGAAATTTTGAAAAGTTGGATGAAGTTCCAAATAGGTTTCCCATTTCCATCAATGGTTTGAATCCATTGAAAATTACTCCAAACGCTGAATGGCTGACATCATTCCTCTGCCAAAAACTCACAAAGTATTTTTGGCTTGATATTGATTAATATACACTAAGGAAAATTTTGACCTAGAAAATTATTGTGGTACAGTGAACTAAGAATACAAAAGTTCTTCAAACTCTCCTCATCTTCCGTCAGCCTTACTTGATAAGTGTTGCAAAGATCCCAAGTAAGAGAAGAAGGAAAAAAGGTAGGAAACATGAAATATAAGAGTAATTTCTTCAGCAAAAAATATTTCCTTGGAATCTCAGTCTAAGATCCAACTTTTGACAAATATGTATCATACAGTGATAAACATTCATGTGCTAAAGATTAATTGCACCCTTATCAGCATTTTCATTAGAATTTTCTCAGTGTCTGTACAGATGTGCTCTAAAAAACCAAAACCTTAAAGACACTCTCACCATAGTACAGTTTAATATACTGCCACTCAAGGGAATGAATAACAGCAATTTAAAGTTCCTCTAGAATCATTAAAAGTCTCTATGCGCTTTATCTACAGGCAACAGTCAAAGGGTGTTTAAACAGGCAATGTACTGAAAAGAATCCAAGTCAAAGCTGAAAGAACATTGTAAGCAAAAAAGGGTGATCGTATCACGTAGTTATATTAACATAGACTCTCCAAACTGACCAGCTCTCTCAATTTAGTCCAGTGTGTCATGGCTATATCAAAATTTTCCTTGTCTCAAGACAATAACAATATTTAAAATTCTGCCTTCTGATTTTAACTGCTTTTTATTTGTTAACTATATAACTTAATACATGTAAAATTCTATTAACTGTTAATTTTCTTCCAGTCTTGAATATAATTATGAGCGTAGTTGCCAAGTACAACTTAACAGTCAATATTTTTTGTGAAACCTATTATGTACTTTTATTGTTTGTTTCCTGTTTGTGTTTTATATACTGCTAAAATTTGAAATTGTCATTAAAGAGATAAACTTTAAAAGATGACAGATGCATTCCTTGAAAAGCCAGAAGAAACAAGTAATGTCATTTTTAGATAGTAAAACTCTCAAATAATTTCAATTAATCCAGCCTCAGATATCAAGTAAACAGTATCTTTTATCATACTAGAGCCACAGAGAATTTTTGATCAGTTTAAAATCAACTGAACAGCTGCTATCTTCAGACTTTCATTCTGAATTTAACATGCGCTCAGTCCTAATCCAGTACAACATTTTAAACTGTTGCACAAACAAATGTCTTTCCTCCTTGTAACTGAGGGTACCTTTTCATGTTGTTCTCTTTTTTTTTTTTCATATGGAGATCTGATACTATTTAAAGCATCACATGAACCAAAATAACTTTACTGTATCTGTCAGCTAGCTGTGATTTCATTCCCTTCATAACATAGCATATGCTTACTGTTCTGTATTTCCCACTTTTGCTGTGCACCTGCAGGAATTCACATGTAAAGTACTCCACATAGCATCAGAGATACAGCTTTGCTGAGAGTGTGAATGGCCACTGACCACGCCAAAGACTGCCTGAAGTCAGCAGAATTTTTGCCTGATCTATTTAATCGTATACACCTTTAAACTTGGTTTAAAGTAAATACTTTTAAAACTTAGCCTAGAGAGTACTCTATTGCATTCACATTTTGAAGTGTCCTAAATTTCAGAAAAGGGTTTTTTAAGGTCTCTGTAAGGTTTCTGGTGCATTCTGGTGTGATGTAATGTAATTTTTATATTTTCCCAGTAAATTTTTCAAAACAAGAAAAATAAATTGTTTTACAAAATATTCAGGAAAAATGTTCCCTTTCTAAGCAGACCTTACTTTTAGTAATATTGTCATTAATGAAATAACAAATAATCTCGAGAAAATTTCTTTGCTGTCACATAAAAGCAGTTTCTTTGACATACCCACATAAATTTTCTGTAAATTTACATATTTTTTGTTAAACTTTGCAAAAGGAACTTGCTCTGCTTAGTATAAGAACATAGAATAAGAAATAGAATAAGAAAAAACCCTATTTTTTCTTTATGCTGATCAACCTACCACTTTTGAGAAGTTTTTCTCACTGGAAAATACTTATAATGCTGTTCAAGGTCAAAAAGAAACTGCCATTTGTTTTGTAAGTTGTGTGAAAGAGATCTGCAACTTCAGTTTAATTCCATTCAACAAATGTCCAATACAGCTGTCATTAATCAGCATTATTGTTGGCAGCCTCTGCAGACAGGGCAAAGGGTAATGCACATGGAAGCTGACCTATTTTATGACTTTATTAGTAATTCTTCAGAGCAGGCTTCTCAGTGTGAGGAAGTGAACTTCTTACTGCTGTTGCTGGAGCTGTAGGCTTCCTTTGGATAAATAAACTTGCTTTCCAAAGCTCCCAGTCTGGCATCTTTCATACATGCTAAAACCCAGTCAAAGAGAAATATTCATACAAATAGTGAAAAATGCACTGTTTGAAACAAAGCATATTAGCACTCACACTTTCCAGAAATCTATTTGCCAATTAACTATTCTTGTTACTTTTTCCAATAATTTTGTCATGTAGATATAGACATCTTCTGCCAAAACTCATTCTAATTCTGTTATTTAGCTGTCTTTAATTCCTAACACTCTTAACCAAGCTAATTTTCCAGGCAACACTGATTGAGCTTGATAAACACCAGACATCTTTGTGGGTTAACCCATAATAAAGTACCACTTCCTATCTATGATACCTCATGTGCTCATTCATTTTCTACATTTACTTTTCTGTAACTGGCAAAGTTTTCAGTACCACTGATGACCTTGCTTCTAGCAGAAGCAATCTATACTCCCTTCTGCAACAAACAGTTTGCTTAGCTATACTCCAACCAACAGCACAACGTTTAGGGGAGGATAAAAGAGAGAGAAGAAATGTTAACTTTTGGGGTTGTAAATGCCAATTGCAATCATGGTATTACAGAATATTGATCTTTTGTCTTATAAACTGAGCTAGTTTAGTATTATATAAACACAGAATATGTAAACTGAGGGAGACTAATTACAACACACAGTAATGTCATTTCTTCTGTGCATAGTTGTACTTTAAATTGTGACACTTGTTTTGCTTATAACAAAAATTCTAAACTGAACACAAAACACTACTTATTTACCAATCAGATGCTGGTACTGCTGTCTAGAAATAAAAATTAATTTGCTGAATGCAAAGAACTATATTTGTTTACTGTATTTCTATTTGTTTGATGAAGCTGAAGGACTCACATTCCTTGATTAGGAGACATATAAAGCAGTACAAATATGAGATAGAAGTGCAAAAGAATGTTTCATGTTCTGTTCCAATTTTCTCACTTTAAATATACTTTTTGAACTTAAAAGAATTTGTTTCCATTTCCCTTTACAAAAGGTTCATTTCCAGCTTTGTGAGCTTTAAGTTCACAAGAATATTTTTGCCTTAAATCAGCTTCTGAATTGGACATATTCATTTTCCTTTTGCTCACCAAGCAGACAAGTATAAAATGCTCCAAGTTTTTATTAAAAGCATTTTTTTTCTATTTATAACATAGTTGTACAGCTTTTAGCACTCTATATATGCTTTGGGCCATCGAGGCTTTTTTTCATTGCTCTAAATGTGCTTGTTTATTTACCCTTCAAGGAGTTTGGCATTTGATGTGTTGAATTTTCTCTATGGAAAAACATTAAAGGGAAATTACTCACAGTGCATTGCTCTTGCTATTTTTCCCTCATAAAGCAGATTTTCATACATAGCAGGCATCTTGACAAGGTGAGGTCCATTAAGTGCAGCATACAGTTAGATCTGTTTAACCATTTTCCTACTATATGGCAATATTCAAGGACAGAGTAATTGATCACTGGTCACCTACTCCAGTATCTCCTAAATTTGTCTTTTAGGACTGTTTTATTTGAATGCCACATAAGCACATGTGTTTAGCTTACAACGAATCAACAGTCAGGACAACATATCAAACCAGCTGAAATAAGCTTGATAACCTTTTCCAGCTGTAATGGAGGAGTGGCCTATATGCCAAATCGCTTGTGATTTTTCCTCCTTCGTAAACACAGAACTTTTACAACTGTTTTATCAGGTTGTGTGAAAGTTATGAAAAAAAAAACCAAACAAAAATCCTTTGTTCTATGAATAGATACGAAACAATGAAGCATCTCACATGAACACTCTCAACCCAAAAGATTTTGTGTGTGTCCATTATAAGAATTTATACGTTGCAAACTGGTCATTTTTCCTGTAACATACCTATTAAGAAAGATTCACAGAAGTATCATTCAGAGTCACTGAACATTTACATAAATGTCTTTCTGGCTGCCTCAGTTTTTCCTTCAAAGCTAAGCAATTACATAGTGTTCCATAGAAACATTAAGTTGCCATAATTATAGACAGATGTTACAGAGGAGACAGTGAGACAATTAGACAGGAAAAGGCATGACACCAACATTTTAAAAGAACAAATTTCATGTACCCCATCTAAGTCTGCCATTTTCTCTTCATACTTTGAACTACTTGAGGTTTTTTTCTCATGTTTTTCTCAAACTTTCTGGTTGCTTTACTTTCAGTGGTTGCAGCTTCTGCAGCAAGTTTTCATCACATCCATGCTTCTGCCCCAGATATGGTTTTCAAGGCAGAAAGCAGGGTCTAATCTTTTCTCTCAAATTAGTGTTTTCCGTGGATGATCAATGCAAAATCTTTTCCCATTGCAGGAGTGCAGCCCAGGACCCTTTTTCTTTCTATTGCTGATATATTGTATATTGCTGGAATATCATTCTTATTGTTATTGTATTAATTGCTTATTATTTTTTTGAATGAACAGCGTTGTCCAGAATTTTAGATGCATAATCACTGACATCTTCTTGAAAATTTATCCTATATTTGAACCTACCAGAGGTCTTGCCTACACGATAAGTTACACAGCTTAATCTACAGTATCATGTAAAATAGTTTTACTCATATCCCTGTACCTGCAAGCCAGACTCAGATTCCTCTTGCCTATATTTCCAATTCTTGCATGTGATGAATAAATTTCTGGTAATGTTGATCTCTCCCCAATGGTTGAAGGTACTAATTAGACATCTATCTATCCAGGTCTTTCCATTAACTTCCAAAAGCAAGACAGGATGAATTCAAACATTAGTTTGAAATCAGTTTATTTCTACCAAATTTACATCGGCTTCTAAAATTAATTATGGTGTTCTTACAGAGCAGTTTGTACCAGATTTGTAAAACCATTAAAAAATAATACACATTGTTTTAGCTCTACCGACCGACAAAGCCAACCTGAAAATATTTCTTAACACATTTAAGAGAAAAAAAATTTAGCGATAAGGAAAAAGTTATTTATGTCATTCTGTTACAACACATCGACTGCATTCTAACCCTAGTGATTTCAATATTACAATAAAAACCCAAGTCTTTTTCTAGGTGTTGAAATATGTTCTCCCTCGCTGAAAGATGCCATTATTTGATAAAAAAGACCTCTGCCTGTTTTTGACACTGTTCTTCTTATTTAAAACTAAAGCTGCCCCAGTCATTTAAAGTATTTGCTTTTTAATCAAACTCTCCTGCTGTAGGTCTGAAAAGGTTCAGGTTATAGAGGAAAGTATCCTAATCTCACACTTATATTACTAGAGCTGATGACATGACTGACAATAGAACCAGGATACCTCGAGATCTAGACGTTCTTTCTGAGTCACCAGCAGTGGAGTTGTCATACCTGCATGACTCAGTAGACCAGCTTAGCCAAGCTCAATTTTATGAATTTTATAAATTTTATGAAATGGAAATCATAAGACTCTTAATCTCCTTGAGAATTCAGGGAGTAATTCAATGTCTTGTTACAAATAAGTAGTTACTTAGCATCATAACACTAAATACTGTTGGTTATTCAGCTCATTCAAAACACCAGTGCTTCTGCTAGTGACTGGGAGAACATGGCATTATGATCTGAATGCACTTTGGTGAGGACTAATAAAGCAGTACTTCAGATTTAGGAGCGAAACATACCACAGAAACATCCACATGGCTTACTGGAAACAGAATGAAGAAAGTACTACAGTGAAATAAAGGAGTTACCCAGCCTGCTGGAAATTAGACACATTAATTTCCTACAATTTACAGTAATATCTTGCAGATATGCCACTCAAACTATATTTCTGTCAGGTCTCATAAGTTCAGCAGGGTTGGGTCTGGTTAGCAACAGAATCAGAAATCTCAACAGAGTATCATGTGCATAGCATGAAGCAATGCTGACAAGTCAGACAATGATTCTTTTCTCTTTTAACCTATAATGACACAAGCTCTCTCAGTGTGAAATGTGCCATCATGCTGAGCTGGTAATATCTAAAGGAAAGATATTTTAATTCAAATAAGTAAATTCTGTTTTCTTGGCTCAGTTTCAAATGGATATGATATTTTTAATTCACATAATCTGAAGAACTCCTGTGAAGTGCTGGAGCATATTCTGAAGTGGTTGCAGTGCTTCACCCAGAGGTGGCCTGAATACCTGCGGACACTCTGCGTTTGGTGAATTACCTACATTTTTACAAAAATGGACCAGATAACACTGCATGCCATTTTACTGATACAGTCTTATACTGAGTGCAGACATGAACCTTTGCTATTAAATTAGTAACCTCCACAATGTTCCTTCAACAATTGCGTTGTTCAAATTAAATTTTTTCCCCACTGCTACCTTAGCAAGATCTGTTTGGTATTGATATGCCTATACTGTACTGTCATCTACCTTTGAGCACACAATTCCTAAAAAATATGGTTGCACTATGAATGACAGGATCGCCTTTTCTGTAGACAATTTTAAATCACAAGGTTTTTGGTGAGCAGGCAATAAACTTAAAACATGACATCATGCTTCACATCTGGATATCAACAAATGTCAACCATGTCTTACAGAACTGTAACAGATTATTTTCTGGATGGGATCTTTTTCCTTCATTAAGAAGGAAGTAGAGAAAGGAAAAGGTGAGTATATGAAGAGCCAGAACAGGTATATAATTTCTTTTCACATAAGGAATTGTTATTTCAGCTCTCGGTGGTGTATCAGCAGAGAGGCTACCTTGCATTCACATCTGGCACAGTCATTAGTCCAGTTGGAATATTATGGACAGTTGGATGTCCACACTACTATGTTTTAACCCCCATAGAGAGCTAAGCCATACATAACCACTCACTCCCTCCCCAGCGGGGTGAGGGAGAGAATCAGAAAGGTAAATAAAAGTGTAAAAACTTGCGGTTTGAGATAAAGGCAGACCACAAAAATAAAGCAAAAGTGGCACATACGGGCGAAGCAAAATAAGGAATTCATTCACTGCTTCCTATGGGTAGGCAGGTATTCAGCCATCTCCAGGAAAACACGGCTCCATCACACATAATGGTTACTTGGGAAGACAAATACCAGAACTTTAAACATTCACCTTTCCTACTCATCCTCTTCCTGAGCTTTTATTACTGAACATGACACCATATGGCATGGAACATCCTTTTGGTCTGTTGGGGTGTCCCCTCCCAGCAGTGTGTTCACCCCGGCCTACTTGCTGATGGGCTGCAGTGAGAAGCATAAAAGTCCTTGACACTGTGTAAGACCTGCTCAGCAATAATGAAAACATCTCTGTATTATCAACATTGTTTTCAGAAAAAATCTGAAACATAGCCCCAGACTGGCTACTATGAAGAAAATTAACTCTTAGCCAAAATCAGTACACACATGTAAGGAAAGATGTTGATACGCACAGTTATTCAGGGAAAAGCCAGAAGATAGCCTGGAGGATTGGAAATTATCTTTTACAGTTAAAAATTTGAAGAAACCAATATAAATAATTTCAGAGAAAGTTAATATCCCAGTTACAGCCATAAAAGTATTGATATGGAACAACATTTTTCAATGGAGGATTCTTTGTCAGAGAAAGCTGCAGCACCAGTCAGTCCTTGGATTGTAAAGTTAAACAAATTCAGCTTAGGGAAAAATTGAAGGCTTGTTTGATGGACACTTTTTTTTTAAAGCTAATTTATTGGAGTAATATTTTGCTAACAATTATAAAAGCCTTTGTAGATATATGTCTGAGAGTCATGTTCTAGTTCAAGGAAGAGAAGTGGTGTAGCAGGTCAGATTAAATTATCAAAGTGATACCTTTTGGCATTCTGGAAATGGCATCTTTAATTTAATCTTTCTACAACTGATGTTTCAAAAGTGTCTAATAGAAATATTAAGAAAATATGAAAATCTAAACTTTACTTACTTACCTGTAACTTTACAATCCAGAGCCAAAGAATACATGGCTGTGACTCCTATGCCTTGTTCATGAGACAGAGGCAGACATGAACACCTGCACAGCACGTATTTTTAGATTATTTATTTATTAATATGTGATAATCTAAAAAGACCTTCATGTAGACAGTATTACCTACCAGGAGACCAACAGTATTTCTGCTAATTTTGAAAGGAATTCAAAATAGCAACCAGAAGCTACAATGCAAAACCCAGTCAGGAAATAAAGCAGAAAGGAAATAACATATTTTAAATGCAATAACAAAAGTCATATTCCACTTTTCTGATCTGCTTAGACTGCACTGTAAAACCAAAAGGGATGTGAAGCTTCCAAATCAATTATAGTCTGTATTGGAGTTTTATATCTAAAACAAAGATGAGCTTTTTTTAACAGTAGTGACAGCATTAAAAACTTCATAATCAAATAAAAGTTTAAGTGCCCTAATTTTTAAGGCCATAAAATCTATGTTCCATCTCAAGACATAAATATAACTCCAAACTTGCCTCTGATCCAAAGAATATTCCGTGGTAGCTTCTTTTCAATGATCCACCATAAGGATATGTGTCTGAGGTTCAGATCTCCTACATGTAGGTATCTACCTGTGTGTTAGAGATGTTCCAGGACCCTAAAATTCCCAATATATTTGCGTTAGTGACTGATATCTGCCTGCCCCACATCTCTTATAGATTCACATGTGGTGAATCATGGACATCAGACATCATGGGCATATCAGACGTTTTTCACACAGCATATAAATGAGTTCGGAAACTCTGGTGAGGGTAACTGAAATTACAAGATTACATTACAGCTGCTGAAGACCTAGCAAGCTATTGAGCCACTTAAACTTAGACATTTGACACTCCATAAAGTACCTTAGTCATCTGCACAGTGTAAACAGGTATGATACCGGGGATACGTGGAACACCAAAACCTGTACCAGCTTCTCATCTTGGACTGAACAGAATGTCAAGTCAATAGAGTATATGAAGTGAGAGAACAATTCAGTTGATAAACTATTAGAACCAAATTTCTATTTGATGTCAAGACACGTAAATTTAAGTGATTACATGTAGATATAGACTGCCATGGCAGATGTCAAGAGTTCCTATTATTGTTACAGGAATCTGGTTAAGACAATTAGTGGAGCTTAGGAGGAAATTCAGCTCACACTGAAGTAGATACTCAGTGAGTAGTCTGCTAACAGCTCCCTAGGAGCCACCATGACATCATCTATGATCTGCATTTTCTTTAATGGGAGATGAAGAGCTTCTGGCATCAGCAGTACACTTACATGTATATATTTAGCTTTAGGTGTCTTACTCTTGAACCAAATACTGCTCTGGGGACTCGGTTTAGTTGCTTAAGTATAGGTATTCACAATGCATATTAGCTGTCAGGCTGGTTGGACTCAGTTCTGCTATAGGTCCTCTATCATATCTCACAATATCAGATGGACAACTTAAATAGCACAAGGATTTGGGTTTTGGGTAGCTGAACCAGACCCAGATCTTTCTTTTAAGGTGAACTGAATCCACTGATGCTTGAAATCAGCTAATGCAAGTATGAAATTCTTAGAGTACCTAAACCTCACAAGGATGAAAGGAATTCCAGAATGCTGGAATTTCTGCAGAATTTGCAAGTTCAGGACACAATGATTCACAAAGTTTATCCAATTTCAATAAAATTCTGACTAGAACCAGATCAAATTCATATTAAATTCCTCTCAATTTTCTGTCATCAGACTCTACTTAAAGGATCCATCGTGCACTCCCACAGCACAGGGTGAGTAGCATCCCCTTTTCACAGGAGCGTTGATATAATTTGCTTTCATAAAAAAAATCAAACTGCAACCAAACTTAAAATTATGAGAACTCTTCAGGAAAAACAATTACCTTTCAACAATTACCATGCAGTTCTCCTCAGCACCTTGTAGGAATGTGACCCAGTAACAGACAGATCATGTTTAATTCAGCAATCTTCTGTCCATCTTGGGTTACTGTCATAAAAGAAATGATAGATAAATCTGTCTGCAAAAGTAGGCTGGAAATAGGCTCTCTCAAGGGATTTTTAAAATCCCTTTCTAACAACCTTTCAGGCTGGAAATACCACAAAAGCAAGTTTTTGATAGTGTTTGTATTTCAGCACATCTGTTTTTATGGCCCACTGGAACCAGGAAGTTTAGAGCACATAAAAATGAAAAATGACCTCAAGAAAGCTAAGCAAAGCATCAGTGGTCCAATTCAAGTCTTAAGAGTCATTTCCATTGTTATTTTAGCCTATGTGATCACCCAACCCTAATTGTTGGGACTGTTGCTTGAAACCTATGTATTGGCATAGTACAGAAGTGAAGGTATCAAAATAATTTTCTAATTCTATTTTTCACTGTTTGGTAGGTCATTATCACCTTCTATTTATAGATGGCAGAATTAGAAATAATGGATGACACCCCTAAATCAATGATAGGATCAGTATCATTGAAGGTATTAAAGCCCAGAGGGCTTTTTTCTGGGCTATATCTATTGCCCTCCTCATCCTTAACTATGTTCTTTCTGCCATCAGTCGTTATTCAACTTCTTTTCTGTCATATTCTCTTTCCTCTTCATTGTCTACTCAAATTTTTTTCAGTAAGGAAAAGCTTCCTGAAGGTTGTAACGTAAACAAAACTTAGAAAGGAGCAAAAATCCTTTAAGGCAATCTGACACTCTTACAAGATGCCTAGGGTGAGAAAAACCTTAATTTGCTAATATCTCCAAGCATTTAATAGAGTTTTTCATCGGTACAGAAATGTAGAAACCTTACCCACATATTTGAGTGTTCATTGTCTTCTAATCAAGATAATTATTTAGAAAAGTCTTCATTTTTATATTTTCAGTTACTTGTAGGAATCTCTATACAGTATAAGGTACAGTCTTTTGTAGTAATACATGTAGGAAAGGGCCTCAGAAGAGAAAACGTGAAAGGAGCCAAGTTTCTCCAGTAAATTTGTATAATTTGAAATGATACCTATGTTTTCTCATTAAAGAATTTTGTTGCATTTTTCAGCCATGTATATCCACCTTTGGAAAAAAATTTTACAGTGCAGAGGACCCCAAAAAACTTTAATAACTTCTCTTTAGGGCTACCATCGGAAAGTTTTAAGGCATGGTCAAAAAACCTTTAAGACATTTCAGTGGCTAAATTAGTTCTTCTCCTCCCATAGCCAAGAAGCCAAAGCTATAAACCAAGTCAACTCTTCTTCTGTTTCCCCTTGGGTAATAGACAATTGACAAAAATGCTGATACTTTCTTTAAAAAAATAAGTATTCTAAAATGCCAGCAGTTGTTTCTGGCCACTTTGCTTTAACTATGCCAGATGTTACAAGGAAAGTTGTTTCTTCCATTTTGATGAGCAGCGTCATCTGCAGTCTGTTAGACGTGCTTATGCCTAATCACAAAATAATCTAACTGGATACAGTTAACAAGGTAACTTTCTCAGTAGAGGGATCTTTAAATATAAACTTCTGTGTTCGTTTTACGGATATTTTTATTACTTATTATTTATTTACTACTTACTGCATCGACACAGGTGAACACCAAAATACATTCAAACACCTAAGCTTGGTTTTTGCCTTCCATCACGTAAAATATGCCTGACTGGCATTCAGACATGAAATTCTGTCAAGCAGGCATGTTCATCTATGCTACAGTTATGAAGTGGGAAATTTTCTAGTGCCAGAACAAAATATACTTCCTTGGCATGCACAACAAATTCTAGTATCTCATCCTGACTACTTCCAACTAACACACATTTTTCAAGGCACTGAAATATCACCTTGATGTATATGAATCAAAATATGATTCCTTTCATTGCCATGTCAATCTGCAGTTGCTGTGCTGTGAGGTTGCAGCTGTACTTTTGCAGGCAGGCTCTAACCTACTTCAGGCATTGCAAGCGTGTCTGTAACGGAAGAAATGTGGCAGATATTCCAACTTCTGTGGGACAATTTTTGTGTGTTTACCCAGTACATATATATTTTGTTCTGTTTGTGGGATCAGAAAGCCCAAAGGCCACAGAAATTTTTGAGGTCAGTGAAGGTTGACAGAGGACAAAGAGAAAGCTGACAGAGGAGAAGGATGTGTGGAAAAAGCTGGCAGAGGAGAAGCTATCATGGAGCTAGGGGTTATTCTCCACGTCGTCCTCCTGGAACTCAGTGACAAACTGCTCCTTATTTTAAGGCAGCTGGTGGCAGTGTGTGGAGTTACAGTCCAGGATGCAACTCATAAATACCAGTTGAGGAATAATGTTGTCAAATTGCTTAAGTATCTGAGAAGCCACAGCCATCTAATTTCATTAACATCTCATTTTCAGAAGAGGAAAATTTAAGGTTTACTTTCAAAGTTGCTTTGAAAAATGGTAAACTCTCTGTTAATAGAAAGACTTTAAAACACAAATGTTTAAATTTTGTACAGCACTAAATGTCTAAGCCATTATTTGTATCTTGCCCTCTTTCTCCAGCTTCCTTCTTTTCTTTCCTTCCTTATTTTCCTTCATAATTAGAAAGGTAACGGGTGGAAAAAATTAAAACAACAATGTTCATGGAATGATTCTTTATCAATTGAAGACATGAGGGAAACCATAATCATACACACCCAATTAGCAAAATTTCAGCAACTGTTTGAAGAGTTTAACATAGATGATCACTTAATGCTATTTTTGTAAAATGTTCTAGATAAAACTTCACAGAATTTCTACTGTTTCAGTAGGAAAATGGTTGGTAGCTCCCCATGGAAGAAAAGTGTTGCAGCAATAAGATAACAGAAAAAGTAAGCAATATTTAATCCCTCATGTAAAAAGGAAAGGAAATACAATCTGTTTACACAAACATCTTCCTCAACTGTAAAGTCTTCAAAAGGATGGTTGTAAGGCAATACTGGGGTTCCTCACCAGAGCTGGCCATTCTGTGATTTAGAGTTAGATTTAAAGACAAAATTACCATATTTACAGTAGTCACTGGTTTCATTTTGTTTAACAGTACTATTTTACTGTTCCTGCTTTGAAATACATGGTTTTAGAGGTAAACCTGCAGATGCTAAACAAGGTTAAAAGAACAGTTTTGAAGAAAGTCCTGTTTGTCTTCACAAATGTTTTGGAATTCAATACTCAGAAATGGTTGGTCTGTGCACCTGGCGCAAGGTTCTCCCCTTTCTTTCCTCCTGCCCAGTGTGTTTGTAAAGACAGGTTAGATATACCTTCATGGGGTTGTATACCTACCTTATTTTACCCACTGATGGTAGATAACTCATTTTTTGACAGAACAATGTTTGATTTTATAATAGTGCTTCTGAAAGAGAATGTACTTAGATATTCATATTTTGGATCTGAAGTTAGTGTAGGTGAAGCTGTACCCACCAACAGCCCACTGGAGGATTCTGATTATTGGAGTGTGGGGAGACACAGTGAAGGAGTGCTTTTCTTTCCCCAAGAACGCAGTGCATAGTTTATAGTTTACACCTGAGTGCTTAAAGGTAACTGTTTTCTAGATTTACTGGACACACAGGAGCTAAGACACCACGTTAAATGGTGGAGCTTTTGAATGGATGCTCTTTATGAGTCTCTGTTTTGGCATTTGTATCCGAAACCCTTTTAACAGATGTACTAACTTTCCTGGTGTACCTCAAATTCTTCCTGTTCTCACATAATTTTCTGGAGAAAGACAAATTTTTGTCTGAGAAGACAAATTTTATCTAATAGTTCCCACCTCTATCTCACCCCTCCTGAGAAAGATGAGTGCAGAGCAGGCCTAAGGGAGCAGAAGAGTTGGCAATCTGAATAAATGCTACTAACCTGACATAACAAAGTCCTGCAATATGCATGTTCTTACAGGTCAAGTAGCAAGGCAAGTCTCTGCTTTTTAGTCTCTTCTCACAAGAATGAAGCAGTCAAAAAGAAATTTCCCTTTAAACATGATATTCAGTAAATTTTCAACTTCAGTTTACAAATTCTACACACCACTTCAATCTCCACCCAAGCAGCGGACTTCACCCAGAATTTGCTTTCTTTTTGTATTTTGATGTTTCTACTCTTCCTCTAAGAAAATCAATTACAAAAACAATACAACTCAAAAAGCTAAAATATTTAAGCTGCGTTTAATGGTTTGAATTTGGCTTTCGTGCTGAATGTTCAAATTTTACACTTTGCAGCCTTCCGTGTCCCCTACCATGAATTCAAGGGAAAGGGAGAAGGGAAAAGCTACAGAAAACACTGAAATGACCAAACTAAAGCTGTATAAAAATATATATATATGTATCTACACTTATATATAATTAAAATACTATGTACACAGAAAAAAAGGGATCCTGAACACCTCCCCCCCAAAGGGAGAAGGGAAAGGGAAAACCCAAAAGAGATATGCACAATCAAAACTCGGGAGCAATTAATAAAGAACTGGCAAAAGAAAATCTTACTACTCTCCTTGAGATAGCAGAATTGCGCCAAAAACCTGCTAGCACTCTCCACCTCCCAAGGTGCGCAAGGCCTCACCGGGCCTCACTCCTCCACACGAGCAGAGCTGATGGCAGAGAACCTGCTCCCAGACCCACCGGAAGAGAAGAGGAGGAGAGTCTTCTCCCTCTTCTTATTTATACTCTGGTTTACGTAAAAAATCGTATGAAATACTGGGAATATGGCCACTTTCTCTCTTACAACCTGGTTACCAAGGAAGGCCTAGAATCAAAATCACTATACTGGGTTTTTTAAGGTTAGCTGGTGCTTTTCTTTATAAAAATTCTCTCACTTGTCTCTATCTAAATGTTGGAAGGAATGGCCAAAGAAAAACCTGTAAATGTCAAAATAGTAAAGAAAATAAATTGCATTTTTGAGAGTCAATCATTCATTCCAGCATGGCCTGCAGAATCATAGTGTAAGTCCACTAACATGAAGTGTGTATTTTTTGGATTTGGATTATTACATGAAATAAAGCAAAATAATATAAGTAACATAATGTAGATGAGAGCAGAGTACTAAAGGGACCAGTTCCTTTTGATTCACCTGTAATATAAGTGAGATTGCACCAAGCAGTGTCAGGAAAATGTATAAAACTCCTGTTAAGGCCGGAATAGCAAATTTGTGTACTGCCAGAGGGTGAAAGCAAGCAGGAATGTAAAGCCTATCCCAATGAGATAGAATGCTCTCCAGCTCTTTATTAGTTTTCTACCTATGGGTTATGGTAATGTCTATGAGATGGGCAAAAAGCTGAAAATTAGTTGGCAGTTATAACTGTAGCTTTGTGATACCCTTAGCTCAACTTGTCATGACTGACAAGACTAGCCAATAGGAATATCTGACCCAGGAGACCAGGGTAAATGAATGCTGGAAGGTAGACTTTCCCTTGGTCAAGGAGGATTGGGTTAGAGAACGACAAATGACATCCACAAGCCCATGGGCCCCAGTGGAATGCATCCACAAGTGTTGAGAGAGCTGCCAAATATCATAGTGAGGCCACTCACAATAATCTTTGAAACGTCATGGAGATCAGGAGAAGTGCCTGAGGGCTGGAAGATGGCAAGCGTCAGCTCGAACTTTAAAAAGGGCAAGAAGGAGGACTCGTGGAACTACCAGCCAGTCAGACTCACCTTACCTGGTTCCATGTGTTAATTGGCCTATCTAGGATGGCATGCTAAGGAATTATGTTACCACTAGTAGTTAAACAAGCTTTGATCTCCCAAAGTGATGTATCACAACATATTTGTTGCTAATGTAACCTGATTTATAACCTGATCCAGTAAGAGGCATCCCTGCAGGTGGGGGGTTGGAACTAGATGATCGTCAAGGTCCCTTTCAACCCAAGGCATTCAATGATTCTTTTAGTGACACCAGCTTTCTTCTCGTTAATCCTTCTGACTGTTCCAGGTGCAAATGTTAAGATAAATGTCAACAAAGTTAAGTATTTTGCTTGCTGGTTCATTTTCTCAGCAAAAGGCCCACTGCACTGCAATATATATTTGGGGATGGACTTGGCAGTTGTAGGTTAGCAGTTGGACTCAATGATCTTAAAGGTTTTTTCCAACCTATATGATTCTATAATTCTATACATTCCCTGGGACCATAGTACAAAGCCAATTTCTTTGTTCAAGGCAATTAGATGGAGTAATGAAGCTTTGAGATATGTAACTTTCCTTCCTAGAGAACAGAATAAAAATGAAATGCATATTTCATTTCTGACAATTAAGAATTTTAGTCTGAAATATAAATAATAGACACTTTTAAAATGTAAAATTATAGTCCAATGTTTCCATGTCAAAAATAGTAGATGCCTCTTTGCTGTCGATAGAATTTCAATGCATTTTATTGGGATGAAATGTAAAATCTTGGCCAACCTTCACAATAAAAATAAAATCAACTTAGGCGATCAAAAGTTTGACATACTATTTAGTTTATTTAATCTGTTACTATAATTACTTTGCTTTCAGAAGAAAACACCACCTCTAATGATGAAAATAGCAGGTATCATTTATCAAAAGTTTAATCAAAAAATTGATACATTTAAAACATTTTTGTTTTTAATTAAGACATTTGGTGAAATTCAATTTTCTGAGAACCATTTGTTTTGACAAATCAGGATCTTTTAGACACCAAGGCTTCTTGAAAATGCCTCAGCTGACTGAATATTCTATAAAGGCAAAAAACCCAGTCCTTTTACAACTCTGAGATAAAACTTTTCCATTCTGTCAGTAAAGATTAATTTGAGTTTTCTCCTACTCTTACCTTTTATAAGCAGTGATTATAATTAGTTATTCAATATTTTCTGGTCTTCTTTCTCACGCAATAAGAAAAGGGAGAGCTGTTTTCTATTACTGGCTTCCTTTTGACATGCATGGCAAAGCATTCATGTTTTTTATTTCCTCTCAGGATAGTCCACCATTTCTCAGTTCCCTTAGTTCTACTTACATCACATACAACATGGTTACATTTTCATTATTTGATGAATGTCTTTGGTTTTCTTCTGTCCTGAAATGACTTAAATTATAAACAAATGATCTTTCAAGCCCAGATGTGTAGCTCTGTCTCATTTTCTATAAACATATGCTTTTAGGCTTTTATATAATTTCTCTGAAATATTTATAAGTGTTTTGATTAAATCTCTACAGTTAAGTAAGCTATGGGGATTTTTATTTTTTCTGACTCCACGCTCCTTTATAAATGATAATTAGCTAGCAGCTAATTGAGTAGCTGGATTTTCATGCAATTTTTTCTATTAATTACCCAAATAGTCCAGATTTTAAAAAAATAATAAAATAAATAGATAATCATAGACAGGATGCCACACAAGAACATACAAAAATTGAAAGAATGAAGTAAACAAATCTGCCTTTTGCACTGTTTCTTTTCTGTAGAGTTAACAAAAAGCAGACAGACTCCTAATTTAAAATGTAATACAGTTCAAACCTGCCTACAATTCCGTAGAGAAGTTGTGGTCTTCTCAGGAAAACGAAAAATTACAAAAAATTTGTTTGAATTTATGAAAACACACAAAGATTTTTAGTGGAGAAAAGATACAAGCATTATTTATTTATATTGTTATTTAACATTATGAATAAAATGGACTTTGTGTGATTCCCAGATCGCAGATTATAGTCCATTGAGTTTAACTTGTGGATGTTGGATAAACATAATTAGCTCAATAGAATTACGAACACATTGGTTTATTCTTTGTTGACATATATGGACATCCTTTCCCCCTTGATGTGCTTTCAGAGTTTTGGTGCTGAACGTCCCCTTCTGACTACACTTTGATTAAAGTCATCTTCTGAAGGCATTAACAGTTGACCAGGTGAAAAATCAAGTAGCTCTCAACTTTTTCCAAGTATAGAAGCTTTAAATATTTGTACCAGGTGTTGAATTAAATGGTGCATTAAAATTAATTATAGAAACCAATACCAAGCACTGTCTTTGTTCTTTATGTCCCACATTCTTTTTTTTCTCTTTTATGTCTTATAAAAACTCTCATTAAATATTCCTTTCTAAGACAACATAGGACATGAGATGTCAATTTTAGTTAAATTAGACTTCAGGCTGTCTTTTTATATTATATATATATAATATTTAATATATATTATTTAATATTTTTATAGTAATAAATCTTGGCACAGCATAATACTGTATTCAACATTAGATTAATTTGCATTACAGAGAAATTTCTATTTTGAAGTACGTTTTCAGTACAGAAAGTGAAATCTTAGTTCTCACACTTTACAAACTTTATCTATATTAAAATTGATTACCACTAAAAAAGTCTAAAATTCCATGTTAGATTACGTGATAAAAGGTTCATCTCCACTCAGACACAAGGGTATAAAGGTACAGCATTGGTCAGGGGATCACCAATAACCTCATGAGAGACTTGAGCCCCCCACCCAAGCCTTGAAAGTGATGTCCTGGGAAATCCATGGTCTAGGGTGAAACCCATTGTGATGAGTCTAGTCAAGAGGCTTTCTGATTCACTACACTGCCTACTGCCACATATACCCACACATGGGACTCATGAGTTCCCAGTGTAGGAATGTGAGAGCTCCTGGAGTGAGTCTTGTGGAGGGTGAAAAAGAGGATTAGGGGACCGGAGCATTTCTTTTACAAGGAAAGGCTGAGGGAATTGGGCCTGTTCAGTCTTGAGATGACTGAGAGAGGATGTATGTCATTAATGTATGTCAGTACCTGAAGGGAAGATGTCAAGACGATGGAGCCTGGTGCTCCTCAGTGGTGCCAAGCAATAGGACAAGAGGCAATGAGCAGAAACTGATGCACAGGAAGTTCCACCTGAACATGAAGAAGAATTTCTTTACAGTGCAAGTGACCTCTCACTACAATAGATTGCCCAGAGAGGTTGTGGAGTGTCCCTTACTGGAGATATCCAAGAATCATCTGGATGCAGTCCTGTTCAATGTGCTCTAAGATGACCCTGCTTGAGCAGGGAGATTGGACCAGATGACCACTATGGTCCCTTCCAACCTTACCCACTCTGTGATTCTGTGATTACCGGTGCAGAAGAGAATCTTGGATTGTGCAAGGCTTGTTATGGCGTGTTTGGGGGAGGAACTAAGGTTGGGGAAAGGGAAGGATCGAGGTAGTTTATGGAGGAACAAACAAGGATGGGAAAATAAGTGAGGGGCTTAAAGGGGACAGTCGCATGTAAACAGCACCTGGTCAGGACACTTGTCTGACCATGTGCTTGTACAGACATGTGACTGATCAGTGCAGCCTGTCCTGTCCTATCAAACTCTGGAGGTTTTTTCCCTGGACAGAAGAACTCTGCATTCTGCATGCATGCATGAGATTTTGGAGACAGGTAATGAAGAAGCCATAAGTCTGTGCTGGATACTGGAGAGATCAGAGGACCTGAGATTTGGGTACTGCAGGGACCAAGAGATCCAAGCCAATGACTGATGAGATGGTGCATCTGGGACGATTTGCTTGAGTATGTCTATGTGTGAGACAACTGAGCATGGAAAGTTCCAAGGCTCGGGAGCTGGGTAAACTGAGTCTGAGGCCAGTGATGTTCTAGGCTGCTATGTCTTATTAGGTGGTTTCTGTGTAATAGCAAATTTCTTTCCATTTGCCATTCCAGTTTTGCAATCTGTGAAGGATATTTCATGAACAGTTTGACCACTGTGACATTGACTCAACTACTGCTAAAGTTATGACATAGAAAACTTGCATCCTCTATTTTGTTTCATATTCTTACATCTTAATGCCATTTTTTAATTTCATGAACATTTCTAAATTTATTAAAATAAAGTGGCTGCATTTCTTTGCTTTTCCTTAGTTTACATTAGAGTTGAATGGAATATACCAATCTGCTCTCACAGCAGGTGTTTCTCAGCTGCACTGTACTTTTCTGCTCTGTACATACTCTCTCTTCTCCCAGGCACTTTACTTTTCCAATAGCTGCGAATTCAAGGTGCCCAAGTCTTTGCTACACATCTCCCTTTTGAAGCTCTGTAGGACTGTTCTGCTATTACATTCAATCTTCCAATCAACCTAATTCTTGATCACACCTCTTTGTTTTATCACCTGCCTAGTGCAACTTTCATCTGCTCTTCAGTTGTCACATATGCCCTACCAAATAGTTTTCCCAAACTCAAATTGCCTGTAGTTGATCATTTTTCTAGTAGCTATTTTGAGCTCAGTCATTTAGATTCCCTCAGCTTGCCAATCCCATCAATGAATGCAGTGTTCTCTTATGAACTGTTCTTAGAGGTAGAGCTATTCCTCAGAAGTTTCATCTAAGAGTGTCTTTCTGTGGAGTTATTTTTTCCACATCCTGACATCAAAAATGTCAAGTAACCTGTCTAGAATTTGTTTTCTATGGTTTTCCTCAAATATTTCTTGCCTGAGACTTGGCTTTGCATCTGTTTCAGGGCCTGCAAGGAAGAATTTCTTGAACTTTATTTGCCAGTCTCATTCTTTGCAGTGTATTTAGTATTTAATTCCGTAGGCTGAACACTTCTGGTGTCAGTCTGAATATCAGACATGCCACCATTGCCTGTCTTGTACTAGACTGATAACAAGAATGGGGACTCACAGAGGAAAAAGTAAAGTAAACAGAATCTGATTAAGACCCTTTTAAAGCATGTGCTAATCTCGGTCCAACTAAGAAAGAACCTATCTGTGATTTAACTCCTTCACTCTTTTTTAAAGGCATAGGTCATTACTTACCTCACCATTCATGACACTATACAAATGGTACAGAGCTGACAGTCTGGACACATTTATCAGATAATTATAATCTAAATATTTATTCTCAAGTCTTACTCATTTTCCAATACTGTTTAAAGTGTCATGCTTTTTGATCTGCTTATGTAAGGCAGTTAGGGAAAGGAAACTTCCAACTCTTACATCTCAACATACATGTTTCAATCATATTGTTTCATTTATGGGAAATTTAAAGCTCCATAAACTGTACAGACTTTCAGGTTCTAGAAAGTTATTTGGGAAATTAAAGTTTCATATGGCTAGAGATTTTGTGTGATTAGCACACCATGATCTTCTCATTTCATGATCTTTCAAGAATATTCTAGTGAAAATAAAAAACCAGAGTATTTGTACATTACAAGGGATTAATATTTTTTTTTCTATTCCATGTCTTGGCTGTTTGAATTTTATTTGCATATGCTGCCATTTAAATTAAATGTACCCTGGTATCTCTGTGAGGAAAAAGTAGTTTTGCATTTAGTTAACAAAAATATAACTCGGACTCGAATGCAACATATTTGCTGTCAGTTCAGTATTAAGTGAAATCAAATGTTTGACTATATATACGTCTTTACATGATCACTTCTTACTAATATAGCACCCTGTTATCACCTCTCAGAATTCTATTGAACATACTTGTATGTGCTTATACCCTGACCTTGTGAGCTGGTGAAAATTAGACTGAATTTCTTTCTCCCGGTGTAATATAATTTTCCCTGATTTGAACCAATTTATTTTTGATTACTAAAAATGCACATTTACTCTTTCCAAAACTCTACTGGAAAAGGGAAAATAAAGGGGGACATGACAATTTTGGAGATTTTAACCAACATGAAGCTGATGTTTGCATATATTAGCAAGATCCAAGGAGAGATGCACTAATTTACCAGTTTACATAAATTTCAAGATTTGCACTGGAGAAATGACACAGGGAATTCTAGGAGTTCAGGTGGAAAAGGATACACAAATGAGACTTTTTTAAATTATGCAAAAAAATACTTCTGTCAAAGACCTGTGATCCCTGTCCTCTAAATTATTATGTGTGTGGTTTGGTGCTGCTTAAGCAATGGTGACTCTATTTGTAAATGGAAATTCAAGCAATAGTCAGCCTCATTAAAGGTATCAATTACTGCAACAATAACATCAAATCAGGATGTTATTTGCAGGATGGCCTGCAAGCAATGCTGAACTGAAATGAAGTAGGACAGACCACTGCAGAAATTTTAAACTTCTGTGTTTTTCATTCGATGATAATATGCGTTATTTAGGAAAGGAGGGGGAACACAAACTGCCATTAATTTTCCCCTTAAGAACATTTTGCACGTTATGTTTGAAATAGGTAAAACCTAGGAAGTCATATTACCTTTCCAGAAACCTTTTTTTCAATCAAGCCAATCAAAATTGCCATGAAAATGAAAATTGAATTATACTTCTTCCCACCATTTATTTAACATTTTCAAATTCTGTGTTAGATTTATTTTGAAGGAAAACTGGAGTCACCTCCACTTTTACACAGTTTTTCCATCTCACGAGTCAAGACTAGTTCAGGTTGCAAACTGAACAAGCTTTATGGTTTGATTAATTCATGTTTCCTTGTGATCACTCTAAAAACTTACCACACTATTCATAAGATTCAATCAATGAGAACTACATGCCTGAATTAACTGTATGGATATTGTTTGTCAGATTACATTGATAAATCACCCTCCACTTTACCTTATCTGCTTAGTGGTATCATGGGCTTAAATTCACATCCATTAGCACAAATTAAAATCACAATTTGCTAGTTATTCATGAAAAATTTGCCAGGTACTTGTCAAAACTATTGGGTGCATTTGGTGTATTTGTCTGTCTAGTTTAAATACAGCCATAAGTCAAAGACATTTCTCATTGCCTTAAAGAAAAATTGTGTATGACTTAATAAAAGGAGAATACTTTTGATGATATTCAGAAAAGAAATCATCTGCACCACTGAACAAGAGCCAGTAGTGTGTAAGGTACATGGGATTTCAACAGAGAATTGCCAACTGCTTCCACTTATGCAACAAACATTCCCAACTCCTCATACAGGCTGGCCTAAAACTTCTTCCAAATGCCTGCCTGATACACACAACCCTACCCAAGCACGTGTGAAAAGTGACACATGCTGAATCTCATTCAAAAAAGACCCTCCACAGTTGTGCTGGAACACCTCACTGGAGGTGGATTTTCATTTTAAACCTTGTTCTGCTCTCCAAGGAATCCGGTTGTTATATTTCAGGCCTGGTTTATAGCTCTATAGTCATAATCAAAATTATTGCTTAGGTCTGAGATTTTAAAGCATTTGTTAAATGTAGCTGTTGGTGCACGACTGCATGAAAGTTGAATTTTTCATGTCATATTTCAAGTAGAGAATCTAAAAACCTTTTTCAGTAACAGTCCTAACCCCAACACACACATCATAAAATCTTTCTGCTCACTACTAACATCAGTGGTTTTAGAGACTGATCTTTCTTCCACTGAATTATTGAATAAAAATATTTTTTGCTTCAGTGATCCATGGTGATCCCAGTTACTAAACAAAAAATTTACTTCTCTGCACTTAAATAGGAGGGAGACAGTGAGAATGATAGAGTGAAAGAGAAAGCAAGAGACAGAGAAATTACCTGCTTTTGTAATTTGTGGACCAACAAACAAGAGCCTAGTACAAAGAGCATGACAGGAAAATTAAGAGGAGAGGGTTTAGATGCCAGCTTTATTTTATTTTTTATATATCTTTAAACCTTGGAAAATGTTGAGCCTTGGGTCCTTCTCTGAACTTCCATGTCCTAGTGCTAGGAATGTAAATTCCACTAACGCTGGACAGGACCATGTGGGAACCAGTAAGGAGAAGCTCCACCCTTATAAATACAATCACACTTTAAATCAATTAGTTCTAAACAATCAATCAATCTCTGGCAAATAACCAAAAATGGAAATAATGGAGCAAAGATATTTTTTCTTAAAATCCATCATGAGAACAAGGGGCAATTACATCTTAGTGTATAAATGACTATTTGCATGTTTAGAAATCTTTATGAGCACATAGAAAGGATTACAGCCAGTTGAGGAGCTTACAGCAGAGAACAGTGGTACTGAAAGAGCAAGTGATGGGTCCAGGTAATTGCCTAAATCCTCATTTCTTACAAGGGAATTAAACCGATACTATTCCAGTTGTGCCTAAAATGCAGTCTTCTTGGTTATATGGTTAGCTTAGTATTTCTGTTCAGTGGATAGACACAGTCATCTTCAAATGGCAATGTACCCTGTCTTGAGACAGAAACCAAGAATCTGTGTGCTGAACTATTCTCTGGGCATGCTTGTCTGCATTCACAACAGCCAGAACTTAGGCAACCATCTAAGAGTGCCTGTCCCAGCTTTTAGAACGCTTGTGTTTTAATGAGATGAACCTCAACCCTAATCACCATTGTGTAAGACTTCAAAAGCACAAAAGCTTGTTGAGCTGTTTATTTAAAGTCTCATTTGAACTCCTCACTACCTATATCTTGTTGCTCAGCACCTGACCACCAAACTGTAAAGCTGACTCTAAGATCACTGCAGCTGATGTTAATCAGATATTTTATGATTATGTGTTGGCTATTTGACTAGTATAGTGAATGAAACAAACAGAAACTATAATGCTCCACTTAAAGTTTTGTTCAAAATTTGAATTTCTTCTCAGGTTCGCGAACCTTTACAAGCAAACCTGAATGAAGAGATGGCTCAGGTTTAAGAAGCACACAGCCAGTCCTATAAATAGAAACACAATGTTGCACAACATGGAAGGTGATATGGTTTGCACCACTCCTTTTGAGTAAGACTTCTATTTAACTTGAAGTTTGGACAGTTTATTATTATTAATATCAATGTCTGACAACAGAGACAAAGCATACTGCTAAACAAAACTTTTTCCATCCGTATCTCCTCTCTAAGAAAAATTTAGAGAACCAAAAAATAAAACACAAGGCAAGAAATATTTTGGCTTTGTTTTCATGGGAAAACAATACCCTATTTAGAGCTGCTATTCCTTCTTTTGCCTTCTAGCCATATTCTTTGTACTCAAACTAAAATGACGAACAGCTATATTTATGTTTTATGGCTCTTTAGCACCACAGCATTGTGCATTACTACCAGAAAGTCAGAAAACACAGAGTTGAAAATCATTCTTTTGCCCCAGAAAATCAGTACAACAGCATGAGAGGAAGTGGAGAGGGTGTGAAGTTTGTGCCAGACCTTCTTTATGTATTTAGCAGCCAAGGGAAAAGTGTTAGATCCACAGCTGCTAAACGCAGACAGGTATCAGTTTAATTCTGTGGGGTTTTAACAAATAGAATAAGGGCTTTACATTTGACATCCCTGTTGAGGTCTAGCATTGCAGAGGTACCAGACAAAGGCAGGCTATGCTCTATTGTAAGCTGAAGTACCTCAGCACTGAAGTCAATGTTTTAAACTTGGTAGGTAGAAGCAGTACAGCCTACTCACACGAATGTCAGGTAACTCCAGCGTAGCTCACTCATGCCATGTTGTCAGTGCAGTGTCACCTGAAGTACTGTTCTGGACCCCACATTTAAGATGGATGTGAAGGTCCTTGAATGTGTCCAGAGGAGGCAACAAAGCTAGTGACAAGGCTGGAAAGCACGTGCTGTGAGGACCAGCTGAGGACATGGTGTTTGCCTAATTTGGAGAAAAGGAGACTGATGACCACCCTCATGGCTCCTACAGGTTCCTGAGGAGGGGAGCTGGAAAGGGACATGCTGAGCTGTTCTCCTTACTAGTCTCTACCCAGTGACAGGAGAAGTGGGAATGGTTGAAAGCTGCACCAGGGGAGGTTCAGGTTGGACATTAGGAAGCGTCTCCTTACAGAGACTGTGATCAAACACTGGTACAGCCTTCCTAAAGATCAGTGTCCCTCTCAGTGTTTAAGAGACATTTGGACAATGCCATTAACATGTTTTAACTTCTGTTGAGTCCTGACTTTATCACTGTAGGTCCCTTCTAACTGAAATATCCTATCCTATCCTATCCTATCCTATCCTATCCCATCCCATTCTAATGGATTGAGATAGGGAAACACATGGTTTAAGTAGTAGACATACCATTACATTAATTCAATATTATTTTTAAAGGCAGTTGAATGTAAGTCACTATTATAAGCGAAAATGGAATTCCCTATAAAAATGACAAGCTGTATTTTTCCTGTCTTCATATAAAACCTTTGTATTTGTTCACTCTTCCAGCTTGATTCCCCTTGCGTAAAAGTAGTCAAATATGCTTTGTGGTTCGTATGAGCAAAAAAAATTCATCAAAACTGATGAACTGAGAAGTGTTCAATTATTTCAAATTGAAATCCTTGTTCTGAGTGCTATGTAGATTGGCAAGATGTCCACTTCTCCATCTGAACTTAGACTCTGATGACTAGTTCTTGCAGATCCCAAAACTGACCATGACATGAACATTTGATGTTATCTTTAGAGATAAACTCATAAATGCACTGCATTGTCACCTAATTCATCTTTTTAATTGTTGTTTGTATAAATGCTCTTTCTGTTGAACATATCTCAAAGATAATTCATAACATTTTCTTCCTACTCAATTTATTTTAAGTTGAAATAGCAGATATAAAGTGAGAAAAAAACGTAATGGTAAGCTTTGCTTATATCTGTCATAAGAACACTGAAAATAGGAAAACTATTACAATAATTATAGAAGGATCATAAATCAAGTAAAAGGTAAAAGAAAAATTGATTATTTTTTTTCTCTTTCCAGTGCATTTTTAGTTTCATTTTACCCAGGGACACAGCCAAGTTGTCTTATCTGGCACATTAGAGTGGTTTGTGTAGCCATCCATTTGGTCTCTAAGGAAAAAGAGGATCAGCTAATTTTCCATACTTGGATAAAGCTATCTGTGATAATGTAGTTAGGAATGGGAGTTGCCTAGCATTTTTTCCATGAGTCTGAGAAACTATATCCAGTTCCAGATTTCTTATTGAAGAAATAGAAGAATGACTTAGTGTTTTGCTGTATTGCTCAGGTCCAGATTGTACTACAGAGTTAAGTCAACTTCACATCCAGGATGCAAGAAATGAACATAACTGGAGTATCGGGAACGTGCAACATGGACAACTCTATGCTCTAACCTAATTCTAACCTATTCCATCATCACTTATTACCATTTACTCAGTGGTAAATTATTAGAATTTTTATTAACGTAGTTACACATGGAACTTAGATAAAAAAATTTCCAGATGTTAACTTTATATTCTGCATAAGGGTCTATGATGGTAAAGTTCAAAGTTACACATACTCTTCTTGATATTATTTGTGTTTTCAAAAAAATGTCTTATAGTCTATATTTTTATGCTCTGTTTAATATAGTACTAATTTGGAATTACTCATTAACATATTTAATGAAGTAATGAGATTTATTATTTCCAAACTTCATATTTTATTCTTTGACCAACTCTTTCAGATAAAAACAGTTTTGCGTAATTTTAACTGCATGCATAATTAGCCATTTGCCCAATTCTATATGAAATTTACTTATAGAAAGTCTTCTGCAAACAAAATCTGAAGAAGGAATCGGTGGAAACTAAAGATGTGGAGAGATTAGTTTTTAGGTTGTGCTGAAATAAAGGAATTAGTCATTATATTAACACCAGTATCACCTTCATGGTATTTAAACAACACAATTTCAGAGAGATTCCCTATGATACATCCCATTTTATTGCAGGAATTGGACCACCTAATCCCTTCCATTGGCTGATGAAGGTATGAACTAAGATCACCATTCTACTTATGTTTTCTCAGTTTTTATTCCTACTGCAGCAGGCACAAGGACGTAGAAAATGTATGACAAGAGAAATGAAATAGGTATCACTTATTTCAGCTGGCCTTAAACAAAAAAAAAAAAAATGGATAATCTGGAGTTCCTGGCATTAAGGAGATACTTCCACTTCTGTAAAATATTCTGTCATGTAAAAATTTATATTAAAATGTGACCTTACTCTAAATTTTTGCTCTGCAAGATGGGTTTTTGGCTCTGCATCACTGCATCCCTGTTGTCTTCCAGCACAAACACTTTGCAAGTAAAAATATTTTCTCCAGGTGCTAGGATGGCAAACAGTGCAAGAACTGAAAACACAGGCCATTACAGACGTACTGTGGCTAACATGAGGAAGATTCACTTTATTGCCTTTTTCCAAAGCTTCTTACCTCCTGCTTAAGAGTTCACTTGTGGCCACTTATCACCAGATCCTACAGTTCTGAAAAGATTATTACAATAAAACCTCAGTCAAGACATACATTAATGAAGAACACATGACAGGACAAAATAT
The DNA here is from genome assembly GCA_013396775.1 of Cephalopterus ornatus. Classification (NCBI taxonomy): domain Eukaryota; kingdom Metazoa; phylum Chordata; class Aves; order Passeriformes; family Cotingidae; genus Cephalopterus; species Cephalopterus ornatus. The sequence goes on from VZRE01011045.1 coordinate 167,734, forward strand.
CAGTACAAAAGAAATATAAATGGCCATGTAAAGAATAGGAAGAGTTGCCTTTGACAAAAATCCATTCTGTCCTTTTCAGACATGCAGCAGAATTAGCAAGATCTCGTGTAATCCTTAGAACCATAACATTTCAATTGAATAAATGTGATGAAAAAAACATTTCCTATTCACACTGACAGCAAATATTTCTAGTTCACGGGTTTCAAAATAAAAAGAAAATTTCAGCATTGGATCAAGCATCAGAGACTATGGCACGTGTTCTCAAGAGATGGTCTCTCTTAATTGTGATGTGTCTTAAAAGGAAATACAGAAATCCCATGAGATTCAAAATACTTTCCTGGAAACAGTCACACCAGAACAGCAGAGCAATTGTGGAGACATATTATCAGGAGTAGACTGTGGAACATCACACCACTTTCAATAACACCTTTCAATAAGGCCCATAGACTGATAGAGGATAACTGGTCCACTTCCTAAAGTGTGTCTGTTTTCTGCACGGGTCTTTCCTGTTAGCCTGGCTTAAGGCTGAAGTTAAGAAACAACATGGTTTTCACAATCCAAAAAATGTGGTGAAAGGCAAGTTTGTATTTTATTTTTTTCCCAGGTGCAGCCAGTACGACCACAAAGATGCCCCAGTATCAGCTAGATATGTCTATCCAAATAAACAACTGTTTGTTCCATGTGAAACCAGACAACACTGAAGACACTCTCCAGTGGCAAAAGGCACGATATTCAAGAAGGTTGCTGAGAAACTTCTTGTTCCAGCTTAAAGCATCAACAGGTCATTGCCAATGCAGAGAATGATATTGCTTTAAACTGGAGATGACAAAAAGCCCACAGATCTATCTTGTCAAATCATTTTACAAGAGAATATTTTTTTTCTGTTCAAGCAGAATACAAAATGAAACTTGAAATTTCCATAGCACTGACCATGAAATATGTCCTATTCCATAAGTACCTACTCACCTTCTGAATGATTCAAGGTTTATTCAGTCTTATCTGAAGAGTAAATTCATATATCTATTCTTTCTTAGTCTCATTAGGAAAAGCAAGTAAAAACTAATTCATTTTACTGAAGTAAGACAAATTGATTTCCAATAATAGAACAAACTTTATTTTAGGAATAACCTGAGATAATTAAATGGTGATATGAAAATACTTGCTTAACCTTCTTTGAATCTGTTTTCTCTTAACCTCTAAAACATTCCGGCAGACTGTGCATGGCATTCCCATCAGAAAATCAACTTTTTTTTTTTTTTAAGAGCCAAAGGAATGTAACAGAAAAATGCAAGTAACAGAATGTGAAACATGGCTTGATACAAGTGTTTTAATAACAAGGCATTCAAGTGATGAGAAGGAGGAAATCACTAGCTGATAGTGTTATTTTTTTTTTCTCAGCAAAGGAGTTGAGGTATGGACAAGAAGAGATAGTCAAAGCACAGAAGCAAACAAGAAATTTCACTAAGTAAATAAGCAACTGAGGTGGCTCTGGAATTTGGATCTTCTAGGAGAAGAGCTTTTGCACTTCCAAGGAGGGCATCTGTTCTTTAAGAATAACACAGTTCCATTGGTTATAATTTTTATTGTGCATTGTTTATTTACAACATTTTCCTCTGGTTTATATTTTGGAATCCACTACTAATGGGCAAACCAGAATATTTAAAATAGAAGTTCTCCAAGAACACCAATGAAAAACTTAGGAAAAGGAATATGGTCTAAGGCTGTGTGCAACAGAATTTTAGTCTTTAGTAACACTGAAGACATAATTCTGCACTGACACTTTTTAATAAATGAAGGACGAAGCCAGCCCTTCTTTGATTGAGGTACTTAATGTTCAGCTGTGCTCTAAAAAGGAACTGTGATGTCTACTTTACAGTACTTCTTGCCTCTCAGAGCAGCTAAACTCATGATATACCTTTTTCATCTAAGTCTGAAGACTGCCCCCCAGGTTAAACATCTTGCCTTTCTCATGTTTAGGAAAGTTTTGGTTTATGTAATAAATGACTGGTGTGCCTCTGCAGTCTAAGTTTATGTATCTCTCTAATAAATCTCTAAGCAGCCTGATAAGTTAGTTCTGATCACAGCCAACATTTGCTTTCTGCTCAAATTAAGTTAAATAAAGCACTTGAGAGAAGACATATTAGCTTCTTCTCATTCTGAGGACCTTCAATAATTTTTCACAGGGTACTCTAGAAACACTTCTCTCTGCTTGTATTAAAGCAGGACCATACTCCAATCACACACACAAGTGGCATAGGTGACAAAGATTCTTAGTTTAACAAAGTGATCAGGAATACCCTGTCTGACTCCAAATAATGTTTAGGAGAACATGTAGTGTTCTGAAGTGAAAGCAAATGTGCTCAAGGAAGCTGTAAATAGTTCAAGACTATTAGTCCATTGGAGGCTTGTTCAATGCTTCACAACTTAGATTCCCAGCATCCACAGGGAAGTAAGATTTTTTGATATTACATCTAACAAATATTTAAATGATGCTTCACTGAATCTGAGCACCTTTTGTATGGAGATAATAACAGATCAGCATTTCTGGTGCAAAACAGCTAACATGGAAGAGTGGTGTAATGGAGCTTCAGAGAAGGGTGAAGGGATTAATGAAGAGAGATGCTTATGAAGTAACTGTGAAAGGGACAAAAATCAATGAGATGAAAAGGTGAGCAGGAGCTGGGAAAGGTCAAAAAGACAAAACCTCATTAAATCTGCTGTAACCACCACAGATATGAAGTAACTGGTAAATGAGATAAGGACAAACTAGTTAAATTATATGTGAGTTACAGTCCACTGCAATAACCAGCATGATGTGAGCTAGTTTATCATTTCACATGTAGTTTAGGAGCTTATTTTAAAATTTTTGTTACTGCTAGCCTTCAGTATTTACCTGAGCTTTGTCAGTGAAGGCCTTGGATATCTGTACATTATGGTGTAAATAGACTAATGGAGCTAATAATGAACCGCACATCCTTGTTACTTCTTCCTCAGAACAGACTGGTAATTTCTTTTTTAGCTGTGTTATGTGCATGCAATTCATCAGAAATCAAAGTACAAATCTATGGAGTCATAAAGTGAATATATTTTCGAAATGTCAAGGATTAATGCCAACAAGGAGATTCTTTACTAATAGGTGTCTAAAAACCAGACCGGAATGCAAAATACCTTCCAGAAGACTTACAGATTGAAAGGCAAAGTGCCAGTATGAAAATCAAGTCCATACTGGTTCTTAACATAGATCCTCATCATTCCCACTCCCACTCTTCCCTCTGATGTGCTCAGATCTTCCCAGAAGGGAATACAATTTACATACCCGATATAAAACTGCATGTAGACAAATATCTGTAATTTGTCCTGAACACAAAGATCACATAGCATTGGTACTATATCAGCTGCCCTTAGAGATCCAGTGTTAAAACATCCCATTCAGACAACCAAGATAAGCATAAACAAGTAGAGTAACCCAAGCACATTGTTGAAGAAGTAAATTTCAAACTGAGTGTTTGTATGCAGTGTGAAAAATTACTATTTAGAATGCTGGACAATATTCTCATATAAGTTAGGTAAAAACAGTAGAGATTTTAGTTCCAGAAAACTACTAGAACATCTCAGCTCATTCCTGAGGCAACACATGCTTCTACATTACTGTTCCCCCTTCCTTCTCCTCCCCTACCCTAGTGAGGTCCTGGACTTTCTACCACACAGAGCCATGAAGGACCAGTAAGCGCCAATTCAGCCCTCTGTTTAAAGTGAAGGTTTGTGTGGAAGGGTGTACTGACGACAGAATAAAGGTTGCTGGAGAAGATTGCTAGTAGATTGACCAACATCATTGGTGCCAGTTGTAGCCAACAGAGGTTATTGCACCAGGGTAGGAGGCAGCTGTGGAAGGGTTTTACACACTAATTCCTGACTTTATCCTTGTGGGTTACACCTGTGTGACTGGTGACATTTATACTGGCACATATGGAAAGATACAATGACACTGAGCAGTACCAAAATGGATTTTTGTTTTGGGCAATCTGGTCTAGTGGAAGGTGTCCCTGCCATGGAAGTGGGATTCGAACCAGATGATCTTTAAGGTCTCCTCCAACACAAACCATGCTATGATTCTATGAATACACTCATTCTCTTTGGAACTGACACTCTCCAACAGTCTCAGTTTCAGCCACAGTGACCCTGGCTTGGTTAGGACATTCCAGGCAGGGCACCTGTAAAGTGTGTGACCTCTTGATGTCTGTTTCAAATTTATTTTCTGACTAGTCTGAGCTAGTTTTTTTCACATTAAAATAGCAACTAAAGCATGTTTTACCTATATTTAGACATATTTCTGACAGCTAATTCCCCCGCATTTCTGGGAGGCTTTTTAACTGGTTTACTCTGGATGACTGAGAACAGGTAATCTAACCGGAATTAGAAAATTATCATCGCTAATTGTTACAGGAAGTATAGTTATAAAACTATTTCCCCTGAACTGACAAAAAAACCCCATAAACCTAAGTATTTTTTTTCTTTACAAATAGATCCAAGTTCATAAATTTCCATTGTCTATTCCTGTAACTTTGTGTCTCATTGATTGTGCAATGATTTGAAGGCATATTTTTATTTCATAAAATCACACAACCTTTTTTCACTTTATTTTATACATCAAGAAAGACACTTCAAAAAAGTGTTATAGTTGCAAATTTGAACATAAAAATTTTAAAAATGCCAAAGTTAATTTTTCTCAATCATCTTAATTTATTTCTGTCAAAAATATATGCAGTATCTTCTGTTTAGTCTTAAACTAATCGTTTCAGTGCACACATTGTATCATTCCCAGTTTACCTTTATCCCTAGGCTATAGCTTTTACAATCTTTGCATGACACCTGCTTCAAACTTAATCAGTTAGTATCCAGCATTTTTCCCAAGTAACCATATGAACACTGTTTATTTTTCTAAACATTTGTCCAGTGTGCTTAAATTACTTTCAGACTTGCAGGCTTTTTCAGTGCTGGGATGTTGGTTTTTTTTGCTGGATGAACTAATATCAAGCACACTTTTCTTCTCCTTCCTTCCATTTCTCTGCTCCAGGCTAGAAATGGAAGTACAGAATAGGTCTTTCTACAAAGCCCTACCTGAAGATTTAGAAGCTGATAGCCTCTCCAGCTAACAGCCTATCCGTCTGAACTCCTTACATTATAGTTTAACAGGTTAATTATTCCTTTCTGGTTCATTCATGATGAAAGCCACCAATAAATAGCAAGAAATAAAGAAAGAGTTTCTGAACCAATGGTTCAATCCCTGCAAATAAGCCTAGCATTCAGCTGGCCTGTGGGCTGTGTTTATTAGGAGCTCCTCTGCACACTCCCACTGGCAACCGTCCTTCTGGCTAAGAACCACTTTTCTCCAAGGAGGATGGCATGTGTTCACTGCTGAAAGCATCTCCCAACCTATAGAGGTTCTATGTTCTCACGGGACTAATTAAACTCCCTTGTTTTTCCATATGCTATAGACGAGGTACTGGAGGTAGAGTTCTGAAGGTAGAATTCACTCTGAGGAGAACTTTCTCTTGACTAACTCGATTGCAGTCTTGGATAAAGTTTAATATGAGAAAGAAACTGTTCAGAGTTTTGTATGTTTTCCCTGCTGAGCTTAGGGAGACCCTGGACTTTGAAAGGCTGCTGCCACAGCTTGCCACATCACTAACATGCCAGAAGCAATTACAGGACCTCTTAAAAAAAAAAAAAAAAAAGAAAAAAAACTCCTGAATGTTCTCAATTTCTGACCATTTCTTCTATGTCTTCAGTAACCTCAACTATTCTTTTGTGTTAGAGTAGCTCTTTCCATTCTTTCCTTACCTGTATCTAACACAGACCACAATCCAGATTTTTCCTAAGGAGCTTCCAGTCTAACCTTTTTCTATAAAATCTGACTGTAATTTATTTATTCCTCTCCTAAGGCCTCATTTCCTCCCTTTTCCCACTACTGCATTGTGCAAAAGATGATGTAATGTGTCTATTCTTAACCTTAGCTATGTCTGTGACACAGATCTTTTTTCAAGTTGGGGGACTTAGCTATGTAAGTTAGCTTTTTCCAGACATAAGTCTATTTCTTTTCCTTCTTCTGCCCCTCTGTATTTTCTCAGAAACTGGGAATGTGACCTAAATGCAATTTTTTTTTCCCCTTACTGAACTGTTGCCACATTAAACTATTTGGTATTACAGATCTTAGAGTAAAGCTGCAGGAGCTCACTGAAAAAGAGTCTCCACAGTGCTTTGTTCAGTACAAACGCAGTTCTTTCTCTAACAGGCTTTAACTGCTGAAAAGACGAGAGACAGAGGGCAAGAAAAGGGACAGATATGCAGAAGTCTGAGCCCAGTGATGGTATGCAAGTAACTGCATTAGATCATTTTCTTTGTTAAATCCACATGTGTCTTCATTAGAAAGCAAATTAGTCAGCAAGAAAAAGGAAGGCAAGGCAAGGCAAGGCAGAGAGATCTTCAGGTGAAAAGCATGTGTTGGGAATTTCATTCCTTGGAATTTGAAGAGATTATACAGATACCAAATCTCAGTATAGGTACAACAGTTCCTTTCAAGACTAAAAATAACTTTGAATTGTAGTTTGCAGTTTCAGACATGTATGCTTAAGCTGCTTCCATGCTGATGTAATGGTACTAATCTTTTCTTGAGAGGGATTTGATCCACCAGGGATAAAAAGATCAGCTGAATTTTGCATTAGGAACTTTGCATACTTATAAATTGCAGTCGGCCTCCTAGCAGCAGTGCTAATGTCCAGTACCTGGTGGTAACAGAAGTTGTTTAGGAGATGATAATGTCTGCAAAGGGACTGTAAGTAGCTGTAATAGCACCATTTGATAGTAAATCAAGCATACTGGTTTCACACACTTAGCTGGAGTTTCTGTAAGTAGGCTCTGTGCACTGCTATAAATCTTCACCAAAATTACCAAACCAGAATCTTCAACTGACTTTACAAAGGTGCATAGCAAATTGTTCATGACTGAGTACAACTCAGTATTACCTATTTTCTTTCTTCTTCAAGGTCCCCTCCAAATGGCTGAGCGTTCCTGGCGCGTGGGTATCTCTGAGTACCTGAGGGGAAAAGCACAGTTTCCCTCACCGAGCCAAGAACAGCCCTCCCTTCTTGGATACAGACTCAAGAGAAGTGCGGAAGGGCATGCTTACTTAAAAGCATATGATCAATCCCATGAAAATGAGTGGTGCTTACAGCTATCACGATTTCAAGTTCTTTGCTGAACCAAGTATTAAGCCAAGGATTTGTAAGTTCAAATATCTAAGCTGATCTCCAATACACAGTGTCTCAGGAAATAAGAAATGACTTCTCAGCAAAGACAATGATAGACCACACAAAGTCAAATTTAAAGTGTAGAGAAGCAACCCACAGAAGAATGTGACCTGTTATAAATGAATTTAAGACAACTTTTGAACTCATACATGAACACAAATATAATTTCATTTTTCTAAAGGATTGAATTAAAAATTCATTGTTCTTTTGTAGAATTTCTATAACTTTTAGACTGAAATACTATTTCTGCTACTTTATGACTTCGTGTGTGCCAAAACCAAACTATATAATCAATGAAATAGAAGTCCTCTGCAACAGCACATAAACAAATAATTAAATGAAAATAATTAATAAAATAAATAGAGCCTACAATGACAGTTAAATGAGCAATCTGAAGCCGTTCCAATTCTAAATCATACTAACATTTTTACCAAGTGCAAGTGTTTAAAGATCAGACACATTTTATTAAGGGACCCAACTGCCAATTTTGTAAATTAAGCAAATTGAGTTGGAATGAAATAGTGTGCATTTAATCTTTCCAAGAAAAAAATCATCTAATGTACAGCTGGTGTTTATCCAGCCATGAAATATCTATGCCCTCATCAATCCAGTAATTTTCCCAAAAATAAGTAGTCTATAAGTAAAAATGTTCTTATAAGCTAAACCCTCAACTTCAGTGTTTTCCCACCACTAACAGGAAAATTCAGGATGAGTATGATTAATACAGAATAGTATAACTCATCCAGTGTAACAAAATGAGTGTGTGCTGTTGGGAATACTTGGAGTAAAGGTGAGACAAAAGCTGAATCATCCACAACACTTCTATCGGGTTTACTCTGTAGAGTAATACACATATTCTAACAAATACACATATTCTAACAAAAAATACATATGTGTTTGCCACACGCTAGACAATGAAAACATAAACAGGACATGGAACTAAGGAAGGAATAGGGGATACATTTTTAATTTATGTATGCATCTGAAAACAAAGTTCCTGAAGATTAAACCACCTTTTCTGTTGGGATTTCAGTGCCTGGACATGGCTTCCTGGAGAATTTTCTCCACAATTGTTACAGGGTAAAGCTGACTGGTCTACTGTTCCTGACTTTTCCTTCTTTGGAGATGATTCACCCCTTTTGGAAGATGGGTGCAATGTTTGTGTTGCCGTTGTTCAGCAGCAATGGAGGTCTGCCTTGTAAGTACCTCAGCCAGTTCACCATGTTCCTCTCCACCCAGTCTCACAGAATTACATGTGTTCAGTTTATTCAAGCTGTGCCAACACTGACCACATTTGCCATGGGTAGTGTCTCTCTTCCTGTAGATTTTTTGCTGGACACTGAGGCCTGGAAGGTCCAAGATTAGCTATAGTGTCTATCATTCATTGCTGTAGCTATGTTGCCTTTCCAGTCCTCAGTGGCAGAGCAACCTTTGTCAGGGTATATAAATGACATGTCTCCCTTTCTAAAGGTCACCGGGTTCTCTCTTCCCTTTGTCCACTATATATCTTCCCTATTTCCTACTGTGTCTTTAGATAATGGAACCTATTCTATCAAAAGAGCTAGTTTGTGTTAGGTGGGATATATGGGTATCACCTTCAGTGCCAGTAACTGCAAAGATATTAAAAACATAATAAATACCTCTCATTAGGGATTTCTCATGCCTCCTTGCTAGACAATCACTTATTTTGAATGTTATATTCCATCCAATTTAGATTAATACCCAAGTGCTAAAGTAGCATATTGTATTTATTCTCTAAGTAGTAGTTTGCTTATTCATTTTTAGGAAGTTAATTTTCAGTTCTTTAGAGAATAAAATTTGTATTCTATATGTAAAACCAAGGGAAAAAAATCTTTCTTACTTACTTCATACAGAAAACAAATACAAAGTTTTCTTTTCAAAAATCATTAATACTTTTCTGCTGCTTATTACACAGTGGAAAACTATCTGCAACTAAGGAGAAAGATCCTTCACACATATTATAAATGCCATAGAAAAGAAATGGACCTGAATTCTCTTTCCTAACCTCTTTTACTTCACATGTGGTTTGCACCACAGTGCATATAGTCCTATGGGGTAACCCATAAACCACAATTCAAAGTATATGAAAAAAGTTACTCTGGGTAGGAAACCAGTGTAGTAAAAAGGAGATTCTGAAGGCCTGTTGAAACAGAATGAAAGCTAATATTGAGAGGACTGGTTTATGCCATCTAGATAGCTCTGGCAAAAATAAAAAAGAAAATTAATAACAAAGCAAAAATGTCCTATAGACATTTGTACACTCTATATGGAAAGAAACATAAGGTTGAATGTATCCCAGATGCTCTTGCTGCTGTAATAGCAAGTTTACCATGTGCAGCAAGGAAAGATGTAAAGGAACATCTGTTGAAATTATACATTTGCAAATCAACAGGCCCAGATAACTGACACCCAAGAGCCCCAAGAAAACCAGCTGGGAGCTTTCAGAACAATGCATGGGACGCTGAAGAAATTCCAAGTGATTGGATAACTACAGATGTTGTTCCAATATTTAAACAGGATAAAATGAATAATCCTGTGAATTACAAATCAGTTAGCCTAACTTGTAGAAAGGCTAAAGTAAAGAAGTTTAAATGGATTCATAGATACATGCAAATAAAGATAAATCCTGGAATTTAAATAAGTCAACCTTGTCAACAGACAATGGTCTTGACAGAAATTAACTTCTGGTCTTTATTGACGGCAATACAACCCTGGTTTCCAAAAGCACTGACATAGTGTATTTGGAAAACAGTATATTCCTGTGGTTTTCAGTCAGTACGTGACTTATTGCTTTATGACGTTTCCAATAGTGACATTATATTCAATAATGTCAATAATAAATGTGACATTATATACAAACAGCAGGGCAAAAACTAAATTAGTTGAAAACTGTCTTTGTCAGAGCTCAAGATACAATTTTAAAAGCTGTTATGTAAAAGACAAATGATTAATAATAAGAAAAGTTCTTGGACCAGTGCTAGCAACTATTTTTAGCTTATGAAATCCTTCTGGTAAAAATAAAAAAAAAGAAAAAAAAATGTCATTACAGTAACTACTGAGAACAAGTAACTGCCATAAAACATTCTAGATAATTTTCTGAAATTGTTAGAATGGAACCAGATGTGTTCAATACAGCTAAACCAAAAGTACCTCTGGGAACATACCATGTGAGCTTTGGAGTGGGGTGCACTGATTTCAGAGTAGGAAACGATGTAAAGTCAGATGTATGGGACTGCCACGTGGGAAGTGCTCACTTCACCTACTACAAATAAATCAAGATGGGAGCAGTTTATTGATTTGCTAATTGCACACAGATAACCCGTCATCAGTGCACTATGTATCAGTATCTATTACACAGCATAAACTGCAGACCCCCACGGGGAGCTTTGTGTGCCCCAGCTGTGCACACACCCCTGCTGCTGCCAGCACCCCCTGAGGCAGCACTGTGGGCAGGTGCTCTACATCCACCCCAAGGAGGGGTTCCCCTGTGCCACCACCACCGTGCTGTAGGTCCCTGGCTGGGTGCAGGCTGTTTCTGTGCCCCACAGGGCACAGGCAGGGCTGGGGATTCTACGGGGCAATGCTTGGCTGTGCACACCGGGATCACTGCTCCTCCTCCCACTCCGAGGTGTTAATGCTCCTATGACGTTGCTTCATGATGCCTTCATTTCTTTCCAAAATCACTGGAGTTCACTGAATGCTCTTTCGGTGGCTTATTTTCATCCTGCTCTGTAACATAATCAGTTTTGTGCACATTCCCTCTCTGTTTGGGTGTTCCATCATGGACACTGTTACCCTCCCATACTAGACACTGTTGCCAGGCCATTTTGACATGGATTTTGTCAGAGATTGCAAGAGTAGCATAAAAATAGTCTAGAATTGTAAAAGACATTTTGCCATTTGTCCTTAAGGCAGCCTTATGGCAGATGTGGGATTAAACACTGAAAGAGCTGTCCTAAGGTCTCAGTGAATGGATATTTGGTCACAATTTTTGAGGAAAAACGAGTGTAATGTTTTAAAATATTTGTTTTGTGCATGCTTCAGGGAGAGTAGAGGTGGGATTGCTGGCTAGGACAATCTGGCTAGCATTACAATGTAGCATTCATGACTTTATAGCCCAAAAATATTTATTAATAAAATAAGTTCAGAGGTTTAGTAGCAGTTGCATGAGGACTTATAAATGAAGAGAATTTTGATTAACTTTTGAATCTGGCTTTACAGCATCAGACATTGATCATGGAGTGCTAAGCTTAAAACTGAATCCTACAGCATCTTGAGAAAGATTGTTCAGCTGAGCATGCAGAAGCCCCCCAGGTGCCTGACTGAATTATGCTGCATAAAAATTTATACTCATCACTGGTTCTCTTTTTTTTTTAAGAGAAATTTTTTCCTTAGTAAACTTTCCCCTCCTTCTGTGGCCTGATTTACCATCTACTGGTCATCTGAAATCTCATATGTGACTCACTGACATGATTTGTATTGGTATCAACTATTTTGCCACTGTTGATGAAATATTGGTCTCTTCTAGTTCTTGTTGATGTCCACCAAAAACTTTGCCAAAGAATGGTGCATTTGTTTCAAATTACCTGGTCTTTTATACAAAAATTAAATTTAAGAAGCTTTGGAGTCCCTCTTGATATTAACTTCTGTGAAAATTTCTAGAAAATATTAATTAGTCTCAAAATCAGAAAATAATTTAAAATCTTGATGAAAAAAATAGGCAATGTTTCTCATGTCACCAAAAAAAAAAAAAATCAGTAAACCTGGAATCTAAATCAGGAGAAGAAACTGCTTAGTCTCACTTAAATAAGCACAGATGGTCAGAGTAAGCACTATTTTGCAAGAAAACCTTTGCCAAAATAATAGTGATAATGTAGTGTTTACACTGTGATGGTGGGTGGCTTTTTTATTAATTCTGTGAGAGCATAGCCTCATTTGAGACATGACCAACAGCCCATTAAAAATTAGAAGCCTTGCATCAGTTTCAAAATCCCTGGATATATGTTAACTCGGTAATATTATCTTGTATTTGCTTAACAAGGTTTGAACAGGGAAATGCCAAGAAAAAAACCGAGAAATCTCATGAGCTGTATGATTATAGTGACTTCTGACAAGGAGGCGAATTGCAGTAGATAGTAGGTAACAAAGAACAGGATGTGCTAACTAAACAACAGAATAAACAAAATATTTGAAACAAGAAAAAGAACAAAAGAAGAAAGCAGAACGAAAAAAACACTTTTTACAAGTCAATACGCAATGCTGGAATGAATTTGTATAAAATTCTGAATGTTAGCCGTACATTTTCAGCTGAGTTTAGATAGTTCATACCTTAAAATGGTTTTTTTAGATTTTAAAAACTTGGAAAAAAAACTAAAACAAACTTATATGAATAGTAAGTCTGTATTAGCTAAAACTATCAGTGATATTATCTGATCAGTCTACAGCAGCCTAGTGGTTTGAGAACATGTAATCTTAGCCAATAGATTTTCAGAGCTGTCATTGAAATATTTCATATCAGAAGTGCCATACATTGAATTCCTCCTGTTAAATCCTAAATGCATAAATAAGCAATTGATATATTTCTTCCAATTCACTACATTTCACTGTAAATCACTGAGTTTTTCCTTATTCCAAATTCATGTTTAAGATTCACTTTACTATCTTTTGTTCAATCAATCATCGGTATGCCATCTGGTTCCTTATTAATTACCCTATAAATTCACCTTTAATTCATATTCCTTGATATTTACATCTCTTTTTCTCATTCTTCAGGTATTCATTCTTCATATTGCCCCAGTCTCTTTTTAGAAGGATGACTTCTTACCCAAAATAAATTTTTGCAGTTCTGTTTTTGGGGTGTTTTGTAGGATAAAATGGAAAAGACTTCGAGTTTCGACGCTTTTCCCTATTTTAAGAAATCAGTTTGTGCTGTATGCTGTGCTATAACCTGTAAGCAGCACATGCAGGGTTTCCTGAAAAATTTACTCTTCAGTGATATTCACAGATTTTTAGATCTTTTCTCTGCAACAAACATAAGAGGAAAACTAAGTCTGCTTCTATCATGATGTGGAGTCCCAACACTGAGTGGATCAGATTAGCTGACATTAACACTGGAGAAGCTAAGGCATGTTTGCTGCCCACATCCATTTAATCTGCCCAGAGGATCCCACAGCCACTTAGCTATTCCAGATGGTTTTCCCTTTCTGCAATGCCCTTTGCTTCAATTTAGGTGGCAATACAACTACAATTCAAATTCGAACAGATTCAGCAGCAGTCCTGAGCTCCTACTCTATGTGACCTGAAGAGACTTGCTGTGGGTGGCTCACGTGGAGCACATGAGTAGGCTTGGGCCTTGTGTCACTTCTCAGCTCACTTTTACCCAATGGAGCCAGACAATCAAGCCTTTTTTGAGGAAACAGCCTCAGATTGCACCATGGAAGGTTTAGACTGGATGTTAGAAAAAAAATTCTCCCTTGAAAGGGCTATCAAGCACTGGAACAGGCTGGCTAGAGCAGTAGAGGAATCACCATCCATGCAAGTGTTAAAACATTGTGTAGAAGTGGTGCCTAGGGATATGGTTTAGTGGTGGGCCTGGCAGTGTTAGTTTAGTTGCAGGACTTGTTGATCTTAGATCTTAGTCTTCTCCAACCTTAATGATTCTAATATCTATAAACATACTGAGAAAGGGTAGAGATATCTAAACAGCAACATTTCACCTTCCCATTCAGGTAGTGTTTGCAATTTTGTGTCAGAGAGAGAGAAGTATTCCAGGCAGGATTACATCATCCTGTAGAAATGAGATGACCAGGAATGGGTCCAAAACCTCTGGCTATCCTCAACAGTATCCCCAAGGTCATAAAAGAGTTCACTAACTGTAGTAGGGCAATAGGCAGGATATGCATTGTCTGGCACATAGCACATATGGCTGCTTGAATCGCAAGGATACTCAGTCATACTCCAAGTCTCTGTACTCATCATAAAAGTTTCTTACACCATAATAGGCTACACTGGCTGAGTACCTGACACATATTTCTGGAAACAAGGTGGTTTCAATATCAGCAATTTCATTGTGAACATTTTTATATTCATGTACGCTTCACTTTTAAATGTTTAGTTAAAATATTCCTGGCAGATACCTGCTTAACCAATCCTTAAAACCCTCTGACAATGCAGACAAGTATTATACAACCTTTTTTAGGCAATCTGTCTTGGTATTTCACTATTCTTAGAAAGTTTTTCCTAATGTCTAGCCTAAGTCTCTTTTGCTGTAGTTTAAGGCAATGATTTTTTACACAATAATGTTGTTCCACTACTGATGTATTCCCTTCCATTGTGCAGTAGCTTTTTTAACATTTGAAGTCTGTTATCACATCTCAGATCAGTCTTCTCTCCTCTAGACCAAACAACTACAATATTCACAACTTTCCTTATTCATGATATTTTCTAGCTTTCACCTATGCTCACTGCTGTTCTCTTTAAAACCAATCTACACCCGTCTATAATTATAGTCCCCTAACTGTAGACAGTGCTCCAGCTAAGGTGGTGCTAATGAGCAGATGACGAGAAGAATTTCTTCAGATGTCTTACAAAGGCCATGAATCTTTATACAGTCTGATATTCAGTTTGTCTTCCTTACAACATGCTGTGATGTTGCTGTTTCATCTCCAACTATGATCCACTACAACCTTGGGATCCTTCTCTGCAGAACCACAAGGCATCCAGTTGTTTTACATCTTGCTTTTATGTAGCTGACATTCCTGGCTAAATATAGACCTCTTTGCTTATCCTTACTGAATCACATCCTATTTTTCTCGTGCCTCCTCTCCAGTTTGTCAAGATCCTGGCTAAATACTAATTTTGTCCCCTCTTGCATTGTTCCAGCTTAATATTTTCTGCAAATGTAATAAGGATATTCTTTCTTCCATCATTCATTTAATCAATGAAAATGTTAACTAATGCCAGAAATGTTGCATAGTCCTGGACACAGAGCAAAAATGCCTTCTTTTTTTGAGCGGATTGACAGTCAGCTTCTTTTACCTTCTGTGTAGGATAAATCACTGGGATAAATCAGCTAAACATTGCCTCTATGTTGGCTATGCTATTTAACAGTAAACCATTTTTGTTTTATACTTGCCTAACATTTGCACTATATATCAGCACTGAGGCATCTAACTAGAACTTTCTACCTTTCTTAAACCCGTTATCAAGATCTGCATACCACACCAGCTTTTTCATTCCTGAAATCTGAATGCCTATGTGGCTGGTTTGGACATCCAGACTAGACACTGAGATTTGTCTGCCCATATTTTGAGGAAATATTTTCACTTCTTCCTTTCCTGATGAGGCGTACCTCAACATGCCTAAACCTTCAGGTAACAATTGTGCATTTTAATATATTAGCTTTTCCTTAGTTCTGCTCATTTTACTCTACAAGTTCACAGGTTTCTTCAAATTGTGGCTCAACAGATTAAACTACCTTTCAAACCAAATCAAAGCAGATAAAGGTGCTTTGTATTTGGTCTGCTTTGTTCTCTAGATCAAAATGAAAATTTTCAGACATTACTTTATATAATTAAAAAAATATTTTGTATTTTCTATTTAAATAATCCAGGGCTAAAAGGAATTCCAATAGGATTTTTAGGAAAGAGTGAATTCCAGTTTTTTAAGAACAGCTCTCAGAAACCTCAGGTAAAAATATTCAGCATAGACAGATTCACAAGATATACATTTTTCTATTTCTGTTGCAAAGATTTCCACTCTTTTTTTTTTTCAGTATTTTGAATTGAATGTACATGTATGTACATCCCTAATATATAGCTAAAGAATTCTGTCTTCTGATTAAATAATGCCCACCAAGCTTATTGACACTGTGAGTCTCGTGTGTTTCTCTTTGGCATCTGGATCAATATATGCCTTCATCCCTTGAATTAGTCCAAATTTCATAACTTTATTTTTCATTTACATATTGCACATCATCAAACCTTCCCAGTAATTCTGGTTCCTCACCATTTCTTCTCCCTGTCTGTCAATGAGTCACAAGTCCATGTACATAATAAATACCTTTTTTCCTGATAGTACTATAAATTTGTTATTTCTCATTTTCTATTCCCAACCTGTTTAGCCGATAGTAGTAGAGACAAATGCACTGTTGTGAGATGCTGGCATTCACGTGAGGATTTATGCAGCTCTGAAAAACACATGCAGATGCAAAAAGTATATATTGAGGGTGATGTTTGATGAAAACTTCAACATGAGCTGTCAACATGCGCTCTCAGCCCAGAAAGCCAACCAAATCCTGGGTTGCATGAAAAGGACCATGACCAGCAGGTTGGAGGTGATGATTCTATTACTCTTCTCTGCTCTGGTGAGACCCCACTCGAAGTACTGTTTACAGTTCTGGTGTCCCCAACACAAGGACATGAAACTGTTGGAACAAATCCAGAGGAGGGCCACAAAGTTGATAAGAGGATTAAAGCACCTCCCCTACAAAGATAGGTCTAGTGACAGGACAGGTGTTCCTGCCCATGGCACAGGGGGGTGGGACTAGGTGATCTTTAAGGTCCATTTGAACTCCTTAATCTTCTATGATTATAAAATTCTCTATCAAATCACCAGAGGATAATCCCAATAGTAACCAGCAGCTCAGACTACAACAAGAGCCTGCTACATGATGAAACAGGATGTTAAAATTTGCATTTACAAGTTTACAGCCTGGAAGACCAAATGTCCAAGATTTTCATCCTATTGAAAGAAAGGTTTTACCATCATCTGATAAATAGGACAAATGACTTGCTATTCAGAACCTGGCTGCAGATCAAATCTTCATAAGAAAATTAAAGACACATATGATACTCAGCAACACATAAAAGTATAACCAGAGTTTTTCACAACAGGTCAGTTTGGTGCTCAAAGATTCAGAAAAGGAAGTTTTAAAACAACTAATGACCCTTTCCACTTCTCAAAACTTAGTAGAACAAGGGATTCATAATGAGATGAACCACACAGGAGTGCAAAGAAACCTGGAACTGGCTACAGTTTTACTCTATTGGCCTTGAACAGCATGAGAAAAAGAAAGGAAATGTCAGACCAGTGAGAATTATTTCAGAAGAAAATCCAAAAGTGAGATGTCTGCCAAATAATTTCCACAAGAGACAGCAAAAGTGGAATTGCTAGAGGGGGTTCATACAGGTGGGATAATCCCACACGTGATCCTTCAAAAAGGAAAATTCTTTTATTGATTCAACTTCACAGACTTAGATAGAGAATCTGAAACTCAAACAGCATGCTTTAACTTTATAGGAAAAAAAACATAGCATCTTCTGGAATGATGCCCCTGTGACTTTTTGTGCAAATTCTTTAGTTCTTACCACAGAGTCCGAGACAGCCATTACAGACATTACATGCTGGATACAAGAAAAAAGGGATTGATTACTGTAAACCAGTTGGGAAACTCTGCACCTAGTATGAAGTGGAGTACACAGTCTGAATTTAAATTCAAGTGAGTATTTTCTGCCAGCCAGGTCTGCCAGACCCTACACTTCAGCCTGAAAAATTCTCCAGGAGTTGTCAGTCTTAAGCCCCTATCATAGAATCATAGAACAATCCAGGTTGGAAAACCCTTTCAAGATCACTGAGTTGAGCCTTTGACTGAATCATCATCATGGCTAGGCTTCGCGA
>VZRE01011046.1:0-39299 GCA_013396775.1 Cephalopterus ornatus
TATATATATAATTAATTATATAGATAATTAAATATATAGTATATATATTATATATGTGTATATATATGTATATAATTATATACATATATACACATACATATGTATATAATTATATACATATATAGATAAATATGTAAAATTATATGTCTATGTATACATAGACATATACATAGACAAATATATATAGCACTACAAACATATTCTTATTGTCATAAATACTTCTCTCGTACTTGTTTTGCTTGAGTCACCTTGACCAGATTTACAACTTTTAAGACAAGGTCTTGAATACACTAGTCATAGCTACTGAACAGCATGCATCATCCAAGTATGTCCTCTCCAGTAACCTAGTTCTTATAACACAGTATTCACAAACCCACCAGACTTGAACTGAATCCAGGTCATTATGTATTGTCTTTTCTATATTAATTAGTACCAGTTCAAAGTTCTAATTTAACTTCATTAACTTAGGAAATAATGATTCCCTTAAAGGATAGGGTGAGCTACAAATGATTAAATGAATCCTTCAGAAGTTCAGATCCTTTTGAAAGTTTTATAGACAGTCTGAGCCCTAGTTGTGTAAAATATATAAAAAAATTTGACTCTAAATAAGTGTTCATATCAAAATGAAATCTCAAGAATTTTTGCTGAAATTATGCCAGATCATGAGGTGCAGAACATTGTCCCAATTTGAAGTCCCATGTAACACAGCAAAATTCAAATGAGTCCAAGGAGATGTGGATTTTAAAAATCATACAGAAGTTAATTTGCACTTTAGAAAGCAATCTGATCCATAGCACATTTGTTTTACTTAAGGTGGATAGCATTGCAAATAGCCTTGAATATCAGATAAAGATCCACATTTCAAATTTGGGAAAACTAAAGCATCTTTGGCACATTATAATAGTCCAGTTTGTTCTGTTTTATAAACCATAGAACTTCATCTTGTATTGCTCGATCAAATCAGAATTTTCTTGAACAACCCATCTTCCACAAAGATTTAAGTGATAGATTTATAATTAAACTATCAAAGTGGCACACAGCTCAGACCTAGATGGCAATTTTAAGAATAGCACCATATTCCAAATCACCTTCCTATCTTAAGCCCAAACAACTATATATCATGGTCACTTTTAGTTCAGTCTCAAGAGGGGTTTTAAATCAGTCATCCAGAGGTATCCTGTAATAATTCAACTGTTCTATAACTGTGCTGCAAATAAAAGACTGCAAGCCTTACAAACTGTATTCTTTCAAGTTTTGTTTGAAAGTTAAATATTTCAGTGTCCTTTAAACTTCTGCTTTCTTACTTTCAGTCCTGCAATCTCATTTGTTGCACATACCAGAGAAATCACTAGGTTTTCTGTGTACACCCCCAAAATCAGCTTCATAGGTGCATTCTGCATATAAACAGTAAATCACTGGATGGTAAGTTGAGCAATGAATAACAAGAGAAGTAATACTGCATAAAAATTTCATGTCCAAGACAATAACAATGCCATATGTCATCTCCTTAATAAGAAAGCGGCCTACAGTCTTTCACAATTCTAAGCCTTATGAATCTATGTTAACATATAATTTGTACTTCATTCACACAAAACAGTTTAGAAACTTCCAGAAAGAAGCCCAGATGATTGATCTGTGTAATGCCAATCAACAGAATTTCCTAAAATGAAAGGATGTGATCCCTGGTGAGATGTGGATTGGCACAGGATAATTGATCTTTACCTAAATTTTTAGTACTTTTTAGAACTTTAGATATTTCCAAGATCTTGGGTGCAAAATCTTTGGGGTGCCTTGTGTCACTCTGAGACAAACCTCACATATTGCTTGAAAATGAGCAAAGATTAGCACTTAAGTGCAAAGGAGACCTTAAACTATTTGCAAGGTAATGGACATGAGACTAAGGTGACCTAGGAGAAGCTTGACACAACATGAATCTCTAGATTTGACAGAGCAAGGAAATAAAAGAATGTTAAAACTGCAACCAAAAAGTCACAGATGTATTCTGAGTTCAGAGAAACACCATACAGGTTCTGGTGCAGAATTTTTAGAAAACTTCTGAATTTAACATAGTTGTTCAGAGATGGAGTGACATTGTGGTCTCTCACCTCGTTCCACCTGTAAAACATTTAACAGAAATCTTGATTTCATACTAAGAAAAAAAATCTCCATTTTGTAAGTCATTGTTTCCTTATTCCCAAGGAAATACACTGTAATCCATAGTCTACAAACACCTCAAAAATTATTATTTTTTAAAACTTAAAGAATACTACCTATAAAGTGTATAGAAATATGTAATTCTGAAAACAAATTTCTTTAATCTAACTTGGTTGCAGTGGATTTTTTTGGGTTTGAGGTTTTTTTTTTAAAGTCTAAAACATACTGTTGATGACATTTCACCAGAGAGGAATAATAGCACAGTGAGTTTGAGAAGGATAATACTGATTCTGTAAGAACTGTGGCAATGTGTAATAAAGAAATTCATACTGATTTCTCCTTACTCGTTTGAAACTTCATCATGAAGATACTGGAATGAAATCAATCAATTTACAATAATAATAAAGTTCTTCTAAATAAAGGGACAAAGTCTCACTTTTTTGCCCCCAACACTCTGCAACAAAGTGGCTTTTATATTCTTTATTTACTTTAAACACAAGCCTATGCAGTGTCAGTTATGTTTCTGTGTGTTTTTTTCCATACTCAGTATATAGGAAAGCATAGTGTGTGTTTAAGTCAAGAATAAATTGTAATGACTGTCCACATTGTTAAATAGCATTAAAGTGGCAGACATTGTTGTATTTTTTGTTTGTTTTAATTAACGGGAATTAAGAGTTTAAAGCTTTCCAGGAAATTTAAAGATCGTTGACCAGTTACATTAGTTTTCTTTAACCACAACAGACATTTATATTAAGTGGTTTAAGTATTGTTAATTAGTTTCAGTATTTTCATATGAAAATAAAAACACCACTTGACATTTCTAGAACAGTGCCTGGTTGTGGATTTTAGAGTGATCCAACAACAAGAAATTTCTTAAGAATTTGAAGTTCCTCAATTGCTTAATGCAGCAAGTAAATTTTTTCCTAGTTGTAGCACTGAAAATATCATAGATTCATCTCAGAGAAGTCAGTACCAGTTTTATCTTAAAAGCTTTCTAGCTAAGCAATGCAGCAAAAATTATATAGACTGTTATACATCTGAATCAGCTGTTCTTTGAGCCAGCACCAGCCCAAAAACCATATTGACCTCAATGGAACAATACCAAGCCAAACATTAGAGGTAGGATGCATAAGCTCACCTACATATTTCCTTAAAACATTTTTAGTACTTTTAGTATCTTCCAGAAGACTTGGATCACATACCCAACTTGGAGTATACAAGGGAGAAGAACAGTAGTAATAGAATCACAGAATCATTAAGGTTGGGAAAAGAGCCTGTGGAAAAAAAGACCAGGGGTAAAATTAAATTTTAAAAAATGGAGATCGCGATCAGTATGCTGACTCCCCACATGCCATAAGGGGGAAAATGCAGTTGCTACTCCCTGGATGGAATGTGGTCAGCATGTCCAACTTTCCACATGCAATCTCAGGAGGATTAAATGGAGCATGGAGCAGAGTGGAGACATTGCAGCCAGGCTCTGTTGAAATACTTGCAGAGGAGGGAAGTTGGCGGTACTTTTTAGCTGATGAGCCATGTAGCAGCTGAAAAACAAGAGAGATAAAAGAAGATGTCTTGCTGTTGAACCAGCAACCACGGCCAAATCACTCTCCTTGGTCTGATGTTTATTACCATCCCAAGGCTATCTCAGATACTATACTGATGCTGCCTATCTCCAAGGCATGACCACTCCTCACTGAGTATCATATATGACTAGAGTCACTCAGACTCCACTTAAACATAAAGAAATAGTATAAAAGTAAGTTAAGAATGGAGAGAAATTAATAAAGACTCCATTGTAACTTCTGGGATCAGTGGAAGGGCTGAACCTCTCTTCTCCCCCATAGGGATATCTATTGGTAAGAACCATACTCTGATTACCTCAAACTCAATTTTGTTAGGGATTAGAGCTTGTTAGTATATTGCTTTGAATATTTTTCTGCAGTCAGATACTATCACTGGCAATCCTTGAACCTTAATCTATCACAATTTTATTAAAAAAGTGTGTTATTCCGTAATTTGTTAGTGTAAGTCCTTCAGGGTTGCTGACAGTTGCTGGAAGTGGGTAAAGGTGTGGAGACCTGGGAGACGGTCTCTCTGTTGGTGTGTCACCCTGAACAAGTCAGTTGAATCACCCTCTGATCCTAGTGGACTGCTCTGTGAAGAGTCCCCATAACAGGACTTTGACAGACAAGGGTCTTAGCTTTCCTGCAGTGCTGACAGATTAATCAAACACAAAGGGTTTGAAGAAATCCGCCCTTTTCACATGACAGACTTTTAGGATCATTGAGGTGAACCATTAGCTTAACACTGCCAAGTTCACTGAACCATGTCCCTAAGTGTCACACCTTCATGTATTTTAAATATCTCCAGATATGGTGACTCAACTACTACTCTGAGCAGCCCATTCCAATGTTTGACACTTTCTGTGATGAAATTTTTCCCAATATCAAATTTAACCTCTCTTGACACAACTTAAAGCCACTTCCTCTCATTCTAACGCTTGTTACTCAGGAGAAGAGACCAACCCCCACCTGACTTACAACTTCCTTTAAAGTAGTTGTAAAGAGCAATAAGGTCCTGAGCCTCCGTTTCTCTGGCCTAAACAACCTCAGCTCCCTCATCTGTACCACATAAAACTTGTGACCCTTCACCAGCTCTGGTGCCCTTCTCTGGACACACTCCAGCACCTAAATGTCTTTCTTGAAATGAGGGACCCAGAACTGGACACAAGATTAAAGATGAGGCCTCACAAGTGCTGGATACAGATGGACAATAACTTCCTTCATCCTGCTGGATGAATTATTTCTGACACAAGCCAGGGTGACACTGGCCTTCTTGGCCGGTGGGGCACATACTGCCTCATGTTCAGCCAGCCATCAAACAGTGACCACAGGTCCCTTTCTGCAGGGCAACTTTCCAGCTGTTCTTTCCCCAGACTGTAGAGATGCATGGGGTTGTTGTGACCCAAGTGCAGAACCTGGCACTTCACATCATTGAAACTCATACAATTGGCCTCAGCCCATTGATCCAGCCTCTCCAGATCCCTCTGGAGAGCATTCCTACCCTCCAGCAGGCAACACTGCCGCCCAACCTAGTGTCATCTGCAAACTGACTGAGGGTGCACCCACTTCCCACACCAAGGTTATTTATCAAAATACTTAACAGGACTGGCCCCAATACTGAGCCCTGGAGAACACCACTAGTGACCAGCCACCAACTCTATTTATTTCCATTCACCACCACTCTCTGGGCCTGGACATTCAGACAGTTTTTCACCCTGTGAAGAATGCATCAACCCATGTCCAGCCAGTTTCTCCAGGAAAGCGTGGGAGCTGTTTCCTGGGGCTGTGGGAGGCAATGTGAAAGGCTTTACTAAAGTCCAAGTAGACAACATTCACAGTCTTTCCCTCATTCACTAAATGGGTCATTTTGTCATAGAGGGAGATTGGTTTGGTGCCCTGGGTTACACAGAAATTCTCGCATCCACCTTTTCTTTTCTCCAAATATGACTTTTTGTCTTTTTAGTGTCTTGACTTCTTTAAAGAGACTGAATTGCTAGTGATCAATGACTCAAACATTCTGGGGGGCTGGAGCCCTTCTCCAACTGCCTGTACTAGCACCAAAGCCTCACTCCAGAGCCACGCAAGTGCCTGCTGGTATCAAATCCCAGCCATCTGCAGTTTCTACCAGCACCGACTCTCCAACTGTTTCTTGCCAGATTTGCTGTGTGTGGGGAAGGCAAACCACATGGATGGGTGGTCATATTGTCTCTGTCCTGTGGCCACATGTTTTTTCCTGGGTGGGGGAGGTCCTCCGCCAATTTGATTTGGTCCAGTGGGCAGGGTCAGTTCTATCTACATTGTTATTAGCATTCCTGTTGGTAAAGAGTTATTTTTTTCACTTACACGCAGGTGTATTTGGTCTCTCTGTCTGCATTGGAGAAACCAGGGGGATTAAATCCAAGAGAGGAGACTTCTGTCTGAGGTCTCCACCCTTTCACATTGTCTCAAACCAAGATAGTTGGTCAAGCAGAAGCTACCTTTCATAAACTCGTACTGACTAGGCCTGATCCTGGGGCTGTCCTTCACATGCTGCCTTGTAGCACCTGTAAGACCTCAGTCCCAAAGCTGCAAGCGTAACTGGGAGTATTACTTTTATATTTCAGACTTCAAGAGTTCGCCCACTGAACTTTTGCAGAGCCTTTGGTTCTTATATATCTTGAGATAGCATAAAGAGAGAATGCAGACACGTTTTCCCAGGAGACACTTTTAATTTTAGGAGGAAATAAGGATTTCGTCAAAAGTTGAAAAGAAGTAACAATCAACCAAGAAAAAGCATTCTCCAAAGCACTGAACAAACACCACTTTGTGGAATCCAACCCACTGGTTTTAAGTTACCCAAAATATTAAGTAAGAAAAGAGTAAAGAAAGAAAGAGAGATTAAAGAGTAAAGAAAGAAAGAGGTTAAGAGAAGAAACAAGGGAAAAATAGCCACTACCAAAGAATCCTATGGAGATCCAGCTCCACAAAACAGATGGCAGGCTCTGGAGAAGAAAGAGAGAGATGGCCTAATATGCTGCTGTATCTATGTGCGTTGGTGCTCTGTGGCCACCCCTCCCAGGGAGGATGTATGGCATTGACCACTCAGTGCCTCCCAGGGGGGAGTGAAGGGTGGTGTAGACAATCAGACGCTGGGTCAGGGATTCCAGAGGCGTGGTGTGGCCAGGCTACCAGGCTGCCTTTTTGGCTGACAGCTAATCCATGCGGACTGCGTGTTGAAGCCCAGCCATGGGAGTTCCGAGCCTGGCCCTGCCTCTGCACACACAGAGTTGATTCTGACACAAGAATAAAATACTTTTAGTGATCCAGTGGCTTACAGCACCCAGGATGATCTGCACCATGAACTTCCTCAGCACTGAGATCAGGCTGACAGGCCTGTATGATACAGTTCCCTGTATCATCCTTGTGGCTCCCCTTGTAGCTGAACATCACATTTACTAACCTCCAGTCAACTGGGACCTCCCCGGAGAGCTAGGACTATGTTGGTAAATGATTGGTGAGTACTTATGCTAGATCCTTCAGTACCATCATGTGGATTCCATCAGGCCCCATAGATCTGTGAATGTTTAAGTGGTGTTGCAGGTCTCTGACCATTTCCCCTTGGATTATGTAGCCTTCATTGTGCTCCACTTCCCAGTCTTCCAGCTCAGGGCACTGGGTACCCAGAGAACAACTGGTCTAACTTTTAAAGACTGACACAAAAAAAGCCATTAATTACCTCAAATTTTTCCTCATAATTATTCACTTTGTGTCTCCCTGCATCCAATAAAGGGTGGAGATTTTCCTTAGCCTTCCGTTTGTTGTTTTTAGAGAAACATTCTTTCATTGTCTTATATGGCAGTAGCCAGGTTACTTTATGTTTTTGGTTTAATCTTACATCCCCTGTTTTTCTCAACAAGGTTTTCCTGCACTTTCTCTGAACCTTTATATTGGGACAATCTTGCTTTTTCTGCATTGTCTCTACTTTAATCGCATTCTTCCTGGATAACAGCTTTTTTTACTTGACTGATGAGTGATACATGAGTTTGAGCTTTCAGGGCAAAGTGGTGTTGAAAAAAAAAGGTGAAAACTTCTTGATTGCTTTCCATGTGTGGGGAAGTGACTTCATTCATCAATAAAAGGAAATCAATTAAATGCTTTGTAAAATCAGGTATAGAAACATATCAT
Organism: Cephalopterus ornatus; assembly: GCA_013396775.1. Classification (NCBI taxonomy): domain Eukaryota; kingdom Metazoa; phylum Chordata; class Aves; order Passeriformes; family Cotingidae; genus Cephalopterus; species Cephalopterus ornatus. The sequence goes on from VZRE01011046.1 coordinate 7,881, forward strand.
TATGGTGAAGGTGACAGTATACTTCTGGCATGCATACAAGATGTAATTAAAGACTAGTAAATTATGACCATGAAACATGTTTTCTTGCTGGGTCAGTATATAAAGAATTCAAAAAGCATTGAGCCATACATACATTGGAGTTAATAGGAAAATGCAAAATGAGGCTAGTAGATGGTATTACATTCAGATGAGCTGTGCATAAATCCCAGGAGAAGACTACCCTATTTATATCAGCTATGATATGAAGCAGCATGGCACGTCAAGCTTCAGAAAATCCAAGATATAGGGTTAAACTGTGACATGGCGTCTTGCCAGCATCTACTCTTTGGTTTTTGCTCTTTTCAAAAGCACTAGAAAAACTGAAGTATTGTGGTAATGAAAAACTTGAAAACTGCTAAAAAATAAAATACTTGTTTAGTGAGGCAAAGACTATTAAAGTAAGTGGATTATTAAATATTTCAAGGCTTAAAAGATCTGCTATGGTCACTGAATAGTGACCTTTTGAATAATGCAGATTTCTGACACATCTAGTGATTTTTTTCTTTTTCCTTTCTAATATTATGTGCCTCAGTTACCTATGTCCTGATCTAAAGTCTTTCAATAACGTCTTTTACAAGTGATATTGTCGTGTTCTGCTCTTCCAGATGAAAGGCTGCTATGATGTCAGCAATCTAGTTCTTGTGAGTTCCTGTACACATCGATCATCTACATAAAGTAAAAGTTCTTAGTTTCTTGCTACAAAATATGATTTCCTTCACTTCAGATTATTGCTGAAATTCTCCAGTTTCTCAAGCTCTCATATCCCATAATGGTCTCATTAATGTACAGAAGTAATACAATCTTAAAATTCTTATTTTGCTATTTCATGTAAGGGAATTTAAAATATAATGTGTAAATTGTATTGGCCTCCAGTGCTACAGCATCAGACAGAGATCAAATGGTCAGCTGTTTATCAACCATGACCTTAAGTCCTTTTTCATACTTTACATTTGGTATATCACTTTAAAAATATCCTTAAGGAAAAACTATACTTAAAAACTAGTCCACTTGCCATTATTAGTTTACTTCTAAACACCGTGGCGATCCTGCATTTTTCTTGATAATGTGTAATTCAGCGTATTAATCCAAGTAATCTAAGTGTTGTTCCTTTTCTGAAGAAAGCCTCCATATCTCAATAAAATATTTAACAAGAGACAATGTGAAATTCTTAATTGTCTTCACTGCTTATAGAAAAGTGGCCCAATTCTGCAACGCCTTGATGGAAGTATTCATGATTTCTTCTCATGAAAATAGCAAGGACTTTGACTGATTTTTTTCACTCAAAAATACTGTAGTAAAAATGTGTCATCGCTTCTTGAAACTTCATTCCATTAAAAAAATTGAAAGCCAGCACTGTATTCCTATACGTTATGTAAACAATTTTTCAAAATTTGGAAATTCTTTCTATAAATTGGGAAGATAGAATTCCATTCAGTTTTAATTTTTATATAAACATCTATGAAATTTATAGGTCTCACTGTGAGTAGGAAGCCTTAAGGATTATACAATGCAGTGAAATAAATTTTGCTACTAAAAGCATGCTAGAGGAAATGTAATAAAAGAATAAGTATTTACATGATTGGAAAAATAATTTACAAAAAAAAAAACAACACATGAAAGAGGGAAAAAGATCAGATTTTTGTTCATGTTGTCCTCATGCTATTTCTTCGATTTTTATTACTGACATCATAAATCATATTTGAGAAATTTTCTTTTGTTACCATTCTCAGCAATAAAGGTAAGGTCAAGAAAATGGACTGAAGATTCAAGTTTGAGTTATCAAAAACACATTTAAAGAGATTTCTTACTTTTATTTTCCTTAACACCTACCATCAGCAGAATTACTGTTTCTGGACTACCACATTGCAAGTACAGCCGAGTTTGACTCAGTACTGGACATGGCACTCCTGTGTAGGCTTGTGAAGATGTTAATATTTTTATTCCTTCTTAATAGTTATATGTAAATTAAATGTTAATAATCCCATGTCTTAATTAATCAAAAAGAGAAACACTATGACAAATACAAACTTCAGAAACAGAGGTAGAGGAAGGTGCAAACTAAAACAAGCCCTGAACAGCCTTCATTCTACAACTGAAACGCTTAAGAAGGGAAGGGAAGGCAAGCTTCCTGTCAGTCTGAAGTTCCATCTATATTCTTCAGTGCTATAGGAATTCCCTTTTCTCCTTCATACTGATAAAGAGGAACACACACACACACACACACACATACACACACACACATTATATGTAGATGTGCTGGTTTCAGTTGGGATAGAGTTAATTTTCTTCACAGTGGTTAGTACAGGGCTATGTTTTGGATTTGTGCAAAGCACAACATCACGGGGGCTGCTGTGAAGACTTTATAACTTCATCCCAGCCAGACCCAGTACAATGAACATGACTAGAAGTACTGTGCTATTTTGCACACCCAGGGATTATGCTCCATAATCCACAAAAATAATCATTAGAGTGTCATTTAAAAATTAAATAAGTAATGAGCAAGTTAAGGTACTAACATTTAGAATTATATAATCAGCCAATATGATTTATTTTAAATCATGTTAAAAGCAAACAAGGGTTTTTTTCAAAAGTTTTTTGATAAGAAGATATATTTAATTCTTTGAACTCCTGACAATACAGAAATAAACAACTTAAAAGAAAAAAAACTTCAACAAAAGCAAAATGAAAACAAACAAACAAAAACTCTTCAGGGAAACTGTTCCTGTTCAGCAAAGGAATTTTTTCCCCAAGTACTGATTATTTTATGACAGCTGAGCAAGACAGATTTTATAAAATACTGAACACAAATAGCAGGCACTGTTACTGAGTTTGTGATGATGATATAGAGTGATAAATTTTTTTTTGCAAACGCTAGAGAACGTGAAGATTCACATTTTTCCTAAGCTGAAATTCACTTGAGATTTATTTAAAGAATTATTTAAGAATATATTTAAAACTGTACTTGCAGATGAAGTCCTCGTGTTCTATAAGATGTCAATAGCAAAGAAGATGGCACCAAGACATGACAGACAATTGCATAAGGGAAGAATCTACTACACTAATGTTTAATTTAAATTAAGAAGACACACACAAACAAAAAAAGAAATATTTCCCTTAGTTTTTTTATAAGTGCATAGGCTAAAACAGAGAGAGAAATAAACATAAAAAACAGCCCATGGAGGTTCAGAGTGGAGCAGATTGTCAGACTGAAGTCTGTAGAGGACCCTGCATTGCAGCAGGTGGATGCGACCCAAAGGAAGATGTAACCCCATGCAGAGCTCTTGCTGGAACAGGCTCCTGGCAGGACTTCTGATGACCTAGCTCCCATTTCCAGTCCCCCTGCACCATTGGAGAGGAGAAGGTAGAGAATTTGAGAGTTTTTAGATTTATTCTTACTTCTCATTATCCTACTCTTTTATCAACTGGTAATAAACTAAATTAAATTCCCCCAAATATAGTCTAATTTGTCCATGACTGTAATTGCTTAGTGGTCTCCTTGTCACTATCTCAAGCCATGAAGTTTTTGTTATATTTTCCCTCCCCTGTCTTGTTGAGGGATAGGATTGCTAGAGCATGTGGTGAGCACCTAGCAGTCTGCCAAGGTCAACCCACCTCAGGTTACTGGCCAAGATCAATCCACCACATTTATAAAAGAAAGTATGCAAGTATCACAGAATTTGTTCTCTGGAATTGTATCAAGACATAAGAGTGAGAAAATTCAATTAAAATGAGACTTCAATACACAGGGCATCTTGACTATGTAAGTACCAAAGGTTTTGCTTTTCAAGTTAGAATGAAACATAGAGAGTGTAGTGTGCAGTAAGTATATATCAACTAAGCCATAAACAAAAGGATCGAGTTGTTAAAATCACATAGAAAGGTAGGGATCTGTCACAGCATCAAGACTGGTCAAGTCACCTAAAACAGAACCTTTGCAATTTGTAACTACAACACATTTTTTCTGGATGAATACTTTATCCCACCTAAAAGAGGTCTTCATGAATAAGACACAGCAAACAAAGTCAATGGATAGAGCCAATGATTTGTGCAACTGACCATTGGAAGAATAAAGACATGGGAATGAGACCATGATGAAAACTAATCCTCACTGTGACAGTGAGTTTGCAAAAGGCTTGTGCAGTTTTGTAACTGCAGTATTTCACCTCACAAAGAGGATATGGTGAAAACTCATACAGTACAATGCTAAAGGAGAACCTCATGAATAAAATAATTTTATATTCAGGGTAGACTTTTGACACTGAACAGAAATGCACTGAATGGTGAAGATAATGAGAAACACTATACAGCTGCCTTACTTTCCTAATATTTATTACATTCTTTATTACATTTACACAGAAACCACGTTTGCCTCACTTTATAGCTATCTATACACACTAGTATATCTATATATGTGTCTACAGATCTTACATATACATGTATATATATAAATACCTATATAAACATCCACAAATGCTCCCTTTTTCTTTGGCACACATAGTATGGATGTGCATTTAGAATATCTTCCAGAGATAAAGGTCAATCAGCTTTTCACCCTAAATCCAAAATCAAAAATAACAAGTTTTCTAATGAGATCTAATATCAAACACATAAACAAACAAAAAACCATGACCTTGCCTTGGCAGGGGGGGTTGGACTAGATGATCTCCACAGGTCCTTTTCAACCTTAACAATTCTGTGATTTTGTAATGAAACTGTTGAAAAGTTTATGTAAAACTTAAGAAGCAGAGATTTCTGAACATACTTTCTCTTTCTGGCTAGGTGTGTAAACTTACCAGAGCATTTTGGTCCAAATTTTGCCACCCCACATCTGTTTTCATCCTGCAAATATTACAAAGAGAGACGAGAACGACTGTAAACAACAATCCATGTAAAATGGGCTTTTAATTTTTCAACCTGAATGGTTTAAAATCAATATATGTATATTAATTACAAGCCTGAATCTCTTTCAGAAATAAATGCTATTTCTATCACCTTTCTGTGAGACTTCTGTGAATCACTAATTCTCTTTAAGCTCACAAGCAACAATGATTTTTCTCTGTATTTTTCTTTCCCATATTGATTACATTATGACCTGTTGAAACAAAGACTATTTTTTGATGTTTATTTGGAGTTTATTTAGAACAGTAGGGTTGTGATTGGGATCAGAATTTTTAGAAAACAATAATAAAAAGTGTATTTGCCTTTTGTCCCATTTTATGAAGATATCTAAGTATGTATGTATTTTCACTCGCAGAAAGTAGAGTAAAAACTGTTTTGCACTGGCATATTTTTATTTATATTAAGGATCTACTTTTCAAATACAGATCTAAATTATCAGACATTAACACAGACTGTTTCCAATTTGCCTCAAATGTATTCTTAGCCTAGCATGTCAAACCTATTGCTATGGTGTGCTGTTCTGACTTTTTTTTGTCTGCCTTAATAAAAAGGATGGCTTTTCTATTGCAAACAATAGGAAAGAAAAAACATCTCTAAAGTGCAACCTACAATAACATTACAATAGATATGCAATGTCTATATTGCTTTATTATTATATGTCATCAAGGGTTTTTTACGTATTTGTATAATATGATTAGTTTTGTGTACTTTCTACTTTGGGAAGAATAGGTTATAAAAGCTGATAAGTATTCCATATATGGCTTTATGTCTTGTCAGTACATAACAAGCACCCTTGCACAATTATTTTGATAATAAAATATTCTGACAAATTACATTCTAGAAACAGCTTCTGTTACTGTTTCTATGAGCAACGCAATAAGCTGGAACAATTGGCATTGTCAGGGAAGATTACCAGACCTCAGGTATACTGCAAGAGAGCAGAATGTGACTGAGAGAAACAAAACTGGTACAGAAGCAGTTCTACTGATTCCTTCTTCCATTTCTATACAAAACAGGAAGATTTCCTACTTTGTTCCACTGGCTTTGTTAGAGCATAGGAGAACTTGCAACCACCATCAAAGAAAGGCTGTTTTATAGAATTATTTAAATCTACAAAAATAATCAGTAGTCTTCATGGTATTGTATACCACCCAGAGCTGACATGAAGCCTCTACATAGTTTAACCTCAGATTTGACACTTACTTGACCTAATATTTATTTTATACATATTGGTCAAAGGAAATGATCTCTGATGCTTGTACCATAAGCTAGAATGAATAAAAAAACCAATACCAGCAAGTAGGTATAGAGATATAAACAATAAAGAACTCTTTGAAGAGACACAGATCCTTAAGAGAAACAAGGAAAAATACTGAGATGTTAAAGTGGCAAAAAAGACATTTTCTAAGAAAATAGTTCTCAAAAAACCTGTCAAATATCTAGGAAGAAAACCAGATAGAACACATATATGCACAAAAGTTGTGAAAGATTTACAAAACAATGGATGGAAATTATCAGGATGGAAAATCAGAGCAATGTGTCCCCGAGGAAGAGAACTCACTAAAAAAATTATCCCAAATGTGAAAATGCACACTTAGGATCTATCTTAGGCTGTGCAGCGTGATGCTCATTTATAAGTTATGAATAAACCGGAAGGAAGTCTTTATGCAAGTGAGTTAAGTTTCTACTGCCAATAGCTATGCTGCTAAATAATTGCATAAATGGATTCCAGAACTCTAAAATAAGAGTCAAGAAATGTCAAAACAATAAATACTGCAGCCAGAATGTTAAGAGAAAAACAGTAACACCAGTGATTTGTACTAACATACTAAAGCTTTCTATATAAATAACAATGATAATTTGTCCTTTCAAGCTTTGCCATCAACAATCTCCAGCTTTGGACAAGACTGCAAACAAACTCTTGGTAATAATATCAAAATATTTTAAACAAACACTGAAAAAATTATAACATATTGTGCTCCGTTGCAGGACAAACAAAGCAACACTGAACCAGAACAAAGATTGTGGGAGGAATTTCTTGGGAAGTAAATACATATTTTCTTATTTTATGGATAAGAGGTTTGGATCTAGTGGGATGTGTTTGCAGACAAAGCTGAAATATGTGAATGTGGATGTATGGATGGGAGCGCTACAAGTGGAACAGGATACAGACTCATAGATTTCTAATAGCACTATTAACAAGGGTTCCAGCTCTAGACCTTGGACTACAATTTATTTTTCCTACTGCTAAGGATGTAAATGCCTCTGTACACATTTGTTTTTTCCTTTCTCTCCCAAATTTCCACTGTCAGCTTCCTATTTCTCCAAAGTTTTTTTTCCTTGTACCTTCTCCCACAAAAGGAATGTTCCTATAGTTTTCCATCAGCCTAAATATTCTTTTTTTTTCTCCTTCAAACCTACTTCAGCCTCTCATTCTCCTTCAGAGGCTTTCTGTGTTCTCTTGTTTGTCTTGAGTTTCTTTTTCACTTCCTGCAGACAAAACATTGATGCTGGCTGGGTGAGTGATAACTGACAGAATAGAATAGAATAGAATAGAATAGAATAGAAACTTCAGCTGGAAGGACCTACAGTGATTATCTAGTCCATCTGCCTGATCATTTCAGGGCTGACCAAAAGTTAAAGCATATTATTAAGGTCATTATCCAAATGCTTCTTANATATTATTAAGGTCATTATCCAAATGCTTCTTAAAACTGACAAGTTTGGGGCATCAACCACCACTCTGGTAAGCCTGACCATTCTCTCAATAAGGAAATGCTTTCCAGTATCCAGTCTGAAACTCCCCTGGTGCAGCTTTGAATCATTCCAATGTGTTCTATCCCTGGGCCCCAGGGAGCAGAGATCAGCATCTCCCTCTCCACTTCCCCTCCTCAGGAAGCTGCAGAGAACAACGAGGTCACCACTCAGCCTCCTTTTCTCCAAACCAGACAAGGCCAAAGTTCTCAGCCACTACTTAGGACATATCTTCCAGCCCTTTACACCAGCTTTGATGCTCTCCTCTAGACATATTTAAAGACCTGAACATCCTTCTTAAATTGTGAAGTCCCGAGTTGCCTTCAGTGCTCATGGTAAGGCTACACCAGCACTGAATACAGCATGATAATCACAGCTTTTAACTGACTGGTGAAGCTGCTTCATGTTCTCCAGGATGGGTTTGTCCTCTGGGCTTCCAGGGCACACTCCTGCTTCATACTGAGCTGCTCCTTACCAGCACCTCCAGATGCCTTTCTGCAGGGCTGCTCTCCAACCACTCCTGTCCCAATTGTGCCTGGTGTTATTCCATCTCAGATTCAGAATGCAGCATTTATTCTTATTGAATTTCATGCCATTGATGGTTTCCAAATGCTCTAATCTATCTAGATCCCCCTGCAAGGTCTCTCACCCTTGAGAGAGCCAACAGCATCTCCCAGTTTAGTATCATCAGCATACTTAATTTAACTCCTTACATTAAACTCCTGCACCCAGAACATTCATAAAAATATCGAACAGAGCCGTCCCTAGAATTGAACTCTGGGGAGCATCACTAATGACCAGTTGCCAGCCAGCTGTAGCCCCACTCCTTAAAACCCTTTGAGCCCTGCCCTCCAGCCCTGGCCAGCACACCATGAATCTGCTCATCCTATAGCTGGACAACTTGTCCAGAAGGATACTTTGAAGGTCAATAGCAAAAACCTCATTAAAATTCACAAAAATTCTTTTTGAAGTAAATATTTCTGCTATTTGGTAATTTCAAAGTAATTCTGTGTGCAATCAACTTAGGTCCTCACTCTACTGTGATGTAGGCAGATAGAGGCAGTTAATCTTTTCCACAAAAAGGACTTGTGATTCTGGTTAGCCAAGTAGCAGGAAAAACACATTTATGGCTCTATCTGTAGCTGCTTCTTCCCTTAAGCAAGGAATATTCTAAATTAACTTGTATAGAGCTGTGCATCTATACTGGTGTAATACACCTACACAGCATCTGATCTGGCTCGGGCATACCAGCTCTGCACTACATTATAAAGTGTGGGTATATACTAAGGAGCCTCAGGGCTCAGACAAACTGTCAAGTCATCCAAGTCATCTGACCTAATTAATTGGCTATGTTCTTAGTTTGCCTCTGACAAATATGAAATAAAATGACATCTTACTGAAAGATGTTGTAGTTAAGGCATGCTCTTTGTTTGGTACAGCCAGATACCAGGGGTTTTAATTCAGGCTAGCTCATCAGACAAGATATACCGGATATCAGCCTGAGTCTTCAGGCTCCTCTTCATGTAGGTAGATCTACTCCTTGGGTGTAGTGGCAATGCTACAAATGCCACTGTTCGGCATGGGCTTGAGTTGTCTTATAAAATGTCTGTGAGTTTGAATTAGAATCCCAAGTGACATTTCCAAAAAGAGTTTTTAAAGTAAACCAACAAATTTAAATACAGTCCCACAATTCTGATGGCACTGATGAGATTTTATGAGTTGTGGAAGCCTTTTGCTGTCAAAAAGTTTTTGCTGTCATTGTCTATGTATCTTATTTATTCCAAAAAACCCTCATTTTGGTAGAGTCAAAGCTTCCCTAGCATGAGAGAAATTGAAGCAAGAAGGCAATCATTTATAGGGTACACAGATATTTCTGCTGGTGGACAAGGTCATATCTAGGTTTGTAACATTACGGTTTGTAATATTAAGATACCACTAGAGAAGTCATAGGTATTCTTATCCATATGAAAAAGTATCACTTGGGCAAAATTTATGCGTTACTTCCAGAAGGAAAAAATTAACACCACTAATGGCTTCAGCTTTTTTTAGGTAAATATTTTGGAAAACCAAAAGAACTATGTTGAGACAGGTGATGAGGAGATCTAAGTGAACAGTGTCATCAAGCAACAGAGAATCCTTCTCAAGGATAGAAGGGTCTAATAGATCTGCATATGTAAGGAAAACTTTTTTCACATGAGGCATTCAGTATCTCAGAACAGTAACTAAAAAAAGAAGAGATACTGCATTCTCAATATTGAAAGCATTTTTTCATTTTGCAGCATTTCCATAATTTCTTAATTGAATGATTGCATTATTTGGTACTTCAGTCTTTCAGGTGAAAAAAAAAAAAAGAAGCATACTGAATCTGAGGTCATAACAAGAGAAGATGATTTCAAGTCCAGCTCTTTTTTCACTAATAAAGAAAGTAGACTCCAATGTCGACTCTTAAAAAAAAAAAGTTCTTTATCAAACAGCAGGGGGCAATGAAACATAAATCAAAATAAAAAAAGGTTCCTTACAAAGTAGAGGAAACATAAAATAGAATATTACTATCTGAACATTCTGTTTGCTTTAGTGAATGTTTTATGAGCAGATAAAAATACAATGGGGATAATTTGGAGAGGAAAAATAAGGAGAATTTTTCATGTAACCTACAAAAGTATATGATCAGAGCCATACGTAGTTTGTGATGTGTCAAAAGCTGAATAAATTTTTTCTGTAGAAATTTTTAAACATTTTTAAGTGGTTACCAGTTTCAGACCTATAAACACACAATCTGTAAATTGCAGGATATAAAAGGTATACAAAAATAAGATTCCACTGAAACAGAAACTTGATTTCCTCCAGAAAAGAACATTATAATATCTTATTACTCTTTCATTGCAACATAAGTTTAGTGTATGAATTTAGATTTTTTGGTCATTTTTATCGTTTCTACAAAACAATGTAGTACTTAACCATTAGTGAGCTTCATTTATTATCAAAAGTACTAACTAGTTTCAAATTTAAATGCATTTATCAGTACATGCTGCAACTCATTTTCACAGCATGGACTTCAGAGTCAAATGTGTTGTATATTTGGTCACTCGAAAGAATACTCAACTTCTTAGTTTACTGATATATAGAGTATATAACATACAGTTATGTGTCATATAGTCATTTACATGAATAATGTGTTCCTGAGCTTCTTAGGTTTGTAACATCAAGCGTTTAAGAGGCATAGCATTACTGGTGCTATACACATATCATCTGTTAGAAATACGAATGGCGAAATAGATTTATTTCAAAATAAATAGAGGAAGGGAGGCATTTGCATATAAGAGCATTAAAGCCCCCTACAAACACAAAGAATGTAACCTGTCTGTCACAGGGCCTATTTTAGCAGTTGCATTCCAAGGGAGTGAAATTCATTAAAATGCCTGAGAGCCAAAGGAGACCTAGGCCAACTGACAAAGCAGTGTTAGGAGATGATCTATACTATATGACAATCTCCTCAAAAATAAACACTTTCAGAGGTTGTAAAACTTTCCACTAGACTTAGCACTTAGTTTGCACCAGCCTTTTCTGCCTATAAGTACAAGAAAGGAGAATGCTCACCTCAGGCCCTGCGTAAGATAATGAAAGTATTTAGTTCCCTGGACAACTTCTTCATAACAAGTCAGTTGGTCACACCTCTTACTAACCGAGCCTATGCTTGTCCAACCAGGTGAAAACTAAAATAATTTGGTTTGTTTTGAGTAAAAGATTGGGATGAATGTTTATATTTTATATCAGGAAAAAAAAGTCAAATAATCTTGGATCTTCTGATCATGTCATGTGATCATACTCTTTTCTAAGGTAGAGTCTTTTAAACCTACTTGCTGGAAAACTGTCCCTTTGTTTATTTCTCTTATCTGTGCCTATTAGCTTTAGTAAATAGGACCACTTACCACTCTGGACACTTTTAATGGGCTCATTACATTACTACAGATTACTTCATACTATTTCCAGCACTCTCTTTCTTCTCCCTAGACCTTCCTCTTTCATCTACTCTGGTAAATCATTTAGGATTCCCAATTCTTAGGCTAGGTTTCATAGGGAGCTCCAACAAGACCACCGCCAGCAGCAATACCAGTCAGACACAGCAGCAACTCTTGGCAGCTCTGGCACATGCAGAATAGTTTTGCTGTCCCTCCTGGAGCAAGAAAGATGGAAACCGCACTGAGTTCTTTTATGTAACATACATAATCTTCCCTGAATCATGGAGAGACTATTAGATATAATGTTTGTTTCTGCCATTGTTTTGTAAAAAAACCCTAAATACTGAACACTAAAAGAAAGCTTAAAGCAAAACTAAATGTTATATTGTTATGTATCACTATCTATATAACCTTTAAGGCTGTAAAACAGACAGTTTATACTGCATAGTAATTCTCATACAGATAACTATTCTGTATTCTGACAACCCTGTACACTTTTGTTCTTTAATTACATGACCACATACTCCATTCTTTGTACACTTTCTTAAAGAGATAACTACCTCTGACATGTACGAGAGAAAACATCGAGAGGCTGAAGCAATATTGCATGGAATACAAATCTGTCATCTCTCAAATGATTAATTTTTTCAAATTTAAGTATATTAATTTAAAGCATTTTTTAAAATTTCAATTACAATTCTTTTTTTTACAATGTTACTTCGTACAGATATTTAATGCAGTTATCATATTGATGTTTTAATATTTACATTATTATTCTAGACTTATGTAAATATAAATTTTTTTACTAAAAGATAATTATCTAAGCGTTTTAATCCTGTGAGGCAACAAACAATAATTTAAAATGCCTTGAAGGCTAGGCTATGACTCCTATAACAAGAAGAAATGTATTAATTTTCAATGAATTTGGATTACTTCCTAGGAATAAAAGGCTTTAAAAACTGCTAGTCTCTATGATGCCTAAGTTTCATACGTGTAATTATGTTAGGAATGGAAAGATAATGTATAGGAACACACTTTGCAAAGCATAATGTCATAAGTAATGGAAGGACAGGAAATGCACACAAGTGTTACACAAAATCAAAGTCTGAGAAGGAATTGGAACAATGATTTCCTCTGGTTATTTACCTAGCTGTAGTCAAAAGATGCTCTCACTTATAGTCCTTCAGTATATTTACATGTTTATGAAAGATATATCTACTATAACTAATAGTAGACTATAACTTTTACAATGTTCTAGATATAACAGATATGTTTCTAAGTAGTGTCTGTGAAATGTCACAAACATTTTATGCTACATTTTGTATTCCACTGCAAAGCTCTAGTGTTGTCATATTACATATTTAGCTTCTAAAATTGATTGATTGCTTCAGAGAAAAGTGTATATAGTATTCCACTTCTTATCTGAGTCAATGTTTTTCTCAATATTGTGAAGTAAATTAAAATAAAGTGTTTAAATCTACTGCTTATGATAAAGAAGACCAAATCTTATTCTAATAAATGTGAAATACAACTTGTCATGTTCCTTTCACTTTGTAGAAATGCTACCACAAGGCTTAGCCAGTTAAGTCTAATATGATGACATTTATTTTTGCTGCAATAAATGTTAGGATTATATTTTTGCATTAAATTCTGGCATTTTTAAAGATCACGATGACAAGTGATTTATTCTTCAAATCATTCTGGTTTGTTTTTACTTTTTGAATATGGATTTGGCCATGTGTCTCCAAGGCACAGTACAAAGCATACTTCATATGTTTTGCAACCTATTAGTTTGATTTAAATCCACTTTTTCTGTCAGGATTTATGCAAGGCTTTCTTGATGTTATTTGCTCTGAATTATTGCCCAAAAATAATCACATGGAATCCAATTTCACACAGGCTGTGTGGTCTATGAGGTCTGTCACTGTAAAGCTCTAAAGCTTTTAAAACTTTTTTCAACTGAGGTGATTCTTCATATTTGCTCAATATATAACACTGTCTTGTTTTATTTTCATATTTACCCCTTCCCCTCAAAGTATGAAGAATTTGATTGGGTTCAGTAAGCACTGTGTGGCGGTTGACCCTGGCTGGACATAGGGAGATGCATAAGGACAGGGAGAGATCACTCACCAATTACCATCACAGACAAAACAGGCTTAGCTTGGGGAAATTAGTTTAAATTATTACCAGCCAAATCAGAGTAGGGTAATGAGACCAAATCTTAAGATATCTTCCCTCCACTTCTTCTTCACTCCTGATTTTCTCTACCTCCCACCTCCCTGCAAATGCAGGGAGATAGAGGAATGGTCAGTTCATCACATGTTGCCTCTGTCACTCCTTTCTCTTCATGGAGAGGACTCCTCACACTCTTCCCCTGCTCCAACAGTCCTCCACGAATTTCTGCAATCTAAATCCTTCTCACAGGCTACAGTTCTTCACAAAATCCTCCAGCATGGGTCCCTTCCACCGGGTGCAGTCCTTCAAGAGCAGAGCGCTCTGGTCTGGGTTCCCCATGAGGTCATAAGTCCTGCCAGCAAACCTGCTCCAGTATGGGCTTCTCCCTCCAAAGGTCTACAGATTCTGGCAGGAGCATCCCCTGCTCCTGCATGGTGTCCTCCAGGGGCTGCAGGTGGATCTCTGCTGCACAGTGGACCTGATGGGCTGCAGGGGCACAGCTGCCTCACCATGGTCTGCACCACAGACTGCAGGGGAATCTGCTCTGGCACCCGGAGGACGTCCTCACCCTCTTTTTTCACTGGCCTTGGTGTCTGCAGGGCTGTTTATCTCACATATTTTCACTCCTCGCTTGTCTGCAGTTGCGCAGCAGGATTTTTTTGCCCCCTCTTCTTAAACATGTTATCAGACAACTATATTGTTTAAGAAAGCAAAATAAATGAGGACCAATACACTATAAAAACTGCACCCTTTCAAACCACAGAATTGCAGAATATTTGCAGGTTGGAAGGGACCTCAAGGTCACCTGGTCCAACCTTTCTTGGCAAAAGTGTGGTCTAAACAAGATGGCCCAGCACCCTGTTCAGACACATCCTATGCTGTGTTTGCTCATTCAATACGTGTGCAAACTTTCCATGCATTTTTTACATATTTGTGCGTCATATTTCAATGGTTTAAAATTGGTATGTGTTCTTTGGAATTAAATATGAAAAGAGAAAGGTTTTTGAGTACTTTAGTGCTCAAATGTCTCATTCAGAATTGACCCTTACAAAACAGTCCACAAGTTTTTGGTTTTCAAAACATTTAACAAAAACCCTTGTAATATTCTATTGCTTGATTTGCATATATAAACGTGCCTAAAGGAAGAATTAATTTCCATTCTGCCTATTTCTGAATATTCCTTTTTACCTCATCTTCATTGAGTACAGGTACCTATGCTGGCAGAACCGCACTGCAGGAAAAGCTTATTTACCCTCAACATTAAAACAAACAAACAAACAACCCCCAGAAACAGTTAAAGTGGTTTCTTTTGTGGGTTTTCTTTTTCTTATGTTTCTCTTCTGGTTTTTGTCTATCTTCAGAAACCATTTTAATTTTTAACTGAATACTTACAGGTTGTTTAATTATATTTGCCATAAATCAATAAAGGCATCAATCAGGAAGGCACAAGAAGTATGAGGGAGCTCAGAGGATACGATGTTACTCCAAGAGAACTATAGCATTTATTTATTCACCACAAAGGTAGCCTGCTATCACAGTTTTTATATATTTTCTAAAGCCCTGATATTAGAATCTGAGTGCATGAAATATAACCGCCTTCAAAATAAACAAGCCACCAACCAAAACCACAAACTCAAACATCATTTATAGCCTTCACAGCAGTAGATAGAAAAGCTAAGGAAAAAACCCAAGGGCAGGCTAGAGACACTGGAACTAGAAGAAAAGTTTTAAATGTTCCAGAATCAAATTAGTTGTCCAAGGCTATGTCTGCATTCACAGTCTGGATAGGAGAAGTAATGAGGTTTTGTAGAAAATCCTTTCACTTATTATCTGATGAGTTAGTTCTCTAAGCAGCTTCAGACCATACATTCACACACACCCTCATTCCCCTCCCACACACACCCTTCCAGAAGAAATGAAACCAATAAATGTCTCCACTCAATGAATATCAAAGTACTTCACACCTATCATGCAAGTATACTTGAGTCTTCAAAAACTTGAGACTTCAAAAACTGCACTTTTTAACATACAGAGACCAAATGCCTCCATATTTGCTGCCAACCCTCTAGTCTTTGAGATACCATTAATCCTTCTTCATCTACCTATTCTATTCAGAGTTTATTTTCAGCCATCCCTCACAGGAACTGATCAGGGCAAAAACAGGTCTATGATCTGCAGAAATTTTGTTCTTCAGGAGCTCTGATCTATGGGAAAGATGACATTAGACAGAAAGCTAATGTCTTGTGTCTTCACAGTCACATCACACATTACATCACAGACACAGGACTGATTTGTTCTTTTCCTCTCCTCTGATGAAAAGGTTTTGCAGCATCCACATGCTCCAAAATAGGCAGCTTGCACCAGAAAAGCCATCCTGAATTCGATGTTGTAGTGCCCTAGTACCTACATGGTAACTTGGACAGAGAAGAAGACAGAGAATAGGGACAGCAATTAGCTTGTCATCAAAAGTGTTATCCAGGATGTTCAGCAGGATTGATAGTTTTGGGTCCAACCGGTGGAATCTCAGGAGCAGGATGCACTGGGTAGGAGTCAATTGTAGCTGCTTCAGGAGGTCTTCCTGACCATGCTGCCAAACCATGCTTCCAGGTAACAATACTTAGGACCATAGGAAGAAGTGGAGATTAATCTGATCAGCTAATACACACTCCCAGACTACAGAGCTGCTGTACTCAAGTCCTTTAGATGTTCAGATCTCCTGGAGGAGAGGGGCCTACTGGATCTGGAGAATGTGGCAATTGCTAAGAATTCTTTCATTCTTACCACCACTGCAAATGTAGTGTTTGTCCCTTTAGTTAGACCATATAGGCCAGATTTTTCAGAGTTAGTTTCTAGGGGATCATGTTGCCTAACATGATGATGATTTTGGCCATCACATTTTTCTCCCAGTTTTCTGACTCTGTTCTTGATTTTTACTGATGTTATGTCATGTTACCCCTTTTACTCTACCATTCATACAGATGACAATCTCATGACCCAGTGGTAGAGGGGCATACAGCATCTACCACAATGCAGAACAGCACCACCAAAATGTCACAGATGTTGTTCTAGCCCAGGAAAATAGGACCAGTTTCTCATTTGAGCCTTAGTCACCTTATTAAAGCCTTAGTTATCTTATTTATATCACCCACCTGCTCTGTTTCAGGAAAGAAGGCGTCCCTTAACCTTGGAGTCAGGACTTTTCGTGTTCTTTTGCTGGCAAATATATTGACTGGGGGTTCAGGAAAATGGAGGAGGCAGCACATCCATGGCACCACTTGAAAATTGCACAGGACCTGAATTAAAGATTCTATACCTTAATCTTTGTATAGAAAATGGTGGTGAGGTGCAACTGACATCTCTTTATCTGCTGTCATGATCTTCATGAGGCAGGAGAAAAAAAGGTTCCCCAAAGAGCCCACACTCAAGGAAGTAAAGGTTTATGATATAATAGCTCTTCAGAAAGCTTTGCATTACATGTATAGTGGGAACTTTACCCACAGGAGACCAAATTAAGACTAATGTGAAGTAAAGTCTTCCAAATAGCATATGATGCAAATAAAATGAGTCCCAGCATCAACACTGATCTACCAACAGACTCCTTTTGTGTCAAACTATTTTTATAAATAAATACAGCCTATACCAGAATCACAGTTAAATAGGTTCTGGTTTCTAACTCCTTTTTTCAACACTGTTTTGGCATACTGCTCCTCTAAGAGCAAACCCTTCACTGAAGCCGGGGAGTGGGAGGAGGAAAAGAAAAAGACGCCGGTGTGGAGGGAGAACCCACTTCATCGTATGGGATCCACACTTTGCTGGCCGAGTGGAGAGAGGGAGAGAAACAGACACTCGGCGAGTTGGAGCTACCTCCGGGAGCCACTGCCACACTGGCACCCTCCCCTGCACCCCTGCCAGTGTCCCTCGAAAGGGAGCTGCCTGGGAGGGCACCTCTGCCGCAGCCGGAGAGAAAATGAAAGTGAGACTAACTCTGCACATGCCCCGCGCTCCACATCCCGGCTGCCATCCACCTCCCGGGACCGTCCCACACCACTGCTGCTTGTGGACACTGCTGCCTGGAGAGAGGGTTTGACTGTGGCTCGAACCCGCCAGTAGCCATCGCAAACCAGAGTCACAGCTTTGCTGCTGCTTCTGCAGCTGGGACCTCACCACTGTTGCGGGAGGAGGGAGAAAGCCTGTCACATGGCTGATCCCCGCCACCGCTCCACAGCCCAGCTGAGCTCAGGCTCCAGTTCAGGCTCCAGTGGCCTGACCCCCAGCCGAGCCAGCTGGGACCATGTGCCACGGTTGGAGGCAACCACGAGGCAGGGAACAAAAAGCTGCTACACTGACAACGCTGGTACAGTCAGGATCTGAGCCTGACTGGGTGGCATAGAGTGGCCAGTTTAATAGTATAACTCTTTGTTTTTTGTTAAGATTTGTGGTTTTGTCCCTGGAATTTTGGGGGTGAAGGGAGTAGAGGGAAGTAGGGGCAATTTCTGTCTGTTGTTCTTTTGAACCGTTCTGTTCGTATTGTTGTTTTTATTGCTATATTTCTTGTCAATAAACTTTTTTTTTTTGCTTATATCTCCTTGCATTTTGTCTCTCTGTATTGGTGAGAAAGGGAGAGAGCTCCTTTGTTGAAGACTTCTCCCTGGCATATGTTTTAAATCAAGACAACCAGTCATGCTTTTCTTCCACCAATTCTTTTTGCAAAATGATTACAGTAATTTTTAGTACTTCAAGAGTAAATCTTCAGTTCTATGCTTCTTTCTATAAACCTCTCTTAGGTTTTTACATAATTCCTGCATATTGGCTACAGATAATACATCAATCATACTCAATGCTAGAAAATTCATTGATACAGATTAGTGTACATCAGTCACCAGCCTTCTTCATCTCTTCAGAAGAATACCTTCTATCACACAACTAAAAGGCCAAAACTCATTCAGATTAGGAACTAAGAAGAAATATTTTCACTAAAAGTCCTCTGTTTACTATTCTGCTTTTGAGATGCCATATAGATGTAATTTGATTATTTTGATTTCAAATCATAATTCCTCAGTAAATGTCTGACCATGTTCCTCCTTGTGTATATGAATGTAGATATATACACCTCCTTGGTACTGCTACAGATTTACTGACCATGTCTATAAACAATGAGCTGACCTGGTATGGAATATAATTTACTTCAGTTCCTTGTATGCGGCTTTCAGTGGTCTTTGAATCAGGCTACTGGCATTAGACATTTACTGAAGGAGTCTGTAATTTAATAAGAATTCTGTTAAAGTGCCCCCAGGTCCAGGCTAGACCAGTGCCTCCTCTAACCAATGATTGCAATGTATATGAGCCATCAGTTGTGATATCATATTTATTTCCAATTCTATAGAACCAAGAAAAAGAACAAAAGCTTCAGGTTGTTGTTGACCTGTTTTGTCCAGAGCTAGTTCTGCTTCTGGAATTTTGCTACAAAGTTTTCCAGGAGGTTTACACAAAGATTACACTGTTGGTTGACATAATCTGTAATGTTCAAGGAACTGGAGACAGGGAGATGATAAAACAGATTTATACCTAGGTGAGTAGTACATTGTTATTTAGCCAGTTGTACTGGTGTACAGTCTCCATGCTGAAATTCAATAGATTTCTTTTGGCTCAGTTGTCAGCTTTTTACAGGTCCCTCTGAATAATAGCTCCGACATATCAGTCACTCCCCTTATATGGTAATATTCACACTTTTGCTGAGGGTGAATTCTATGTTATCATCCAGATCATTGATTAAGATATTGAACACTACTGGTCCCAGTGCTGACACTTGGGGTATTCCATTTGTTACAGGTCACTGATGATGTCAAGCCATTGATCACTACCCTTTAATTCTGGTGGCTCAGTCATTTTTTACATTATCATTTATCTTTAGTTGTTAAATTAATTTTGTCTAATTTTATTAATATATATTGTAGTTTATGTAGATCCTAGATCAATTCTGTGATAACTCATACCTACTGCTTTCTTGTCCTCAGTCCGTTCTAAGCATCAATATTGTCTTGAAACAACACTGCTATAGTCTCTGCAACTGAAAGTTCACAAGGGGTTTAATTGTTGAGAGGTCTGGTGAGAGATTTTTCTTTAGGGGGTACAAACAGGAGGACAGATATATTGCCTTTAAATGGACAGTGCAATGTACATGTTAAATATGTAGGAGAAGGACAATGTCATGATATCCCGAGTAAAGCCTATAAATTGAACCATGAAGCCTTGAGTGAAGTGCAACCACTTTCCCCTCAAGCACTCTTCCCTGGCAAATCAGCAGAGAAAGCGAGTTAGATGAGTTTAAAAGAGTATGTCCTTTTGTCAAATGATGAAAATATGCAACTTCCTTGATGTCATTACAGTTCTCTAAATCTGAATTCTTTCTTATCTCTGTACTGCTTTTCTTCTCTTCTTGTATAAAGCACATTCCTGTCATTATCAGGACACCATCCAGCCTTAGGCAGTTATGATTACCATATATCCAAGAAGAATCATGTTCACTAATTACCAATACATATGACTTTCTCACTGTTCATCAAGGGTAAATTGTGATACTATCCTTGAATCTTTATAAAACACATAATCTGCACTTTATGTTGAGGTATTTATTGGAAATCTAGGTCTCCACATCAAGATACATGAAAAAAAAGAACAGAAGAAAAGGGAAAAGATATAAACTGAATGGTATACTAAAGGTATAACTGTTGTGGGAAATACATTTTTTGATTAACAGGAAAACATTTGCTGTTTTGGAAACGATGAATAAATTTTCATTTTTAAATAGCAGAATATAAGAATGCGGACCCTCATTTCTTTTTACACCACTTCTACTTTCTTCCAGATTTTGACCCTAAAATCTAGGCCTGTCCAGCAGTCCTCAATCCTCAAAAAGGATAACGTAACATAAAAGCCAAATCTCTGACACCAGCTGTGCAACCAGTTATTAATCTGCAGTCCCACCTGCTTCTAATCAAGCATTTATCTTTATCCATCAGGATTAAAGACAAACTAAGTGAGCTATCGTGGCCATCACTGTCACACCCAAAGGTGTGAAACCACTCTTGGTATGGTTACATCTCTGTTCACAGTACCCCTGGTGCTCACATGGATGAACAGCAGCAATCTCTCCATATCATTTGGTATCTGAGTCTCAGGCAAGAAACAAGTCTCCTTAGACAGCAAACAGAATTGGCAGAGAGGAGCCTCCGTTCCTCACAGGAAGGAGTTTCCAGCTGTTGGTACCTGCTGCTTTCCTTTGATGTTGACTTACATTTCAAGCTTGGCTTGCTCTGACACCTCTCTAGATGGAATCTTCTTCCTTCACCTTCTACCAGGGTCATGAAGCTGTTCAGAAGCTGCAGATCTGTGTCTTTGTCCTCCCACTCTAAAAATCAGTCAACTCATACGACTGGGTGCAGCTCTTTGTCCAGTTTACCTCTCTGCTTACCTAAGTAAAACCTGTGCACATTCAACCTTTATATCCTTACACCTAGATAAAACTGAACAAATAATCTTGTAGTGTAAAGATTGGTTTGGTAGATCCTGTAGGCTTTTTTGGCATTTCACCTTTAAGCTGAGCAAGATAAAATATGGAATCATTCTGAAGGACTTGTGAGTTTACAGAATTAGCAAGTGATTAGTTTTTTTTCTCCTTGGAAAGAAAGAAACCAACGATACAAAATAGATAAGCACTCAACATCCAGCTGAAAAGAGGACAAAGAGTAAAGTTTTCCACCAGAAATTTTCATTAATAGAAAGGGCATTATGTTAGAAATCAGAAAAAAAAAATAAAAAAACCTTAGAAGAACTGTATTATGAAAATGATAGCTCTTTTTGAAATATATAATAAGTGTTTATGAAATGTTTAAACATATCATTTAAGGGTTACTGCTGTCTCACAAGCCCACCATTTTTCTCTCTTTTATGAAATTTAGGCTAGGATAAGACAAGGTTGTTGACCACTCCAGTAACACGCCCAGAGGAGAGGATGTTGGTTTTGTTTTCACATGCTTAAGAATGTCACAGTTACTCCTTGGATTCCATAGAGAGTCAAGACATTCTTAATTTTTCCTTCCTGAATGTGAGTGCTTTTATATATATGGAAGATCAGGGAATTTCAAAGGTGGTTTACATCTCAGCTTTCTAACATAATTTTCCTCTGGCTCTTTGTTGAATTCACATTTAATGCAAAGGAGACTATTAGAACGAACAAACTTATCAGTGAAAAATTGTTTGATCGTAGCTTCTAGGCAAGAGACAACAAAAAGCCCCAAGTATATGATTCATATGTGTTGTACCTCAAAAAAGGTCATATCTCTAGGAAGTTTGCACAATAATAAAAGAAACTAATCAGATAGTGCACTGTTACAATAACCTGTATATGTAGATTTCAGATAGACTATCAAGATACAAAAAAGAACAATAAAAAAAAGAATGATAATGAATGTATCTAAATAAAACTGTGAACACAAAAAGAATGAAAAAACAACTGAGGAAATATCTGAAAGAATGTATTCTTTTAAATATAGTTCTTAATAAAAGTTATGAGAGTGGATACAATACAAATCTAGAGTCAAGATGCTACAAAAATAAATGTGTATTGTATAAAAAGAATTCAGAAGTTCCAGATGTTTTCTGCTAATACTCTAATACGATTAAAGCAACCTCCTTTCAGATTTACTGACATGATTTGCTATTTTATTTGCCAGGTTTTTCTTTTTTTCAGGTTTTTTTTTTTTTAATATGAAATATTTAATGGTATGGAGGTTTAAGTGTTTATTTTCCTGTTACTTCAGAGCTTCTACTTGAGAATTTTTATGTGCCTGCTGTCAGGAAGAAAGAGAAATGCTTTTGGGGGGACACATTAAACTTGTTGCAGGTATGTAGAGTTAAAGGAAAAAAAGATAGCTGACCTAAATTTTTTTTTTTCCTGGTTGATTTTTTTTTCCTAATCCTCTCCAATACAGAAGGTTTTGAACTCACTCATAACCATAAAATCGAGTAGTGGGATTCTTTGCAGATATCCCAGGTAAATTAGAGTGATCAAGGGTCCATAACACTTTTTTTTTTCTTTGGAACTAATCACATTTGTGATTTGTGCAATAGCAATGTTGGGAAGAATTTATATTTTTTTTCACTAGAATTCCTTTATCACTATTGCTTTTCAATGTGCTTTTGCAGGAAGGGAAGTATTACACCATGTCGTGTCCCATATTGAGGTTCTGGACAAAAATATTGAGCAAAAAAAAGGAAATTGCTAGTTTAACTTTTATTCACCCTTTTCTAATGTCTGTAGGACACTACAGACTTCTCAAAAAGTACGTAAGTATTTTATCTTTAACATCTAATTCTGCCAATAAAAAAGCCAATTCATTTCTTTTTACTTCCAGAACACTGTCAGGTGATTTATATTAAAGATTAATACAAGAAAATTACAATTCTTCTACAATTTGACCTTTATTCTAAAAATAAATACTTTCCTACATGTTAAACCTAGCAGTTCCATTTTCCTTTGAGCTCACTGTTATCCATTAACACTTACAGCTGATTCTGAAGTTTCTGTACTGGTGAACCCCAGAATTAACTTTACTTAATTCTTCATCCATATTCGTCCCACTCTGGCATTAGGAAAAAGATAGCGAATGGAAAGATAAATTCAAGTCTGCTACTCTTCCTGTTCCTGACTTGAGCAAATTTAGTGTTTCTGCTACTGGAATTTTTATCATTTCTTGAATTTCTCAGGAATCATATGGCATACAGAAAGACTGTCTCTACAATAGCTTCATAATGAGCTACTAATGAAAGAAAACTTATTCAGGATAAAAATCAACACAACTGTGAAGCTTCCATAGTAAATATTACTAGTGCTAACCTAAAGTCAAAGAAAACAACAGTTAACTGCCATCAAAGAGAAAAAAATAATATTTTTAAGTACTGTATATAATTAAAAATGGCACAGAGAAATTCAACATTAAAAAGAGTCAGTTTTGTCCTAGGTCCTCCCTCTTTAATCTATCTATCTAAAATCTAAGTATTTGCTGTTCAAACTGGCAAACTAACTTTCAGACCATGAAAACACCAAATGCATCATAAATATGCAATTTTTCACAAGACCGTGGCTCAGGAAAAGGCAGTGGGTAAGAAGCATGCATCTTCTTCTTGAGCACAAAACACCCCTCTAATACCAAACTGAAAAGGCTCTTCATAGTGTTGAAAATTGTAATGACTGGCTTGTGAAACTAATGACAGACTTTAAAATAGATTTCTTCAAGGTTAATGAATTTAAATTCCCATATCCAAAACCTTCTAGGCAGTAAAATTCTCCCACTTTGAACCATTACTGGTGTGATATTTCTAAATGTTCACCTCAGCATAAAATGCTGCATTATACATTTCCAAAAAATACATATCTTTCTGTGGCATGTAATATACAAAGAAAACTCTCCTCTGTAGCAGCCTGAAGGCAAAATTTCAAGGTTTAAAAAGAAGCCTCTAGAGAAGCTTAAAAAGATGACAAAGTCAATTAAGTTATAAGAAATCCTTTATTTTTATGAAGAGGGAACATATTAGGATTTTTATTATCAGTCAGTGCTGTAGTGCACGTTTCTCCATTGCAATCAAGAAATTCTGACTTCTGTTGCAAATTAACAGCTACAGTTCAAACAACTGAGGTGCTCCTTAGAGGAACACTATACAGAGCTTTCAGTCTCTGTTGAAAAAAAGAAATCTTAATTTAGGGGCTGAAGCCTTCTCCAAACTGTTTTATTACTTAGACCTTGATAAATATCTTACAAAAAGATTTTATTATTACCAGGAAGCAAGACATTTCAGACAACGCATAAAATTACCTACTGAAGTCAAAGTAGGCTGCATCTTTGAAACAATCAATTCAAAATGTGGTACCAAGTGTTACAGTCATAAATGAAGCAGTCAGAGACTGTCACTAGTGCCTTTTACTGAATGACAAAGCACAAGAAACCTTCCACAGATGTTGAAATTATGAGGCAGCAAAGCAGGTGCTTAAATCCTATTTACTAAAACTAGAAGCAATCATCAAATTACAAAAGGAGCCTACATTTCATATATCAAGCTCAACTGGTGCTGTGCAGTGTTTAGTACTCCACTGCTTTAAGATGAGCCTAATATTTACATTGTGGTCCATAAAAATGCATGTGCTCTAAATTTTACAGGTAAAGAATCACATTGTATTAAAGAAGTCTCGCAAAAGTCTTTTTGAGAAACTAAGCATTATATTGAAATATATTTATGCCTAAAACAATAGTAAGTTTTCCACCCTATTAATACTCCCGTATATATTTGCCTGCCATCTGAGCTAAACATTAGTAATATCTGGGAATAAAGCATTTTGCTAATTCTGAAATTTTAAAGCAAGATAAAATCAACTTTGAAATACAAACCAGGAAGACATTATAGTCCCATTAATAATTAAATTGTTGTACTGATCTATTAGTGGTAGATCAAACTTCACTGTGCTCTCGGCTCCCTCAGGGATCCTCTGCATCTTTGATGAAAAGCCCTTTTTTCTCTCTTACTTCAAACCACACTTCCAACAATTCAAGACCTTTTCTTGTAACTTTCATCCTTCTAAACAAAAGAGCACCATGAGCTCTATAACATCTCCGGGAGGTAAAGATCAGGACCATGATTTTGGGAGATGTTTACGTTGCTAATATGTCATGCTTTGTCACTTACCTGTCTAGCGTGTTCATGCTGCAAATACATGTATTATTAGGAGGTGCTATCATAGTTTCACCTTGCTTTAATTATATAGGAATATAGGAAATTTCATATATGTTCATATATGTGTATGTGCTAACAATTCCTTAATATGGACAGTATTTCTCAATTTGCTTTTTATATCTTAGCCTCTTTGTGTCTTTTTGGCCTCATCTTATGCAGCAGTACTAGCATCAGAGAAGGGTAAAAGCAAAGAAGGTCCCACTAAATGATTACAAACTTCCTTGTTCAAAAGATAAATGATGGATACTAGTCTTGGGATTGTCTTAATTGATTTTTCACTTAAGTGAGATCTCTTCTGTGGGATTCTTGCCACTTTTAGTTCTGCTGCACTTTTGTGAAGTTGTATTAAAGAAGTACATTTTATAATTTTACTGTCCTATTAAATGCTTTTCATAATTTTACAGCTTTGGATAAAACATTTGCTACTTTTGATAAGTAACTTGGACTGGGGACAAAACCTCTGACAGAAACTGTTATTGCCTTTGGAAAGCAAAACTCCCTGAGAACCAAATGATAAGGAGGAAACTGCTTTTCAGGAATTTATCTTTATGTGGACATTTAGTGCACCGGTTCATAGAATGATTGATTTTTAAATAGAAGAAAAGACATCAACTTCAAGCCTAGAGAGAGAAAGAGTAAACACGTTAAGACAGAAAAATTTAAATGTGGCTAATGGTCATGGTATACTTAGAAGAATTAAAGAAACCATTATACATGCAAAATCTACTGTACAGTCCAATGAAATTTCACAGACACTACCAGGTATAGGACATACACAGAAAAGGAGAATAACAATTTTGTATTTTTTTTTTTTTACAGTTGAGGTAATTTCTTAAAGACTTTATATTTATGTCTGTGCTGAAAAAAAGATTTTCTAAGAGCCTGCAACTGTTTTAATGCTGAATGATAGTACCATAAAAGTGATTTAAATTAGGCTTTTGAGATATTTGAATATTTGGCTAATTTATGATTGAGAAGAATATGTCAATCTTCTGCATGCTGATATTAATGTACATGATACATTGTAGAAGACATAAAAGTGCAGGAAGGATTATTTCTGAATTAAGTTGGGAAGTACTGGGGTGCATTAGAAAGAGCACTGCCAGCTGGTCAAGGGAAGTGACCCTTCCCCTCTGGTCTGCCCTAGTGAGGTGCATCTGGAGTGCTGTGTCCAATTCTGGGCTCCTCAGTACAAGAGAGACATGGAGCTCCTGGCTCGGGTCCAGTGGAGGGCAACAAGGACTGGAGCATCTCTCTTACTAAGAAAGGCTGAGGGAGCTGGGCCTGTTCAGCCTTGAGAAGATCGATGTCTATCAGTATCTGAAGGGAAGATGTCAAGAGGATGGAGCCAGGCTCTTTTTGATGGTGCCAAGCAATAGGACAAAAGGCAATGGGCAGAAACTGATGCACAGGAAGTTCCATCTGAAGATGAGAAAGAACTTCTTTACTGTGCAAGTGACCATGCACTGGAACAGCCTGCCCAGAGAGGTTTTGTGGAGTCTCCTCTGGAGATATTCAAAAACCATCTGTATGCAATCCTGTTCTGTGTGCTCTGGGATGACTCTGCTTGAGCAGTGAGGTTGGACCAGATGACCACTGTGGTCCCTTCCAATCTTACCTGTGATTCTGTGATTCTGTACTATTGAAGTGGTAAACATAAGACTATGAAAATGTTGATATGTTTTAATAATTGAATAAATATATACTTACATCCAGCTTTTAGCTTAAAATTGTATTAATTGCTTTATAGGAAGCAAATCTACTGAGCCAGAAGTTAATTGGTCTTGTCTAAGAAATAAGCTAAACTCAGTGAATAGTTTCAGCTGACCTCCAGCAAAAATTAAGGTTAATATTTTGAAAATATCAAAATATTTTACTTGCTCAATAAATTGACTACATTTGGAAATGCTAGTATGTTTTATTTTCATATCCTGAAAATCATTTTTATTCTCTATAGAAAGAGAACAAACAAACAAAAATGTAGGAAGAAAAATAATGGGCTAAATAACTTCTGAAATATTTTGTTCTAAAGTAAATATATTATAGAATAAACAAGTTAAAATAAGTTTATTCATGTAGAACATGGTTTGTGTGGTTCTGAAGCAACTAATAGATTATATAGAAATATATTTTTTCTTAACAGGTTCTTAGAATTACCTTGACTTGGTGTGAGGAACTGGACTTTTTAATTGCTGTAAAACATTGCTACTCCAGCGAGCTGTGCAGGCCTCTTGCCGGGAGAGTGAAGGTAAGGGCTAGGGGCAGGAGGTGATAGCCAGGGACCACTCTTTGGGTGTGTGATGTTTCTCTGGGGGTGTGATGCCTATCTAAAGAACAACAGCAACTCTCTGGGCGTGTGATGTTTATCTCCTATGGGACAGGCCATGTCAAAGGACACTCCTGTGTGCACACACCCACAAATATCCTGGAGAAGGGCTCAGCTCTTAGCTACTGGGCCTCTGAAGCACACTTCTCCCCCTTCTCCACCAAGTCTAAATGACTTTGCAAAAACCAGCACCTCCAGCTCTCTGCAAAACCAGCATAACTGTGCAAAACAGCAGCGCTCCCACACACAAGGGAGGCACCAGGAGGGTTTCTGAGGGTATATAAACCCACCGAATTTTATATTTCATGGGCTTCTCTCACCCACCAGTCCCCAACGGACCAAGACACCAATGACAACAAAACCCAAGTTTGCTGGAGACCTTTGAGTGGTGACTTTTTATTCTTTTTCTCTCTCTTTCTTTCACTCTTTTAACTCCTATTCTCTTTTTCTTTCTGTCTTTTCCTTTACACATTTTCTTGTGTGGCTATACTACAAGTAAAATGCCTAAATATCTCCTTAGCAATACCTTGGTGCCTTTATATTGCCATGCTGCTATAGATAATAACAACAAAAATGGCTACATATCTGTTTTCCTTTGCAACCAAACTGTTCTAAAATAAACCATATATATATATATATATATATGTAAGCAGTGATCATCTAGTATCAATTTACTTCAGTTCACTCCAAGGGGTTTAATAGTAAAACAAAAGTTACTCCTGCCTGGCAGGGTGCGTTGTAACACTTGAACTGTGATTAATAACCTCTTATATTTCACACAACAGCTGATCGTAGGATTGGAAAGGTTTTCCACGGTCATCAGAGCAATTATCACTGATGGAAACAGAAAAAATACAAACTTCTTTAAAGATCTTTTCTTATTATTTTATCAATAAAGAAAAAAAAAGAGAGGTGATATACATAATCAAACCTTAAACAAGGTTGAGCAGATATTTTTTTTTGTTTTATAAACTCCTTTATTATCTCTTCAGCTGCAACATCAAAACACTTAAATTCCTACGGGTTAATTGCTGGTTTGACAGCACAAGGGCAATAACTACAGTCTGTAGAGGACAAACAACAGCTTATTATCAAGCTTCTTCAAGGATTCCTTACCTACTAATGGAATAATTCCTCTTTTCTTATTAATCCCTCCTCCTACTCTTCTATTAGAAATTTTCTACTGTTCTCTTCCTTATGAAGCAGACATATCTCCTGTCCTTACAGTGGAGGCAGTCTTGTTTGTCTTGTCCTTCTTTTCTGAAGATTATGGCTCAACAAAAATAACACTCAAAACAGAAGTGTACAGTTTTAATGGAACAAAACTACTAGACATTATTCAAAAAAATGTACCAGACTACCTGATCAGAAGCAAGAAAAGTCTCTATAAAGCTCCTGAAAGTGTCTACTTCTCTTTGCTAGATTTACCTATCAAGAACTTCCAGTGATTGAGGACTTTGGCTTCCTGCCGGTAAACTTAAGGAAGTGGTGACTAAACTACAAGGATACTGATTTCTCTAGAAAAAGAGAAATCAGAGCTAGACTCTTTATAAAATTGTTTATTTCAGATGAAATGTTACGCATTTTTTCACCCAGGGGTTCCTTTGCTGGGTGTCCCTCATTGGAGACACCAGCTCGAGCTGTTTCTGTTACTGTGCCATGAATACACTGCTTTAAGGGATGAGATGTCTGAGAGTCTGCTATGTGAAACCTGGGGTCGATGGTAAGGAAACCTCATCTGGCTGCATGAGAATTGGGTGTGTGGGGAGTCAAGTGGGTCACCCATTGAGTCACTGGAACCACCTGCTGCGAATTCAGGTCCCAGCAGTTGAAGTCTCTGGTGTTGGGAGTGTGACTGCCAGAAAGTCTCATGAGTACTCAGACTAGGAAGTTTGCTTAACAATACTTAACTATAAAGTGTTATCCTACTACATACCACTATCTTAAATGTTTTATTCAGAAAGATTCACCAAATGCCAAATTTAGAAATGTATGATTTCAACTAAGCACATGTAATTTCCAGAAAAAAACCTCAGATTCTATGCATTTAACCAGTAAATTCATGCCCTCTGTCACTCTCTTTTCTCACTTCTTTTGTTCTCCTTTCAATTAAAGACGACTGACCTAGAACTTTATTGATTCTTCACTTCTCAGCAAAGACAAATGTTGAACCCATCGGCTTTGGCAGTGATCTTACAGATGTAATTTTTTCTTTTGAGAACTTCCACAGCTTTCATCCTTAAGAAACTGAAAGTTCTTCATATTCTTGTTTGGGTTTTTTTCCCCTTGTTTTTAAATATACTTTATATAGTTCAATATATATAATATATATTTTGTATTTGAACTATATATAGAAAACATAGTTCAAATCTATGGCCAGATATATGAAACTGCCAAGTAATGCAACTTTCTTGCACCAAAACCACTTCCATATAAAGAATATATTTTCTCATAATGAAACTAGACTTCAGAAATCTGTGTAAGTACTACCAAATGAAAAAAAGAAATAATATAACTGTAAGAAATTGTTTTGGATTCTTTTTTTAAGTTCTTTCCTTGTTGAATATAATCACCAAGTAGATCAACATAATTTGAATATTCAGTTATTTAGTTAACATAACTTTGATTAATTTTGTTTTCAGGAAAAATGTCTTGGTACTTTTGTTTAGTAACGGTGATGTTGGTTTAAAAAATTTCTTAAAAACCCATCCTTGTGCCATTGAAATATTTGTGTCCCTGACATCATTCCTTCTCTTTTTTTGTATTTTTGATGATACTGAAGCCTGAAACTTTGATATGTAAGCAGCAAACAAAACAAGAGTGCCATTACGTAGGGCTAGCCACGATGATCAAACAAAGGTACTTACCATCTCTAATCTTCCTCTGTCCATAACAACTGCATCACTATGACCAGACCAGTTCTTTACCATTGTTATATTGTTTGTTTGCCTTTTTCCCTCTGTGGTAAGTTGCAGGGAGCTCTACTAGGACTAGAACAATGATGTTGTGTAAAAGAATATAAATCCTATGCTTTCACAGCTCAGAAATTATTAATAGAAGTGTCAAAATTAACCTGATCCAGATATCATAGAATCATAGAATAACAGTTGGAAAAGACCTCTGAGATCATCAAGTCTAACCCTTGATCCAACACCGCCGTGGTTACTAGACCATGGCACTAAGTGCCATATCCAGTCTCATCTTAAAAACTTCCAGGGACCGTGAATCCACCACCTCCCTGGGCAACCCATTCCAATGACTGATTACTCTCTCTGTAAATATTTATCCTTATTTTCAATTAGATAAATTGGCATGGGTAAGATATGACAATGAAGTTCAAATTCTTGTTCAAGGCTAATATAATCCATTTGAGAAAGTGTACAAGTTGAAAAAGAGAACTCTGGGAAACAAGAAAACAAAAGATTTCCTTCTCATTATTTTCAAAGCTATACTTTGTTGATGATCATATAAGCTTTCAGGAGC
>VZRE01011047.1:0-11835 GCA_013396775.1 Cephalopterus ornatus
GGGGGCACCGCGGGCCTCGGAAGGGACCCCCGGCTGTGGAGCTCCGTGGCTTATTTATGAACTTATTCGTTTATCGTAGTTTTATGGTTTGTTTTTTTTTTTGGTATTTATTTATTCATTCCTCAATAAACGCTGCCGTTTATATTGTTTATCGTATTTATTTACTCCTCGAGAAATGCGGCCCGCCGCCCCGTTCGCTGATCGCTCTCTCTCTTTTTTTTTAATTTTTTTTTATTTTTTTTTTAATTTTATCTGCCTGGTTTGTGCTTTCCTTCGTCAAAACTACTGTGTTCCGTGCCTTGTTCCCCCCCCCCTTATTTTTTAATAACGTTTTTAATAAATTTTCCTTATTTTTTAAAAGGGAAAGCTGTCAGTGGTAATGATGCCATTATCATAGAATGACAAGAATTATGGCATGTTAAGGGGTTGGAATGGAACCTTAAAGACCATCCAGTTCCACCCACGGGTAGGGCCATCTCCCACCAGACCGGGTTGCTCAGGGCATTACCCATCCCAGAATCACACAATTTTTAGGGTTGGGAGGGCCCCCTGGGGATCCCCCAGTCCATCCCCCTGCCCAGGCAGGGTCACCTGGAGCGGGTGGCACAGGGACACATCCAGGTGGGGTTGGGATGTCTCCAGAGAGGGAAACTCCACGGTCTCCGTGGGCTCTGCCACCTCCATGGGAGAAGTTGGTCCTCACATTGAGGTGAAACTTGCTGTGTCTTAGTTTATGGCCATTGCTCCTCATCCTGTTGCTGGGCACCTCTGACAAGTCTGGCACCATCCTCTGACACCCACCTTCGAGATGTTTATACGCATCTTCTCTTCTCCAGACTAACCAGGCCCAGCTCCTGCAGTTTCTCCCCATCAGAGAGATGCTCCAAACCCTTCATCACTGCCAGGGATGGGGCATCCACAACTGCCCTGGGCAACCTGTTTCGGTGTCTCACCACCCTCACGGTAAAAAATTTCTTCCTAATATCTAGCCCAAATTTCCCCTCTTTCAATTTGTACCCTTTACTCCTTGTCCTATCACAACAGTTACTAAGAGTCCCGCTCTGGCTTCCCTATAGGCCCCTTCAGATACTGGAAGGTATTTTGATATATACTGGAGGGTATTATCAATCATTTACTTACTGAAACTATGATTGTGCAACCACTTACTCCCTTGAAAGTATTCACAGCTAAAAAGGATAGCAGAACCAAGGCCTGTACAACAACCTATTCAGATTTTTAAAATTTACACAAAGCAACCTTTGTTGAGCAAAATCCTGAGATTATCCCATGTTTATCTGAAGAGCCTGTTAAACAGCCAGACAATTCAAGGAGCAAACAGGGCAGAGTTATCTTAAAATGTTGGTTGGCACACATATCCGAGAACTGAGGAGGTGAGCAGGACAGCCAGGCAGTAATTCACCCTTGGAATCTATTTCAAATTATCTACACAGCTTCTCACTGTCCAGCCTGAGTTTAATCTCTCTGTGAACAGCGCTGCTAAATATGATCATTTCTGTTCCTGGCGACGAAGGCTGCTGGCACTTTTATGTTGCCTGCATGCCTTGCTTTATCTAAGAAAGTGTAGCAGAGTATTGCTTTACTCACCATAAGCCAAACAAAAGTCCCAGTCAGGGACAGCGCCTCATTATGTGAAGCAAAATGCAGGGCAAAGCCCTTCCCCGAGGAAAATACAGACCCAGTCAAACCCACCAGAAATGTTTTCTAAGTTATATTCTGTAGCTGACCGCAAACTTCTGCTTAGAATGTGATTTTCATTTGAGGTGGCTTTGGACAGACTTTTAAAGGCCCACGAGCATGTGGAACCTATTCCATGGGATTTTTAGGGCAACCTAGGCAGCTGATGCCCATTGTGAGAGCCCTTACCTACTGGCTTTTGAAATTCCAGCAGGCATTTGTGTGTTCTTGGGCAACTAAATAGTTTCCAAAATACAGTCGATTGTTTCAGTGCCCATTCCTCTTTCATGTGGGTCAGAATGGAAAGAGATCTCTCAATGCTGTTGTGACAAACTCGCTTAGAAACAAGCAAAAATGGTTTGGTCCTAGTTGTACTTCCAATTGCTCCACTTTAAAGGTTTTACAGAGTGGTGGGGAGGAACAGCTCACGAAACAGCTAAAAGCATTACAGACTCAAAGACATTTCTCATCAAACTGATTTTTAGCTTTTATTTCTGACAAATCAATCTCTTGAGGATTATTACTGTGAACCTAAAGCTTTCAAGTTCTGGAGGCTTCAGCTATCAAATAGAAATTTTCCTCATCTTGATGAAAAAACACAGTATCTAGAAAGTTGTTTTTCTTTACATTTAACTGACATTTCTAAAATTACACAGACTCATGGTATGAGCAGCTTGGACCTATTGACTTGTGAGGGCAGATCTCAGCAGATTTCACTGTGAGTTTAAAAGAAAAAGCAGAACTGCTTGTATAGAACATCAGTTAGGTTATTGAGGGCAAAGAGTCTTGGGTTTAGTTTGTTTTTTAAAAGCTCAAACCGTAACTGAGGTGGTAAAACAGTATCCTTGCAAACAAATCTGCTTGTTGGTGTTGAAGGGCATGTGGGCAACTTAAAGGAGTTGTATCTTAATTGGACAGACAGAATGAGTGAATACACAGTTTTCTTTTAACACATCTATTGCTGAATTTACAAGCTTCAGCACTGAAGTATTTCCTGAACACACCATGTTGAAGGGATCATTCAACAGAGTAGGTAAAATATTCAGCTTTGAGCTAGTTTGAAACCACTTCTATTCAAAGAATGCTTTGAGCTTCCAAAAATGCTACATTATTTTCATAAAATGTCACAGTTGAGTGGCAAGAGAAGAGGGGGGACAGTATTTATAGTTGTAGTACTGAAGGGCAGAAGGGGACGTGAGAAGCTCACCTGGCCCTGCCATCCTGAGACAGGATCAAGTGACAAACACCTTGTAGCCCATGAAGGAATTTATTGCAGTCCCTGCTATCTCTGCCCATAGAAAGAATTTCTTAATATTCAGTTTAGATCTTCCTGTGATTTCCAAGCCCCCCCCAAATCTGGCAGGTTACGATCTTTTCCCTCTGGCAAGAAGATCCAGACACCTGTCACCTCCCCAGTATTAGATCTATTGAGCCTGAGCCTGTTGCATAATTTTTCCCTTTTGTAGAGATGCTTCTTGCTCTCTCCCTCCACAGAACAAAACCTTCAGCTCCCGGGGTACAGTTCCTCAGTTTGAATCCTCTGCTAGTAACAGTAGCCTAGTATTTTACCTTAGGCAAAAATTATCCTGCTTTCCTTCTACCTTAGCTGATTTGGCACTTTGCATTTTAGTCCAGATGTAAAAAGTTTTGCTGGGCTATTAAAAAACCCAAACCCCTTGGCACCCCACACTGCCTTTTTGCAGGCCTAAGGAAGGACACCCTTTTCATAGTCAAACACACTGAGTAAATACAAACGAGGAGACCAGTAACCTGCCAAAGATAAGACTAGAATCTCTTATAAAGGACAGCCCACCATCCCTTCAGCCTGTATCTCTGCCCTGAGAGGCTCCTCAGCCCCCTCCTTCAGGGGTCCCCTGATAGCCCTCTCCCGAGTGGCTTTATCCCCTGCAGCTGTGTGCCTTCTCAGCTGCTTTCTTGCTAATGCCTGTGTTAACCCTTTCTTTGCCTGAGAAGGCTTGCGAAATCCCATCCCAAATCCGTTATTCCTGCACACGGAAAACAAGCCATTCCCCTCGAGAATTTTTGATTTTATGAATTTGCAAATTGTTCTTGCGTTTCCCTCCCATCCCACTCTCTTGTTCAGGTTATGCTCATCTGATTAGTTCAGTCCTTCCTCGCTGGTTGTGTTTTAGACCTGTTTATTCTCCTGGCTTTCTTCTGGACGCTCTGTGGGCACTTTGCATCTCTGCTGGAGAACGAGCCCCAGCGCCAGCCCCGGCCCAGCGCTGGGCAGAGCAGGATTACCTCCCGTGTCTTGCAAGCCCTACTCCTGTTTGCACAGCTTAGTGCAGTGTTTGCCTTTGTCACAATGGCTTGACACTGTTGACTCCTAATCAGCTTGTGATCTATTATATCCCCTAGATCTTTTTCTGCATGAGGGAAACAGTATTTTAGCAGTTTTATTCCAGTCAGCCACATGAGAAGAAAATGACTGAAGTAGTGTGAGTGAGATTATCTGCTTTGCACTTCAATACCAGGATTGTTTACTGGTTTCCAATTAGTTACATGTGCACACCCTGCTCAGGGAGTTGCACAAGTGTTGCTAATGCCTTCCTTTGGCCTTCAGAGCCTTTATTACTATCAGGGACTAGTACCTAAGAGTTATTTGGGCCAATTTCCCTGTGTACTCAAGACTTTGAATGCTCGGCCAAAGTTACAGGCCTAATTGTTCTGAAGAAATCCTCTTAAAATTTAGACATAATGAGTCTGGGTAACCTCACTGAAAAACGCTGCTGCTGTTTAGAGAAGAACTGTTGTGTGATACATTTCTGTCTCTGAAACATTGGCTGTCGTTAGAAAGGATGTTGCTGTTGCTTGTTTCTTCTTTCTCCTTTTCAAATGAGTCAATCTGAAGAAGCCCATGGTTGTTTTTATGAGTCGGTAAATACCACAAATATTCTGTTAACAGGAGTACTGGACTTAGATACCTTTGTGGGTGAACTAGAAAGATCCCATTCATTTCAGAACCAGTCCACAGCTCCAAACATACGCTCTCTTGACCACCCCCAGTCATCCCACTCCCCGTGTGCTTTCATGACCTCTCATCAGGCTGCTGGGCCACGGTGTGATGTTGTGCAGGTTCCTTGTTCTGCTTGAGCCATTCTCTGCTCTAGCTCAGGCTCTTGATTGTACCTTTACATTTAGTGTGGTTTTGTGGCACTAAGACTGCAAGAGATAAGGCAGTGACAAGCCAGAGACTCACTTCTTCCACAGAACTGAAGCAGATCAGGGCAGATATTTCTTTGCCAAGGGCTTCAATATTTGAGCAATCTTATGCAAAGTTAGACTTTTATTTGGCAATCTTTCCTTAAAGGAATGTTTCCACATAATGCTGTGTTTTTAAAATGCAGTAAAAGAAACTACTTCACTTTTTAGCTGGTGAAATCTGCTGGAGAATCCAGTGACAGGCAAGTGATTATGGTCTGCCCACAGCAGTTAATACAGTTTGGGTTTGTTATTGAGTAACCAATCTGAGACCCAGTAAAGCAATCATGGCATTTTCCATTTTACCCTCAAAAATACTTTATAAGTAAGTTATTTGGAGAGAAAAAGTCTTATTTACGAAAGATAGCAAGATTCAGATAATGGAAAGAGATAAAGGGTAGCCTTGAAATCCCATTTTCCTAATCTTGACAAGTTCCTGTGTGCCACAAGTGATAACCCTTGAGAATCAAAGCTTCTACTTGAAGAAGAGTAAACCTTTAGAGAGTTCAGTTTAGGTTCTTTGTTTTTCAAAACCATACCTCTGTTTGATCTTCTTGATGACTGAAGTGTTAAACACTTGTGAAATAAAGTTATGCTGGAGAGCTGAGGAAAGGTGCAATAGCATATTTCCCAAAGATTCCCTGGTAAGTTCATACTATCCAGAGTCAGGACTTTGTTGAACTTCAATACCTTTGGGAGCTTAAACTTCTTTGTATATAAGTACAGGAAGCATCTGACATTTTAAGATGGGAAAGCGCTTAAAGAAATAAATCATATCCCTCCAAAGGAATGCATACATAACAGGAACTGGGATGTGTATAATATACAGAGATCCACAGACAATGTATTGGATGCACATCTTTATATGACACACAGACAGGAAGGGAAATGAGTAACATTTTGAATTATGAATTAGCCAAAGGCATCTGAAGAAAAGATTACAAGAATTGTATAGTACAGCTCTAGAGAATACAGCAACATTTACTTAATATGTCTTCATTGAAAACAGAATTCAATAGGTTCTTTAAATTTTAAACCATCCTATAAAAGACATTTTATTATGTCTTATTATGTCTTTTAATATCATTCTTAAAATGCTAACCTACTCTAAAAAGCGGGTATTAAAGTAAAGTTTATTGTGACTAATTCTGTTTCAGTTCTGTTTAATTTTCAAGCCAAGACTGTTCTACATTTTCCTGTAAATGCTAGCTCTTCATACTCACTCTTGTTATGAAATTCAAAGTTCTTACAGGTTCAGTTCTTCAGTAAAACAGATTTAACAGCTTCATTAAAGTTAATAATACTGCTGATAATACAAAGGCCAGCATAGTGAGCAGCTCACTCCCTTACAGCTGTACTGGCTGTGTGTTGTAAAAGAGAAGTAAAGATGTGATTCTTGTCAGAAGATTGACCAGATGTGAGCAGAGCAGAGACAGGAAACTGTTCTCTTTCAGTGAAAAGCTGTTACTCCATCTTTATGTCCTTTCTTTGCTGAGTGTAACTCAAAGGCCAGGGAGGCCTTTGAACAGCCTGACAAATATGCTGCTAACCTGGGGACCTCCAGCTCTCTGAGGAAAGGAGCCAACAGGCTGTAAAATGGTATCTGTGATGGCTTGTTACCATCTTATCCGGCAGTGCCTGTGGCTCCTGGGCTGTGGGAGGGATGGGGTGGGATCATCTGTCCTGACAGGGACATCCTTGTGTTGGGTCGCTGAGCCCAACTGCAGGAAGAGTGGGATCTGTGGGGAGCAGGAGGTGATGGCACCACCGGGCCCTTGGGACTGCACGGCTCTGCTGCTTTTCCCTGGCTTCAGTGCAGCGTTAGGGAAAGTATTCAGTGCAGCTCTCAGTGCAGGGAACCTGGGAGGGAAAGTAAAGGAGGGTCTGGAGCCCTTCAGACCTCAGCAAATCTGTCTATATAATGACCATTTCTATGGACATTATCAATTCACAATCATTTTCTGTGAATAAACTGACAATTTTGTCAAGTTTGTGTTTTTAAGGTAAGGTTATGACATCTTCTGTGACAGTATAGACAGAATTTGTTTATCAAAGCTGTTTTAGGAGTAGGTCTATGGAGACCACATTGTTGTGTAGCAGGATAGAGGAGATGACAGTAAATTATTTGATTGTGTAGAGGCTCCCTGGTAACGTCATCCTGATGCCATTAGAGCCTGCAATAAACCACCATGCACAAAAGACTCTGCATCTCCCTCCCTGTGACAAAATCCTTACTCATCTACTTCTTATTCTTTCCGTAATCAGTTACTTAACCTCCATCTAAACTTTCCCTACCCAAATAAGGTACTACTTTTTTGTTCTTTTTTTTTTCCTGCTGCAAGAGAGAAAGAAATTTAATTTCAGCATCTGGGAAGCCAAGATCCTCATTTTGACGTCGAGTGAAAATAACTAAAAATAGCCTTTTGCTAGCACTGCTGCTTGTCCCTGCTGAGACAGAGTTCAAACATATCCAGATTTCCAGCTCCATTGATAGCTTTGGCCTAGAAGCAGATCTTGCAGGTATTTAAAACACCTCTATACGCAAATGGGAAGTTTCATTCTGTTTTAAAACCTCCAGCTGCATAAAGTTGTGTTCGTTAGCTGGGTTCTCAGACTATTTCTGCAGCCAACAGCCCGTGTGCCAGTTGTAGTTATTGTGCACGTAAACTTGAACTCTGACATTTCATCCTGTTGCCGAGCCTTGGTATGTGCATTCCTTTATCTTCCCACCATCCCTGCAGTTGCTCTTCATTATTGTCAGTGCTTATTAGTTAGAAAAGTCCATTCTGTTCTGTTTGGGCCAATTAACTGGTGGAGAGAGCAGCTCTTCGAGGGTCCCCACTAAGTGTGTATCACAGCCATCATCCACTGATTCATTAAATAAACCTGAGCTCTGCTGCCCTTCTCAAAGAAGCAAATTCTTGTTTCTGAGTTGACCAACTTACAAAAACTCTTCAGACTTTTGAATATTTCACTCTCTTATGACAATTAAAGGGAAAAAAGACATAGTGTAGCAAATTAAATAAGAGCTGTTCTTGTAATTACTTTATATGCATTTTCACGTGTTTAGGTTGCTGTCTTCCTAAAGGCCAGGGAAGAAGAATACCAGGAGAGGAAACAGTCCTTGTGCTGCTTCAATATTGAGACTTGCAGCCTGTCTGAAAGCATAACAAAGCCTTGATTGTGCAAGTGCCCAGCTGATCCAACAAGCAATGAATGAGTGAGCAATGGTCAACAGTGAGGAGTGGATATCACAGAGGGCAATTCAAAAAGGTTATAGTGCTGTGAAGTGAGGGAGGCATGAAATGAAATAGAGCTAGAGATACAAAGATCATCAACCATTTGGGTTAGTTCCACTTTTTTTTTTTCTTTTTTTTCCCCCCCCCCTTGGAATGGNTTTTTCCCCCCCCCTTGGAATGGTCCACCATTTTTCCTTAAAATAGAAAAAAATATGACTCTAAAGTGGTAAGAGATAAGTCTTCCAGTATGGAAGGAAGGAATCTCATTCTTTCAGTCTAAATGAAGGATAATTTAAAAGCAGAATCTGATCTAAGTATGAATGAGATCTCCAGAATTCTGCCTGGAAGACATGCCAAGTAGCACAAGAGTGATCCCTGACAGGGAAGTACAAACTGTCAGATTTTCGTGTCCGTTCAAGCATTTGGGTCCACAAAAGGCCCAACCCAGTCTTGGCATCATGAGACAGAGGAGTAAAAGAATGAGAAAGTTTGATATGTAACAAGAGACCTCCTCCAGTTCTTCGTGGGAGCACAAGATTCTTGTGAAATCAGCAGTAGGGAGGATTCCCTGTCCTTCAAAGTCTTACCCTTGTCTTTTTACCCTTGAACAGATTTGATTGGATTTTCAGCCAGAATCCTGTCTGAGAAAGCAGAAGATACATAGACATATATATAGCACGATAGCAAAGTCCAAATTTAACACTTAGGTACTGCTTCAAGGACTTCTTCCAAAAGTGTTAAAAGAAAGACTATGGCATCTTCTAAAAGTATTAAAATCTATTCTGGCTTGACAGTGTTTCTGTGTAAAAGCATTTCCTAATTTGCTGGTAATTACTGCCAGTTTTGTTAGATCATGTTGGATTTCATGGCTTGTCACTGTCCTTGGGACATTTCAAGTTAAGACCTCTCAGTCTCAACACAGCCTGTTACCACACCTTTCATGTTGCTTTATCTTTGCCACTGCTCTCACTGCCAATAAATTGGCAGAGCACCATGAATTCTGTGAATGGACTTTCAGAGATCCTTGACTAAATTCAGCGTCATGATATAGAGGAATGACTTTCAGAAGGTCATGCAAGGAACTGAGTGGGGACTTTGACAGAGAACCTAACTTGCCTTTTCCTCAGCCCACTTAATTGTGGTCAGATTTGTTGCCGCCTAAATGAGAGTGTGATCTGACCTAATAGTCATGATAGTCAAAACATGCTTTGAACCAAAATAAAAAGAAAGAAATCAGAGTCTCTTTCAGCAGATGTATTATTTTTCATCTGGAAACTTTGCAGAACTGAAAGAGTCTCCTTTGACTTTTGGGTCTCTGGAGGAGTCTTCTTGCTGCTGGTGCCAAAAGGAACAGGGGGGATGCAGGGCCCTTCACTCCTCCCTGCAGATACATCTGCCCTGCAAATACTGCCACAAAGCAGCACAAAGGACCCTGCTTTGTGGAGCAGCACAGGTCTGATTTCATCATCTGTTCTATTGTTTTGCCTTAAGCAAATATGTAATAATGTCGGAATTTATGGATTAGTGAGACAATCCCTGATCTGCTTTAATCAATTGGTGCTGTTCCTCGCAGGGTGTCGCTGACAGGAGCACTGTGCAGACAGACTGGGGATCTACAGAGAGCTCTTTTCATTTTCTCTGTTTATGCTGCAATATTTGGTAAGATATCACTCATCTAGTGAGTGATTGAATTTAAAAAGAAAGGAAAATGTGTGTAAAGTTCATAACAACTGGACAAACCTCACTGCTCTTTTTCTACTAAAACTGCCATTGAATTTGGGGAGAAGTTTGTCGTATAAAAACTACTCCATGAACCAAATCTATCTCACAGGAGCTTGTCAGCTCTAAAAAAATCCCTGTCATCAGATCTGGGCTCTGAAAAGACCTGCTGTTGAACATTAAGTGTGAAACTTAAAAATTATTAAGTTGAATTATTTACCTTGTTAGTTCATCATGTCTGCAAAAATATTCTCTCCCCTTCTGGTAACCTAGCAATGAATACACAGTGCACAATTATTTTTTCACAATTTGTAGGAGAGTTGCATTAAAATGCATGTCAGTGTCTTTATTTCATGACAGGCATGTAGAAAGCAACACTGCAAATGTTTGTTTACCCTGGCAGGGGCTGGGTTTGTTTAGTGTAACTTGCACTAGTTTTGTCCAAATTCTGAAGCAGAAAGGAAAATATATTCTTGTTTTCAGGTCAGTATCACAAATATTTTCCTTAACTTGGTTTTTATCATGAGAAGTGACTACTAATGGATTCGGACCTGTGTCCTCTGCTGTCAGATTCTCCCACTGGAAATTTCTGAATACATTTGAAGAGCTGACTGCACGGGCTGAGCCTGCAGGTTGCAGAGTGTAGGCAGGCTGGAGGAACTGGGGAAAATGAAAAACTAAGCCAGCCAAGAGGATATGCATCAAGATAAATATCAGCTTCAGCAGTGGCATAAATTACGTTTTCTAGAACAGGAAATTAATGTTCATTAAATGGTAGAAATAAACAACTGGTCTTCTTGAAGAGTTCTCAGATTAAATTCTGTTTTCTGAGTGCTTCTTGGCAGACATTTTAAATACCTTGGTTATTGTGAAATGAAAAGAAAACACTAATTCTTGTGGATGAAATGCACAGGACTATCCCCAAAGCAACAATATGCTGAGACCTCTTTAGAGTTTTTTGGTTTTGACTTCAGCTTTATCCAGTCTCAGTCGTGCAAGCAGGAGTTAATGCCTGTACCCCAGAGGAGTCTCTGGGCTTAGGCACTAAATCCTCTGCCTGGGTCCCCAGGTCCTGAGACAGCCTTGCTGTGTGGGATGGCAAATGAGCTGTGTTTCTTAGCCATCTTTTGTGCTTTGTGTTACCTTTTTGATCCTCTCAATAGGCTGCTTGGGTCCAGACATCGTTCCCTTCATTGCTTTTCAGTTTGATGTGCAAAGACTAAAATGCAAATTCCTGTCTGCACAGGCTGGGTTACTTGACAGTTCAAGGTGTTTGGTGGAGGGGGGGTAAATGGTGAGGGGAAAGCACCAGAACCGTGATGCTGTGGCTCTTGGCTGTGTGGTTTGGGAGAATGGTCCTTGATATCCAAAAGCCATCACAGAGAGTAGGTTTTATCCTTACTCCACCTTAGACCCCTTGGCCAAGATTACACCTCACTCGGCCTCCCTAATCAGCAGGATTTTAGCTGGCTGAGGCATTTAAATTAAAGTAGTGTAGCCAGGAGTGTAGTCTCTCCCTGCAGCCAGTGTGGAGAGTCGGGAACTTGTAGGTGATTCAGCTCTGATCTGGGCCAAGTTACCTCATTTGGCAGAGGAGCTTCACCTCCCTCGGGTGACAGGGCAGGAGAGCACACCTGACCTCCCTGCTTAAAGGTGTTAGTCCTGTGCCTTACCCTGCCCCATATCTGGGAGATGGAAATAAAGCCCACGAGGAGAAAGGGAAATTTATTTGCCAGCAATGTGAAGAAATTTAAAAAAAAAAATAAATTTACGCCTTGTCCACACTCCTGATTTGCCTTCAGTGTCAATGTATTCCTGGTAAATGAGTCTCCCTCCTGCAGGGAGCTTCCCTGTTTGCACAGTCGCCGTGCAGGGAGAGCCCATAGGTGTAACTCTAGGTACACCTACTGGTTTGGCCACAGCACGAGTCTGGGCATCTCCACTTTTTTTTTTTTTT
>VZRE01011047.1:25982-111052 GCA_013396775.1 Cephalopterus ornatus
GGGCCAATAGCAAACAAAAAAATCCCATTTGGGGGGGGGGGGGCGTTTCTTAAACTAGAAAGAGGATCAAAGGCAAGCAGTGCTTGTCACCATCTAATGGGAGTAGTCCCTAAGAAGGGTCACCTTGACGATTCAGGCATCTTGATGGGCGTGTTCTCCTCTTGATACCCAAAGTGATGGGTGACTGAAAGTGCTTTTGATTTCACATTAGGTTCTGGGTTGCACCCCTCTATCACTCCCATCCACACCGATGGTCCATTAACTTCAGCTCCTGCAGCCAGGCTCTGAAGGTGTTTGCCCAACTGAAGAACTGAGGCACTGTGACATTTTGGCCCGAGGCCCCGTTGAGAATCAGCAGAACCTGTTTAAGTTGTTGAATTCTGTTGATTCTAATCTTTTCTGCTTGAGCTGGAAGAAAATACTCTGAGTCTGCTATACCGGCAAGTAGATGGAGGTATTGGCAAAAGGGTTGTTTGGCCATTATAGTTCCTAGAAGTTTGCTGAAGGTGATGACCCACACGAGCTTCTCAGCTGGAGTGGAGCATGTGCCAGGTCCAGGTCTGCCTTGCAGCACAGCAGGCTGCTTGGATTAAACTCCTGTGGGAATTGTGAAGGTCCCTTGAGAATCATTTGCTTTTTCAGTCCTTCAGCTTCTGCTCAGCTACTATGGAACAAGAATCTGTAGGTTTGACCAAAGGTTTTGGAGAGGAAGGTGAATCCTCTTCCCCTGTCCCACCAAAGGATCTCTATTTTGTTACCGAAAGTCTGTGTTTCAAGAGTGTTGCATCAAGCTCTGGAACCAGCTTTGTGTAAGATTTGTAGTTTGCTTTTCCCATTGCACTCATGAGGCTGTCTGTAATTTAGTTGTTAGAGCTCAGGAGGTAAATTGAAAGCTTTCATTACTCACCCACTTTTGTGTAGCAAAGAAGTCAAACTTTAACAAAAATGTCCCTTTATCTTGATGGCATCTACTGACTTTGTGCAGCTTTAGTAGCTCTTTTATATGT
The DNA here is from genome assembly GCA_013396775.1 of Cephalopterus ornatus. Taxonomy (NCBI): domain Eukaryota; kingdom Metazoa; phylum Chordata; class Aves; order Passeriformes; family Cotingidae; genus Cephalopterus; species Cephalopterus ornatus. Next base: position 26,990 of record VZRE01011047.1, read on the forward strand.
TTTCTTTATTAATGCTGGGTACCTGGCTGAGAATATTAATAGGTAGGAGGTACAGCACTCGGGTGGGTATCTGAAAAACAAGGCAAAACTGGATATATCCAGTTAAGCAATTAACAGTATTCAGCTATTTCCTGTATGCTGTTAATTCACTGGCCTAAGAAAACAGACTGGAAGTTCAGAAAGCTCATAAGTATTTGGGCTATGCCAGTGTTTCTGCTAACAAATGGGTTTTTGAAGCACCCTCTTAACTGTTGATCTTTATTGCAGCGTGGGTTTGGCAGAGCTGGAGCACCTATCTGCTGTATCTCTGCAGGTACCCTCCCAGAGAGAGCTCTTTTGTCATCCCAGCTCGCAGGATCCTAATCTCCTGCTTTCCTCTGGTTGCTCCCAAATATCCATTTAATTTTTTTTTGCTTTCTTGGAGGCTGAATGTGCTGCTCAGCTTTGTATCCTGAAGCAGCAGCTCATAGAATGACAGAATGGTTTGGATTGTAAGGGCCCTTTAAAGACCATCTTGTCCAAACCCCTGCAATGAGCAGGGACATCTCTCACTAGACCCGGCTGCTCAGAGCCCCATCCAAGCTGGCTTTGAATCTTTGCAGGGTTAGGGCATCCACCACCGCTCTGGGCAACCTGTGCCAGTGTTTCACCCTCACACTGGCGTGTTTTTCACTTCTTGTCGGAGTGGAAACGTCCTGGTGTTGGTGAGCAGGAGGCTGTGGCTGCTGTGCCCTCTCCTTGGCCGAGGGAACCGCAACGAGGAAGGCGCGGTCGGTGCCCGCTGTGCCCGTCTCTGCTGTAGGCAGGAGAGGTGATGGAAAGGGGCACTTGGAACACTTAAACTGAAAGTCCCGGTGACCTTTATGCTTAGCAAAGGTTCTGCTTGAGTCACTGTGACCATCTGAGATGTTGGCACCGTGTTATATGGCAGGCTGGGAGCACCCCTGGGTGCTGTGGGGTTGGCAGGGGGGTTTGTTCTAACACACCTCATCAGATCAGAAAAATGGCTTGCTTTGTATTTTCTTCCCCTTGTTTTCCACAGAGGATAAAACTCTCATACTCGCAGGATTCAGCCGTGTTAGAAGGGCTGGAACTAGACAGTTTTATGGTCCCTTCCAACCCAAAGCATCCTGTGAGTCTGTGATTTGCACAGAACAGGTTGATACCACACTCCTCCCATTGGGGTTTGCTGGTGAAATGCACAACGAGCAGCAGAGCAAAGTTGAGGGATCTGTTCTATAAGCCTGAGCACACCTTGCTGGGTGGCAGCTCAGGGAGGCTCACTGGTGCACCTAAAGCTTTGCTGGTTTAGTTGCCTTTTCTGTCTCTCTAAAAGGTCAGGAGCAAGTTTTAAGAGAAAAACATTGGAAAATAGCCTTTAATGCAGTTGTTCAAAATACACTTCAATTACTGGCCTTATAAGGGACCCTTCTGACACTCCTAGTTCAGGATACTTTATTTCCAAATGGGTTTTTGTGTGTTCACCCTCCTTGCAGGAGGTTCTGCCACAGTAACTTTGTCTTTCCCATAGTAAAAGATGATAGGAAACTTGGTGCAAAGTAACTACGAAAGTATAAACAGCATTCCCTAATCCTGTATGTATCTAAAAAAGCACATTTAAAGCTAGTTTTTGAGGGCATATCACTGAACTGCATGTCATGGGTCAGCTTCTAACTGCATCTGACTGGCTGTTGTATTACACCACCTGGAGTGGGATTAATTTTGAGAAGCTGGAAACCTGCTCCAATTATTCATGTGCCTGAAGTGGTCAGGTTTGCAGTGAATGATTGACTGTGTGGGAGAGTTTGAGAGCAAAGTTTTAGAGTTTTCTTCCTCTGTGAAATGGTTTCAAAGTGCAGTTCTGATGTGCTTGGGGAATGCACACCCTCTTACATGGTCCTAAATCGAGCAAGGGTGGTGTTTTAGAATCAGTAAGGGGAAAAATATTAGACTGAGAAGTCTTCACCTTAAAAAAAACCCCAATAAATTGGAGGGATGCCCTAATTTAATCTCTCTTTCCCCCAGGACACTGGCTTTGCCAGCATCTCCTCTGCCCCTGCTTGTCCTTTGGTTTTGCAGTGGGCAGAGGAGGTGACAATGGGGCTGCGGTGATAAATACACAGCTGCAGGGGAGAGGGGGAAGAAAATAGCTTATTTTTGCTAGACTGGCCACGAATGCCATTAGCTTATTTCTCAACTCAGTGGGCAGTCAAAACCAATAAGCAGTCAGGTGTATTGTGCGGGCAGCTGGGGCTCTGACCTTTCTGTACCACCGAAGATGGTCCCACAAACAGAGCTGCAATCCTGCAGAGTTGCTTGGCAGTCTTTAATAATGCTCTGTGCTTGCTCTGCAAAACTGTTTAGTTTGCTAATTCCTGAGGCTGTAGCTAAAGAAGGGATGGGAGGGCGGGGGAAGTGCATTCCTCTTCCCACTTACTGAAACGCAGGCCAAAGCTTTCTGGTGTTGAGGTCTTGATTTGCAGGACTGGAAACCTCTTTCACCTTAATCTGCACTAGAAGCCAGAAAATATTCACTGTAATACTGCACAGATACTTGGAAGGTACTCTGGACCTAAAGCTGCAGTGGAGTTTTAATAATTGGTGTTAAAAAGCTGCTGCTGTGTGACACACAGCCTTGACCAGTTAAACTGTGCTGCTGGTTCAGATCTGTGGGAGGATTTTTTGGTGTGGGTTGTATGGGCACCTCCTGGCTGCTATATGGGATTTGAGTCCTGCAGTGGGCATAAACTCTGGTTTTCTGTATTGAAGCTCTGGGAGACTTGTGGTGATCCTTGGTGCTGGAATATGCACGTGGAGCCTGGCCTGGCTTTCCATGGCATCAACATCCACCCAGATCACCCTGTTTGCACAGGATGCACCTCTGCGCCGGCAGAACTGTCAGTGGCCTTGCACCAACTTCATCTATCTGCAAGTGGTTGTGTGAAATTTAGAGAAAAAACAAATTCTTATGTAGAACAGGTGAATGCCCTTAATATGACTAAGAACTGCGTGCTGTTAAGTACGAGAAGGTGATACATTGTAAAGCTTTTCCTGTTACAAATGGAAGACCTGATGTAACATTTTTTTTAGGTTAACTGAACAACATTACAGCATCTAGGCTCTCGCTGCGTGAGGTGTAGCCCTTCCACAGCCCTCCTCAAGAATAGGCTGGTCAAATAAACATGGTTTTATAATGAAAACTGGCCTTGTTCCTTCAGAGCTCTCCCACATACCAAAAAGAATTTGATTTCTAGAAATAGGAAGGAGGAGGACCTGTGTGGATTTGAATGCACATATGCTGGTTTTTTTCTTCTTTTTATTTACTTTTTTTTTTTTTATTTTGTAAGACTCACTTAATCTTTGATCTGTCATTACTTCACTCTCAGGGTTTAACTTTAACCAGCCATTGTTACTTAATTCTATTCCCCTGCTCCATAAAAGTCATTAATGGACCGGACCAAAGGGGAGGGAGTGGAGGCTTTGTGTTCCTGGCAGGATTCCAGCCTGGTAGTAGGTGCTGGCTCCAGCCTCTCCTAAAGCCCTGGCAGGGGCAGAGGGAAGTGCTTGGCTGCACCATTTCCCCAGGGCATGGGAGTAAAAAACACCTCACATTTTCATTTGCTGCCTCACAAGCACTTCATGACATCTCAGCTGAGTGCTGTGTTAGCTATTGGAGACAAAGCCAAACAGAACATCAAAAATTTTCCTTAGAACTTTACATTTTCTGACTCGTGTGTGATTTTATGAGGCCTTGGAATGACATTTTCTTTAGAAGAAAGAAGAGATATTTTCAGAGCGTGTTTTAGGAGGGGATGAGCCAAGCCATAAATCTTTGTGGGTTCTGAGTCAGTAGAATATTTGCTTTGGTGCTGTGCTCTGGGGAGGTGGCTGGGCAGCTCAGGGGTGCGATGCTGGTGCTGCCTGTGCTGGCAGGTTCTCATGGGCTGACAGGGAGGGAGATCTTGCCCCAGCCCCTCCTCTGCTGGTCAGAGGGGATTAGAGGAGCCCCTCAACCATCTGGAAGCACGTCTGACTTCCAGCAATTTGTCTGTCCTCATGTTTCCAATTCCTAATCCCCCTTGGAAAAGCACCAGTAGGGTTGAGGAAGGAGAGAGGTATTTTCGGTGAGATAACCAAACAGAGCCACTTTTTTATGGCTTTATAGTGATGCTTGGTGCATGTACAGCAGGAGACATTCCCAGCAGTTACCTTGCTGCCAGCTTTTCCCTTTAACTGCAGTTAGGGAGGGAGAGAGGAAAAGCAAAGAAGTGGCAGATGTGCACACGTGCTGCTGGCACAGGAACGTGGGCTGGCGCAGTTGCAGAGACACTTCTCGTTTGCTGGGCTCTGCTGCTGCAGTGCAGAGAGGGGAATTTAACTGGGCATCTGATCTGCTGAGCGGGGCTTTTTGGACACAACACATTGCAGATTTGACTGTAACAGAGGGTTTTTACAGAGCTGTGATGCAATGGGTAAGAGTAGGAGCTGGGCTGGGAGGTGGCACTGATCCAGTCACTAGTCCATCGCTGCCCACCCCGACTCTGGGGTTTGCCATGGAGGAGGAGGAGGTGAGACAGAAAGAAGTATCTTTTCTCCTGGGTTGATGCTACTTATGCATGGACCTGGAGGTAGAATATAATAATGGCTAATGTTGCTTGAATAAAAACTGCTCTGTGGGGTTTTCATTCCTTTTTTCCCCCCCAGTTTTGTTTTAAATTTTAAACAAATGGCTGTTCATGTTTCTAGCTGACCTTTCAGCTCATTTGTTAGAATGGGTGCTGCATCTCGGAACAGCAAAAAGACATCAACTCCGCAATCCCAAAGGATCCTTACGTGCTCTGTAGCTGCTGAGCCAAGTTTCAATTTGAAAGCCGTTGCAAATGGAGCTGTTCTGGTACCAAATCTCTTCCTCACATTGTTTACACAAATAGTCAATCTTTCGTACTTAAGGACTTTAATACCTCCTTGGAAGACATTTCTGTGAAAAGATAAATTTCTGGTTTATGGTCTCTTGTCTTAACATTGTGCAGAACACAAAGGTCATCACATGCCTAATGGTGAGGTTCACAATATGCTTTTTTTATTCTTTCTTTGCAGGAAGGAAGTGGTATTAACTCAATTGTCTTGGCACAGTCTATGCCACAGCCTACGAAAGTCTGCATTTCATTAAACTTAGCTGCAGGTTTAAATTGTTCTTGGCCAGTGTCTGTATTTTCCAAGTTACTTCTGGAAACTTGTACATAATTGCAAGTTGAACTGAGTGTTAGAAACGAGCTAAGGCAGGGAACGGGAGTTGACACTTCCTTTTGTGAAGAGGAAAAATCACCAATATCTCTTCTGCACGTGGATGGGTCAGGGGAGGATGCCCACTGCAGCATCATGATCCTGGTCCAGCTGCTCAATCACCATCTGCTCCTGTACCAAGTCTTGGCTGTGTTGTGGCTGTAGAAGGGAGTCTTTGAGTTGTGTGTCTGTGCTCATGGTCCTTGTTTGAGCTGCCTCTTCTGCTCAGCCCAGGGGCTCAGATTAACTTTCTAGCAAATACGGGGAAGGACACTTCTGCCTTCAGAGGCCCACTGAACTCTCTCAGTATGTAACTTATAACATCAATCTTCTATTCACTGAAGAAGCACAATCTCTCACTGCAGCCTTCCTAGCACTTAAAGAGGGCTTACAAAAACAAAGGGAATGAGTTTTTATGTGGGTAGATAGGACAAGGGGATATGGTTTTAAGCTAAAAGAGGGAAGATTTAGATTAGATGTTAGGAAGAAATGTTTTACTCAGAGAGTGGTGAGGCCCTAGCATAGGTTGCCCAGAGAAGCTGTGGCTGCCCCATCCCTGGAAGTGTCCAAGGCCAGGTTGGACGGGGCTTGGAGCAACCTGGGATAGTGAAAAGTGTCTCTGTTCCTGGCAGGGGATGGAACTAGATGGTATTTAAGGTCTCTTCCAGTCCCAGCTGTTCCATGATTCTGTGGAATTCTGAGGCTTATTGATCCAGAGGACCGGGAGCAGCACAAGCCCAACTCTCCTGTTTGCTCCCTCGCTGGACATTTTCCTACTGACACGCTGGAAAAAGTGCAGTGCTTGCAGAAAGCCCTGTAATCCTACCCCATCCGAAGACAGAAAAACCTTGTAAAACCAAAGAGTGATGAGGGAGCTCCTCTGTGTGTTGTGACGGCGTGTCAGGACCTTCCAGCCCAGCTGTGGAGATCCTCGGTGTCATCTGGCCCCGTTTTCCCTCGCTGGGGCTGCAGGTACTGCGTGAAATGCAGGTGTGCTGGGGGCAGCTCTGCTGGCCTCAGCTCCCAGCCAGCACTTCATTTTCAGTACGAGAGGCACTGACAGTGCAGATGCATTGATGTAGTTTGGGTGGTGTTTCGGTGCGGGGGTTGTGAGGGTTTTGAGGTTAAGTGTTGTTTTGGCTTGCTCAGGAAGAGCTTTCTGAGGGGGTGAGGAAAGTCGAGGTGTATCTAGAAAGGAGAAGACTAGTCACAGCCTGGTAAACCAGAGTGGTTGTCAGATTCTTGCCCACCCCCACTGCAAAGCAGCAGGTCTTTTTGTTTGGGATATAAGCTGCAAGAGGTTTGTTTCTTGGAAGAAATGTTGCTTCTTCAGAGAGGAAGCCCAGGCATACTTAGGAAGAAATAATTATAAGGATTTATTCCACTTTATAATTAGTTAAAGCGGGATCAGGGCAAAATTTATTTTTTTCCTTGCTCATATGATGTTTGCCCTTAAACTCTTGTCTCCCAGATAAGTCACTGGTCCAGTAATCAGTTGAGACATAGTCATTTCTGGTTGGGACTCAGAGGAATGATGGAGAAATGCACCATCGCTGGAGAAACCACATGTCTATTTTTATAATCTGCTCTCAGAAGTCTGTACTGTGTGTTTCCAGGAAGGGGACTCATCCTGTGATGCCCTTTCCAGTAGGGTGCTGCCAGCAAGGGGTGCCAATTACAGAGCTGCCAGCAAGAATTTGAAAGGTGTGGGTGGGTTTCTTTGTTCCATATGAACTAATGCTGATGTCAGTCTGAGCTTCCATCCAAGAGATGTGTCTGGAAACCCACACCAGTATTACTGGAGCTGCTGCAGTACAGGCTGGCTTGGCTTAAATCAACCCGGCCTGCAATAAGACCCATCTGAACGTCTTGAAGAGAAAAGGCTACTTGTTTCAACCAAAAGATTTAAACCTAGAACTAACAGAAAATAAGCTTCAACCCTGCCTGGGCCTCCTCTGTGGCTTTTGATACTTAAAAGGTCTGATTGCTCTTCAAAGGGTTATTCAGAAGTACCAGCACGTGGGTGATGTGTGCCACGGGCAACTGGAAGCTCAGATAAAGAGCTCAGTGTCTCCCTCCCCCACCATCCACACCTCCACCACACCGCAGGCACCCTCTTCTTCGTAAAACCGAAGGGTATTCCTCGGTGCAGCGGTTTTCTGCAATTGCTTTGTGTTAAACATTTTCACTTCTGCTTAAAGGGTGTCTCTCTTCCTGTGCACGCTGCCGGCGCAGCGGGGGGATGTTCAGGACAGCCTACCCGGGGACAGTGGATGGAGAAGGGCTTTTGGGCTCACTAAGTGCAGTTTTGGGACAGTGTGTAGAGACCTGCAGCCTGGCTGTTCTTGAGAGATATGAGGTTGTGGAGCGCGTTGAGAAAACTCAGGACAGGCAGAGGAGACTTCTTGCTTATGGGTTGGCAGCTGGTTCTGGGGTAAGGTGAGGTCAGTCAGACCCATGGGTGGCTGTTGAAACACAAATGTTTCAAAAGAGGATCAGGCCCCTTCATGTGGTTTCTGTGACGCCTGCAGCCAGAGCCAGCACGTCTCGGTTGAATGCGTCCTGCTGTCATCCTAAACCACGACGATGGCCCTTCCATAACCCCCACCTCCTCCTCTCCAAGGAAAGGAGGGTTGCGTGCAAATGTCACAAACCAAAGGAGGAAGGACTGGAGCTGTGTGTGTGAGCTGAGAGAGGACAGCAACACCACCCACCGTGCTCGAGGCAGAGAAGATTTGTGCTAAACTGCAGCACTAAACGTGCACTTAAATCCAACCCCGGTATTGAAGGAAATCCTTTCTGGACACCCCAACTCTGGTGCTGGCTAAGCTGGGGACCACCTGGGGCTCATGGCACCTCCTCAGGGCAGGTCCCTCTCTCTTCCTGAGCACTTCTGCCTCCCTGAGGAGAGGTCCAGGAGAGGACCAGCAACGTGTTTGACAAAGCTGTTGGCCAACAAGTGCGGTCTATTGTTAGCACCACCACGTCCTCCTCAGTAACATCAGGTTCAGAGGGCAAATCGCTCAAAGCAGCTGGGACATGACTGCTGGCTTGTGAGGAATGATGTAATTACATCTCCCTCTGCGGGGAGGTGAATAGAGAGGCCTTTGGAGGCACTGGACGCAGGGGGGTGGAGGGAGAGGGCTGCCTCAGGTTACTTCAGGTCAGGATACTGTCAAAATCCATCAAAGGCATTCCCAGGAGAGTCGGCAGCCGATGTGCACAATGCAGGCTTTATGCCACTGGTAGTGGAGTTAAGTTATAGGCATCTGGGCTGTGGAGGGCTTCAATAAAATGTTGCTTTTCTCTCCCTTTTTTTCTTTTCCCTTTTCCCCTGCTGCTGCATGAATTAAGGCTCTTTGGCTTATCGAGTTAAAAGGAATTAGAGCAGCTGACGCTGATATTGTTGTTGTTGCAAGTTCATAGACTTGCTTTTGGATGTGAGAACCTGGGCAGCCTTCGAGACGTCCCCAGGGAGTCGGGATGGGCCAAACACAGCCGCCTTGTTTAGTAACCAGGCCCGTTTCCCCAGAAAATGAGCATCTTCACCTGCTGAAGTGTAGTGAAGTGCTTCTCCTGGTTTTCTTTTTTTAGTTTTGAGGATGCTTCCTGTTCTAGCCTGAGGTGTGTGCGTTGTTTTGACCCACGGACGGAGGAAAGCACCTGCTGCCCGATCCGGAGGGAATGAGCTGAAACTGCTGCTCAAGTCCTGAACTTGTGCCATAAACACACAGACTCCTTCCTGGCTGGGATTCAAAAGAAAGTGTAGGCATTGCCACCTCCTAAGGATTTTGTTTCTTTTATGAGCCTGGATAGGAATGAAGCTTTGGTTGTAGCCAGTGGATGTTATTTGCTTTTTAATGGTCCATTTACCTCGGCAGTAATCCTTCACGACTCGCTTTCCATCTGTGCTTGCATACCTTGTTTTTGCCACTTGCGAGATCTATTTGATACTCTGTGAATGCAGATGTGGGAGTTGTTCCACAGAGGAGGATTTCTGGTCTTCATCTGTCTGATGTTGCAGTAATGGGTGGTGGAAAATGGTTATTAAAGCAGCTCACATGCCACCACACTGCTGTGAGTCAGCTGGATCTGAAGCAGGTTTTAAGCAATGATCTGGTGTGAGCAATGCTGAGCACTTTTAATTTCCTCTTGCATTTAAAAAGCTGCAGGATTTTGCCTAGGGTCCACAATTACAATGATTTGATTCTGTGTATACATGTATTACAGTGTTAGTCTATTTAAATGGAAGNAGTCCACAATTACAATGATTTGATTCTGCGTATACATGGAGATTTGTTAATTTGATTTATTACAGTGTTAGTCTATTTAAATGGAAGGAACCACTTTTAAAGTATTTTGTTTTTCATCTTTAACGCTGTTGCTTGTGTTGCACTCCTTTGGAGAACAGAAGTGCCTTAGTCATCTTGGTGTTTTCAATTTTCCGATGGGGTTGGATGAACTACAGAGATGTCTGGCCTAAACCAAGACTGCTTTCACTCAGACTTAAAAAGGCTGAGATGCCTTTTTATTATTAGGTCTTTGCAGAGCAAAATATCTGAAATCCAACTGGATTTTGAAGATGTCTGTCAGCTGTGCTTTGTTTTGGAGCTTCTATCTATGTGGAAATGCTGCAAGATTCACACAGGTTTGCAGATTCCCTCCATTTGATTAATCTAAGTCAGGTCTGGATTTGGACAGAGGGAGGCTGGGGAAGAGGCACATTTCCCCTGGATGGATTTGGTAGGTGCCATGAATCAAACAACTCCATAGTAGGATGTTTTGTGTCTAATACACGAAGACTTGGCCAGAGAAGTGGTGGAATCACCATTCCTGGAAGTGTTCAAAATCTGTGTGGATGTGGCACTTGTGGATGTGGTTTAGTGGTGAGCACAGTGGTGCTGGGTTAACGGTTGGACTCAGTGATCTTAGAGGTCTTTTCCAACCAAAATGATTCTGTCATTCTAATAAAATTTTCTCTGCCGGACGTTTGGTCTTGCCACTGATCAAAACCTCTTTGAGTCTAAAAGTTAAAGTATCTTTAGCCTGAATTTATTCTGGCACTCCGTTTAGGTCCAGGCTTCATCTGGTCCTGCATTTCTCATTATATTGAGCTGTTTCCAAAAAAGAGAGCTGAAATGGTACGTGGGGAAAGAAGGGCAGGAAAGGCTGACCTGTTTCTAAGGGCACTGAAGGCATTCAGACCAAACAGAAATGCCAATTGATCCAGATGCTATTTTACCTATTCCTTGTCATTTCTTTTGGAGCTTTTTAACCTCCTTGAATTATTCCTTCAAATGCCGCTGCCCAGAAATGTGCATTTTACATTCCCTTTAATCCTATTAAACAGCGTGTTACACTGTGTATTAATCATCTGACTGGAGCAAATCTGGTGGATTTGGTTCAATAATCCTTCTTTCTGGATCACTGCTTTTCTGGGACCTTGGAAAAAATAAGAGATTTGCCATGTCTTACATTAGAGAGTGGCTTGTGCTGACAGAAGAGCATCAGAGGCACCAGCTGCATGTTGTGTAGACAAGTTTAAATCTACTTCTCTGGGCAGTGGATAAACTTCTCTGGGAAGCAGGTGGGGGTTAGAGGAAGGGTGTGACAGTTTGGGAATCTGGTAACTAAGTGTTTTCAGATGTCGAGATTCAAAGCCGGGTTTTTTTAGGGGTGGGGAGAAGTGGGGTAGCTTCAGTTTGGGGTTTGATGGTGGAATGTGTGATGGAATCAGCTGCAGCTCCAGGGCTTCGCCTCATCTCCAGTGCTTTGCTGTAGTTCTATGCCTGTGCTGAGCCAGGGTCTCCATTTTTCTGAGTGGTGTGTTGAGATGACACCAAGTGACAGACAAGGGCTCTGATCCCTGTGCCACCGTGGACAGACTCACTGAGCATCCCCAGGCGGGGCAGGCCTTGATAGTAAGCAGATTCCTGAACTCAACAGGGTATTACAGAAACATCTGTGTTGCAACCACAGCACCTTTTCCTCAGAAATATCTGGCTGAGTACAAAGAGGAGCCACATTCTTGCATTGATTAGATTAGTGCAGATATCCGAATGTTTCCAGCAGTACAGGAAATGGTCTTTGTGCTGCTTGAGCTCGAACAGATACTGGGCTCGAGTTTCCGCTTTGCCTCAACGCCCTCCAACACATGCATTGGGGTTTTTTCCTCCCCTCTTTGCCTCCCCCACCCTGTAACCTCCTGGATCTTTGATGTGGTGATGACTAAATGGCTGTGAAATAGCCCAACAACACTTGACAGAAACTGTAAGAGAGAAGCTTTGCCATCGGAATACAAAAGACACATGATCTGAAATTAAGCCTTTGAGAGTGTTAAATTTACAGCAGAGCACCCTGCAAATGCACCCAGTATCAAAATATATTTTGCATAAGCACAGTGAGTGTGTGGGGTGTTTGCTACACAATATATCCCAGTAGGATTGGTAAAGAGAACCGTATTCCTGTCTAGGTACAAAAATCTCGTGGGGGTTCTGGGGTTAGCCCCCACTTCCTGTGGCGGTATCAGTGCCTGACAGGTCTTTAAACTGCTTGTCTCTGTGTTGTGTGTGCCACATTTTTGGTTAATTTGAATGGTTTATTTATTTGCTATTGTCTAGTCCTTTGCTAATTCTGACCCTTCCTCTCCAGCTCCCTGCCGACCATGCAGCGACACAGAGGTTCTCCTGGCTGTCTGCACTAGTGATTTTGGTGAGTTGTTGCTTCCCCCTAATGCCAGTGTGACATCCATAAACACCAGTGGACACCTCCTTACACTTGGCAACCTGCACTGGCAGTAAATGTGGTCTGAGGGAGTGCAGAGAAGAGGGAGGAGGACATGGTTGAAGGACCTCAAAACCATCTGCCCAGCTGGCACTTCCCCAGGGTGGACAGAGGGACCCAGCAACCACAATAAAAGTAGGAGTTCAAGGACTTGGGTGCATTTAGGAGAGGCCTTTACTTGCTGCCCTACAGTGTTAGTTGACTGCTGGCAAAAGACCAAAAGTTTCAATAGTTGTCTGTGCTTCCCTTTTTAAAGGGGAAATTAATATTGGCTGGTATCTGTGATGGCTGGAGAACAGAAAGCAAGTTGTCAGGGAGCCTTTAGCTTATATCTTCTTGTTGGAACTCTTCTTCATGATTAATGCTATTTTTCTACTGTAATTATTTCTCTGTGTATATTTAATGTATATGGGTGCCCTTTACTGGACAGGTTACAAATGTAAACTATAACGAACGCAAATACATACTGGAGGTTACTGGATAATTTTAACTCTAAAAATAACAAAGGACCATAACTGGGGCTGCTGTGGTGAAGTCAGTCCCCCTGGTTGCACAGGGCTGATTTTGGATGCAGGTATTCCAGAGTAATTAATCCTTAAATATTTTCTCTGTTTCCAGTGATCAGAGGCTCCATTCAAAACGTAACGAACGAGGCAGAAGAGCAAGAATCCATCATTCATGTTGGTGTCAACAAACTGTACAGGCAGAAGAGCAAAGTCTTTCAGCTGACAGGGGAGAGTGGGAACTGGAGAGGACAAATAAAGACCTTGCTGGAATGTGGGGTGAAGCCAGGAGATGGAGATTTCCTTTTCACGGGACGTATGCACTTTGGGGAGGCCAGGTTAGGCTGTGCCCCTCGTTTTAAAGACTTCCAAAGGATGTACAAAGAGGCAAAAGACAAAGGGCTAAACCCATGTGAAATTGGCCCAGATTGAACCCCGCTGTTTGGCTGAAGATCGCTTTTAGCGCTTGGCCGGGAATATTTCCTGGTCACGGTGAGAACTCTGAACAAAACTGGTAACTGAGAGAGGCTGGACAGATCTGGAGGGCAGGAGAGACCCCACAGAACACCCACAACCTGCTCACAGACTAATGGAAGCAACAGAGGTACGAGCTCAGAAGGTGGCTGCCAAGCAAGCAAGGCTGGATTTTTAACCAATCTTGTCCTTTATGAATTAAGTTATTATATTTTTTTAGTGACTTCCTTAGGAAAACAAACAAAGAAAAAACTCCCACGTCTTAATAAAAAAACCCAAATGAAAGCCAAGATGCCTTTGTATCTTTTTAATACTAATTTTTAAAAACGTCTTAAGCTGATGTAGCATTTGGTATGGCATATTCTGTATAAATGGCCAAGAATGTGATAGAGCACGGTAAAACATCTTAACATGGATGCTTTGTAAAAAGCTTGGTGTACAATTCAAAGTTGTTTCTTATGACAGAAATTTATGGAGCCAAACTCTTATGTGTGTGTGTGTTCTTTTTTTTTTATTTGAAAGAATGTACAATCGCCGCCTGCAATTTTTTTTTTGTCCAGGCTGGCAAATTCTTTCCATTCCAGAGAAATAAAGGTCCCTGGATTTGACACATGCTGTTTAAAATCTTTATTTTTTCCCTCCTCTGTAAGGCTGATCTCGACCAGTCCAGATGTGCTCAGAGATCAGCTCTGGGCTGCTCGCTTGTTTTGTGGCTTCTCTGAACAGAACCAGAGTTCCTGTGAGGCTTTAGAAACCACAGTGTTTTTCAAAGGGGAAGCAGGAGCTATTTTTGGAGATTTTTAGACATGTGTCCAGTCAAGGCTTTAAGTGTTCTTCTCTCTGATGCCGATGGTGTTATTTTGGGAACGGCTCCAAAGAGCAGGCTGCCCCTTCGTGTTTAGCTTGAAGCTTTCATTTGTGCTGGCTGGCAGCTTGGCACGAGGTGGATGTTCGTGCTTCTGAGTCCCAGGGACAGGACCAGGCCACCTTATAAAAAATAAGCACTTTAATAAGGGTGGGCCACTCTTGCAGGCAGTGTCCTGTAGGAAGTACAGCAGCTCTCCCCCCTGTCCATTCCCACTGCTCCCCATAGCCTGCAATGCCTCTCTCTGATGGTGCCTTCACAGGGATTTTAACCTCTTGCCCATGTTCATTCTTCAGCACTTTCTACTGGTCCAACTTTTATTTTAGGTCATCAGGTTCTTTAAAAAAAAAAGTTTCCACTTAGTGACTGTTTCTACCTCATCCCTCATCTCTCCTTCATGTAACTTGGTTCTGAGGCTCAGGGAGGGCTTCTAGAGCAGCTCAGGGGATGCAGGAAGGTCTGAGATGGATGGGGTGGATGGGATTAAGTGTCCCATGACACTTATCAGGGGTAAAAAACCCAGGGTTGTACCAAAACACTGTCCTGTAGTGAAACCAAAATCCCTCTGCAAATGTTTCTGTAGACTCCTCTCAGCAGGATTCATTCTGCGGGCCTGTGAGAGAAGGAGAGTTTCTTTTAGCTGTGCTAACCTGATCCTAAAAGGCTCCAGGACGCTGTGACTATTTCAGCAAAGACCTCTAAACCCCATTTAGCACCCACCCACCTGCTGCTTTGACCTCAGCTGCCTTCCAGCCTCCTGTAAGCAAAGCCCCAAATCCCGCAGCCTGTTCTATGCAGTTCAACGTTCCCCCCATCCTAACTGGGGTTTTCAGAGAAGTGGACCAGGACCAGTAGAGGGGTAAAATGGTTCACTCCTTGTCTTCAGCCTGCCCCAACCCGTCTCTCTGGCCTTGCTTCCACTTCAGAGATCTCAACCCAGCCTTTTGTAGGCTTTTAAAAATGATTTTGTCGTTTATAGTGCTGAGACAACTCCCGAGCACATCTGAGGGGGCGTTTCAGAAGCCCTGTACCTCACCTCTCCTCTCCTGCTGTATTTCACAGGCTTTTTCCAGCACAGAGTGAGTGCTGGCTGGATGAGGAGAGAAGAACAACATGTTCCTGGAATTGTCTCCAACCTGCCCACTCTCCTCTTCCTCTGTGAGGCCGTGTGAGTGAGGGGAAGAGGCCAAATTAAATGTTCAGCCTGTGTTTGTGAGGACAGTGAAAGCAAAATACAAAGTCAGGGAAGCTTTGGCCCTGGAGTTCCACCTTTGGCTGCAGTTTGATTTTTATGGCAGTTTAAATTGTTTGTAGACTTTTTTTTTTTTTTTTTAAATACCCTTTGCACCACTCTTGGAGCCAAAGCCACTGAATTGGTGTCCCTTTTTACTCCAGTGGCTGGTTTGCCTGTGTTCCCCCACCTCCACTGGTATTAGTCCCTATTCCCAGCTGACTAGAAATCCTTGGCAGGAGAGGAAATATCGCCCTGCAGATCTTTGCTCTGCCTCAGCTCCCCAGCTTGCTGAGTGGCAGTGCTGGATGCTCTGTAGCTGCTACGTGTCCATTGCACCGATGGCGCTTGCACGTCCACCACGGCTTCAGAGCCTCAGAGGGAGTGCCTGTGTGAGCAATGGCTTTGCTCAGAGCCCAGTCCTTTGATCAAAGTGGCATTAAGGTCTTGCTCTGCAGCTTTCCCCTTGTCTCCCTGCCTTGAGCCTGACTCCCTGCAGCACCACGGCTTGGCTGATGTGTGTCATCCCCAGCCACTCATCCGTAATTGCAGGACTCGCTCCGGCCCCAGGACCTGGTGCCACGTCTCCCAATAGCCAGGTGTGCTTTGTACAGCAGGAGGTTAATGCAGGGATTCCACCCACTGCCCTAAAATCCAGTTCCAAAGGCTCACCCCTGAGTCTGAAAGACGATTACAGCTTGACCTGTCTGGCAGCGGAGTCGGGGATGGAAGGGATGGGTTAAAAACGACTCTGCTCACATGTGCTGACTCCACTCTGTAACGAGGAGCAAATGGCACGTTGATGCAGTGTTATGTGAGGACATGCTTGTTGCCACCTAATGAAAGGCCTTGGCTGAAGGTGACTCAGAATAGAGGTGGAGCAGGTGCTTGCAAAGCATTGCTCTTCTTACCACTGCAGCTCTCTGAAGATGAAGGGCTTTCTCTTGATACCTAATTAACACAATCGAGTCGCTCTTAAAAGCAACAGACTGACTTATCTGTTCCTAAGGAAGCAGAACTAATGAACTTGAACTGCCTCTGTTAGACCCACCTTCACTTGGGCAACACCACCCATAAATAGGAACAAGGCATCTGCTGTGTTCTTGCCTCTGACCAGTGTGTGGTTTGGGCTGTTAGTGAAAACACTTTCCATGGTAACCCTCTAGTTCTCTGATTTTCCACAAGCCCACTGGTGAACTAAGTCACCACCCAGGTATGAGGCATGCAGAGCTTGCTGTGGTGACAAATAAGTGGGTTGGAAAACTTGTGTGGGTGTCTACAGGGTCTGTTTGAGGTCTATTAGATGCTGCCTGCCTGGGGGAAAGCTTGCCTTCTTCTGATTTAAAGAAACGTGTCTCATTTTTTATTCCTCTCCCTGTTTTCAGCAGGAGAGGAGGTGCAGATAAACAAGAACTTCCCCTCAGTGTGGCTCAGCCTGTGCTCTGCAGGAGGGGACTACCCTGGTTTATCCACTGTGTTGGGGCACATTGTGGCCTGATCCTCTGTGCAGTGGCTTCTCCCCGCTCTAAGGACACATGTGGGTTGTGGGGGAGGACACTGTGGTCACATTCAAGCTAAAGAGCAGCCGAGCTGTTTGCACCCTGAACACCAGCATCACTGTGTTCTTCAGCACAGATAGAGACCTTTCTTGGTGCTGTGCTGCTTGAAATGAGGTGGGGGAGGATGTGATCTGAAGTGAGTCACCCTGGCAGGAGGCAGGAGAGGTGATTTGGCTCATGCATCGAGCTCCTCTGAGCGTCCAGGAGTGTTCCCTGCCCGAGGAGGAGGCTGGGCAGCGGGGACGTGCCGTGGTGCAACACAGCAGGTGTTCCCTGCCTACCTTTGAAGTGTGACAGGATTTGTATGAGCTCCAAACCTGACCAGCTGATGTGGTGCAACACCTCTGAGGGAGATAGGAGCTCTCCTGCTCATCCTCAGCTTAATTAAATGGTACTTACTTCTGGAACTGGAAAAGTCTCTTAGTTATGAGCATCAGAGATGTTGGGTGAGTGGTAAATAAGGATAGCAATACTGGGACCAGCTGCTCCAGCAGATAGCAAATTGAGAACCAAATTGGTTTGATAAGTAAATCAGAAAAACATCAGAAGGGAAGCATGTGCAAGTCTCTGGGAGGGGTTAGAAACAACACAGAGCCAAAGCAATGTGCAGAAATATCTTGACAGCAGCAAGATTCAGGCCTGGAAGAGTTGGGCTGCTGAGGTTAGGGAGAAGAAATCAAGTTTCTCCTTCCCAGCTTGACAGAAATGATTCCCCTTCCTGCTGCAAGGGGCCAGCCCTCCCTTTGCTTGGCTGATTTTGGTCCTCCTTTTAGTGAGGAGCTGTCAGTCTTAGCTGTCATGATCTGAGTGCTCAACAAAGAAGTAGCCTTTTCCAGCCAATCCTTTCTCCTTCACCATCAGTCTTTGCCTCAGAGCTTTGCTAAAAGACATGGAGGGACAGACACCATGACTAACCCTGACCATTCTCCTCCTCCTCCTCCCTTTCCAAAAGCAAGATGCCCAGTGGCAGTGAAAGAAAAACAGCCCTGTGAAACTCGTTTTGGAGTGTCACATGCACCTTCCTCAGCATCATCCAAATGCCTTCATTTTGCCCCTCTCAGCATTTGAAAATCTCTGCCCAAGGCTGGGCAGAAAATATGGAATTTCTCCCTTGGGTTCCTCCCCAGGATCCATAGGAACACCCATGGAGATACCCAGATAGAGCTACGTGAGAGTGGTGGGGAGAGGGGAAGACAAAAGAAAGGGCAATTTTTAATAGTTGCTTGACCTGCTTTAAAGAAATGTGTCTCATCTTTTATTCCTCTCCCTGTTCCCAGCAGAGGAGGTGCAGAACTTCCAAATCTAATGATCTGGAGGAAGCTGTGGTGGGCAGTCTCTGCATGCACAAGGAATCACAGAGCCTCAGATGGGCCCAGCTTAGAGTAGGGGTCCTGAAGAGGCAGACAGGCCATTCCTAGGATGCTGAGGGCCTGTGTCTGTGGAACACAGTAAAGGGAGCAGCAGCAGCAACTACTGCCAAAGGAGCTTCAGCTGAGGCCCCCACTTGCCTCCTTTCCCCAGCTGAAGCGTGTTGAGCTGAGGCTGCTGCAGGACACGGGTGCTCTATAACCCATTTCACAGCTGTCCTCTCAGCCTTGCTCTGTGCTGGTCCTGGTGTGTGTTGCTGTGAGCTTTTCCAGAAGGTTTGTGGACGACCCCTTGTCCTTGCACGGAGTTAACTGGCCCTGAGCAGTGGCTGCTCCTGTGTTTGAGGTCTCCAGCCTGCAAAGCCTCACACACGTGCTCTGTGTGTGCAGGCTGACGTGGTGCTGCCAGGGCAAGGATGGGGCTGCCAGCAGTGCTGAGAGGCAGAGGAGAGGAGGAGTGTTGGCGTGTGCTCACAGTGGAGCTGACTCAAGGCTTTCTCCCCAGGGCTGGGTGCTGACTCAGCTGCTTTGCCTTTTGCTGGCTTTCTCTTCAAAAACCGGAGGCACCTCCTGGGGCTCAGAGGCCATCATGGTGCAGCAGGAGTCAGCATTAGTTGGTTTTGGGAGAGTCACGCCTTGACTGTTTTGGGGCAGCAGCCAAGAAGTTCAGTAAGAGCCTCAGGATTGCTTCTGGGTGTGTTTCGCACTCCTGCTGGGGAGCACGTGCTGTCCATCCTGGGCTAATTCCTGGGGTGAGTGTGTGCTGCAGTAATGCTGCTTCTGCTGCTGTGTACCCCCAATGCAGGGGTGAATCAGGGCGGGGAGGCTCCTCCTCCAGCTGGCAGAGCCTCACTGGAGTGTTTCTTCATGGTGTTGCTCATGCTTATGTCAGAATACACTCCCTGCAATGGAGGAGGCTGGGTGAGGCTGTGATGTGCTTCTGGGTTGCAAAAAGCCCCATGGAGGAGTTGTGTCCTGCTGGGAGCGAGGCCACACTGGGATGACAGCACCTGAGACTTCCTCTGCCCTGCACAGCCGGTGGCCGGGTAGTTGTAAGTGTTGAGCTGGGCTGTGCATATAATGAGGATCTACCTATGTGTCCAATCTACCACAAGGATCTCCAGGCAACAGCAGCGCGTGGGGTGCTGGGAGAGGCTCCCTACTCCACCTCCATTGCAGCAGGTCACACCTCTGGCACCCACGGCAGCGTGTTGCTCACGGGCAGTGGCGGGTGCTGTGTCAGGGTGTGCAGAGCCAGTTCTCTCACCCTCAGGCCCACATCCTGCAGCATTAGTGAGCTGGGGGTCAAAAGTGGGGATCCCCCTTGGGGCTGCTGCCTCTCATTTGGTCCCCAGAGATGTTCCCTTTGGGATTTCCTACCCTGAAGTCTGGGATGATGTGGGACCCTGCTCTGGCCAAAGAGGTGTTAAGCTCAGCAGTTTTGCTACCAATTCCATGCTGTCCTGAAAGGTGAATAGCTCCTTCCAGCAGCTCCACGGGCTGCTCTCCATGTGGGAACCTGAAGGCATGAGGCTGAATCCTGCTTGGTCCTGACCGCTCCCGTGATAAACATGTTTATCCCACTTGAAATGAGCAGAGAGAGTTTTGGGCCAAGCTGGAAGGAGAGCCCTGCTGTCACATACAGTGGTGAGGGCATTACTGACTGCACGGAAACCTGCTGAAATTCCTTTGGAAAACGGCAGAGATGACGAAAGGGTGGATGAGGTGCCATCCCTGCAGGTGTGGGGATTCGGGACACGTGCCCACCCAGGCACCGTGGTGGTTGTGGAGGGGTTACCCCATCACCAACCGGTTACTCCGGTTCCTTTGGGAAGCATCAGATTGAGTTGGAGTCAGACTGGTTTGTGTAGAGGCTTTATTTGCCTGGAGAGGAAAAAACAATAATAATTAAACAAAAAACAGTTCAGTCGCCTCAGCCCAGAGTTGTGTTTTTAAAGGGAGTGGTGTGGGGGAGAAGGTCTTGGGCATCCCCCGCACTGCTCTTGTGCTGTCGCCAGGCTGGAGCCTGCCCTGGAGCTGAATTACTCTGTGGTTTTTGGAGAGGACAAACAGGGACTCGAGTGAGACACAAACAAACACATCTTTCATTGTGATCTGAAGGCGGCGGTTCCTGGAGCCGTGTCAGTGCCTCGCACGGGAGCCGTGTGTCGGATGGAGCTGACAGTGTGCTGCTGACACGGCCTGCCTGTGCATCCTCGGCCGATGGGAGGGGGAAATTCGGGCGTGGACACATCTCAGGAACAGATTTCAGCATGGACATGAAATCATTACACGGGCTCGGGCTGCTGCTGATATAAGCAGCAACAGCAATAGCTCAAACCCTGTGTAAGGTTGGCTGTGGCAGCTAAGCCAAGCTTGCCTTGGCCTCAGGCTTTTTCCTTCTCACTCTGCAGTGTTACCACTCTTCCTTGGGTTGGTCTTAATCTGCTTATTCCAGAGAAATCCTATCTGCCTCTTACTCTGCCCCAAATGCAAAAAGACTTGGTGTCTTTCCCAGGGTGGAAAAAATGCTTTCAAAATCCCCTGCAAATGCTGCTGTCCTGCAGTGGTTTTTTTAATCCCCCAGGGGACGTTTTAATCTGAATTTTTGTCAGTGCTTGGGGGGAGTCACAGGGACATCCCAGCCTGAACGGTGGTGGATACTAGAGAACTGGTGGATGTTGAACAAGGAAGATCTGGGCTGACCAGCCTGGCTCAGGCACTGACTGACTTCAGCCATGGCCGGTAGGGATGTGCCCCTGTCTGGGATCATCTGCTCTGAAAGGAGACAAACTGCCTTCTACTGATGCATGGGTTCGAATGCCTTCTTATTCCATGGGTGTAAACACTGCCTGACTGGCTCCTGGGGGTCAGAGGGTCTAGTGTGTGTATTCATCATGCTTCAAAGACCTTTAAAAGCAGCTAAACCTGAAGCTAAACTTTGGCTTTTATTTCACTTAGCTCTTTTGCACTGTTTTCAATGCCTTTCATGAGGGATGAGCTCAGCCCTGAGCCAGGCCAGCTGTGTCTGCCCACCTTTGCAGGGTTGTTTTGGCTCACTGCCTTATCTCTCTTGTGACAGCACGTGCCCTTTCCTTCCCCCTTCATGATGCAGGGCCCTCTCTGAGCAGGGAATGGGCCATGATATTAAGCAAGCCCTGTGTAAGCAGCCTGGTTTTGGGGAACTGCTGCGGAGGCAGCAGAAGTGAAGCTGGGTGGAAAAACCCCTCTGTGCTTGTTGGTGAACTTCCCAACGCCCTGTAGCCTTAGCTCAGGATCCAGAATTAAACTATTGTTTCCCCCAAAGCCAAAGGTAGAAGAATGTCTGACTCTTGGAAATATCAGGAGGCAAATTTGATGTGCTGTGGCACCAGTCACTGGCTGGAGGGATGGGCAGTGGCTGCCATGACTTGATGGGCACCGTCTGTTCTCGCTGAGGTTGCACCTCTGGTTGGGGCAGTGCTCCCTGTTGTTGACTCTTTTGTCTCAGTGTTTCCCTTCTTTCCATGCCTCCAGACTGGGATTGCTCTGCTATGGGGACGAATGGGCACATCTGAGCTGATGGGCCCTGTCTGGGCCCCCCATGGGTCGGCACCCAAAGCCTTTTGGGACTCCCTTTGACAGTATGGCCATTCTTGGCAGAAGGGGCTGGGCTGGAGGTGAGCACAGATCAGGCATTTAATTTTTGCCTATCAGATCCCTGTGGGTCAGGAAACCTGATTCAAAAGCACTACAAGGTCAGCTCACAGGGTCTGTGCTGTGCATCCCACAGCCCTCACACTGTGGACACACTTCATGGTGGGGTGAGTAGATCCTTGTCCTCACTTGAGCTATGTCTGCTCTTGATATGCCCTGTCTGGATCCTCCTGGGCATGCTGGAGAACTCCCTTGGTTTCCAGGTGCTATGGAAAGTAAAAAGAAAAATCCAGGCTGTCATTCAGAGATAAGCAATGGCACAAGTGGAGCATGGACAGACAAAGGATGGACACACCGCTGACCAGAGTGCTTTGCTCTCCACAAGCAGTCCAACTGGCTGCTTCTCTAGGGGACACCAAGGACCAGCAGAGGGGTGCTGATGGCCCCTACTCTGGTCTGACATGAGATGTGGGTCTGTTTAAACCCTGAGGATTAAAGCACGTGGCCTGTCCATACAGTCCCCAGGGTGCTGCTGATGTTTGTAGTCATGGGGGGCTGCAGAGGGCTGGGCTGGTGGGGAGCAGAACCCCCAGCTCCGTAGTGCTGCCTGGGGCTGGGAAGGCTGAGAATCACTCTCTGGGGGTGTTTGACGGCAGTAACTTGCTGATATGGGGGTCAGCAAGTACCAAAGTGCTGCTTATCCACAAAATGAAGCCTAGGCTGCCCCCGGTTGGCCCTTAAGCACGACAGACTTGCCCTGCTCATATCCAGCGGAAAATTCCCTGGACTAAATCCTGCAGGTTGCAGGGTTGCTGTTGTTTAGATGGATGTGAGATAGTTCAGCCTGCAGCCAAGTTCAGCCCTGGGCTCTGCAAGTTAAGGGCACACAAATGCTGCTGAAGAGTTAATGGGAAACAGAGTGTGGAGGAAAATAAAGAAAGACCTTTTGAGGTCTCAGCTGCTCCGGGTAATATTTGGGTTTGGTGACTCTCTGTATCTTAGAGATGGGAATGCAGCAAAGCTCTTTCAGTCCAGAGTATACATGGAGCCTGACAAGATTGTGGGCTAATATCAACAAACCTTTTGGAAAAGCAGATCCTGTCTGCTTCAGCAAAGCCGCAGTGTTATTTTTCTTTCAACAAATGTATTGAGACAATAATAATGCTGTGCAGATTGGTTGTCCCTGGCCTACATGATTTATTAGGAAACAGAAACAATTGCAGTTGCTGAAAAAAACCCGAGCTTTGGACGTGGATTTTTTTTTTTTAATTTTTTCTTCTTTTTATTTTCTTTTTTTTCCCCTTGAATTCCTCATGAACTAAAAAAGGGCCACCTAGTCTGGTCCCAGGAGAGGGGTTACCTCCCTGCTTGCATTTCTTACCGGACCACCAACCCCGGGCTTGCTGCTTAAATAATTCTGTGTTGGGGAGGAGAAGGGAGTGAAACTCTGCTGGGGGGAGGCTGGAAGAAGGTGATACAGCCATGGAATAACATTCCCAGGCAGGGCAGCAGAGCAGGTCTGGAGGAGGAGACCTGTAATCTGTTTCTAGCTGTCGGTGACTCGGGGACAAGTTGCTTCCTCTCTCTGAGCCTCCCTTCCCCTCTATTTATCGTGTTTATTTAGTACTAAAGCCACCAAGAGTGGTGCTGCTGGCTGTGTGTGCTGCACCAGGTCCTCAGCCCCACTTGTACCTGCAGGTGCAATGGAAGCACAATCAGCAGTGGTGGCATTGGCTCCTGCCCTCAGCTCAGTAAGAGAATGCCTTTGCTTCAGGAAGGTTTTATTCACTCTCATGACCAGTGATAGGACTCAAGGAAATGGCATGAAGCTGAGACAGGGGAGGTTGAGGCTGGATCTCAGGAAAAGGTTCTTCCCCCAGAGGGTGGTTGGGCACTGACCAGGCTCCCCAGGGCAGTGGGCACAGCACCGAGGCTGCCAGAGCTTAAGGAGCATTTGGACAATCCTCTCAGACACATGATGGGATTGTTGGGGTGTCCTATGCAGGGCCAGGAGTTGAACTCAATCCTGATAGGTCTCTTCCAACTCAGGGTGTTGTTTGCCTCCTCAGTCTGTAGCACCCACGAGAAGGGGCAGGCAGGGCAGGCAGCTCCCCACTGCCGGGACTTTTCCCCTCACCACTCAGGCGAGCTGTCTGGTTTACAGAGAGGAGCATCACACTGTCTCTGGTAGCTGCCCCAGGCAGCCATACCCTCCTTGTCCCCACTGTGCTGTTCCACATCTTCCCACCCTGCCTTTGCCTGTGATGGGGCAGACGAGCTCTTTGAAAGCCAGCTCTCCTGGGGACCGTGGATATGGGGTGCTTCTCCATCCAGGCACAGCATCCCCAGGGCAGTGGGATGCAGCCTTTTTGTAGTGAGAGGTTTCCTGATCTCCTGATCTCCCTGGCCTTCTGGCAGCCATCCAAAGCTCCAGGGGAGCTGCCAGGGGCCGTGTCCTCCCTCCAGGCCCAGCCAGTTATCGCTCAGGCCGCCTGCCCAGGGCAGGGGTCTATGGATGGCACTGGCCATGGAGCTGGAGGAGCTCACTGGCCTTGATGAGAGGCAGCTGGAGTACGAGGCTGCTCCTCCACCATGCTGCTCCTGATGAGTGAGGGTTCTGTTAGGGGAGCTGCTCACACCCATCCCAAACACCACATGGGGATGAAGGAGGGCTGACCCCACCCAGCCTCAGGTGGTCCTTCTTGCAACCACAGCCCTGCACACCAGCTTTGCTCTGTTTTCCAGAAAAAACCCTATGGGTTTGGTTAATAAAGTCTAAGGGGCTCCCTCTCAGCTCACCGAAGTGTCTCTGACTGCTTTTCTGAGGCAGCAGGACCAGGTGCTTTGGCAGCGAAAGCCAGTCGGGCGTCTGCGCGAGTAAGTGATATCATCAGGGTTTGCTTTGCCTTCAGAAATGACTAAACAGATTTTCTCCGGTTTCCAGTTGACCCCGTGGCTCCCTGTCGATGATGGGAGCAGGCTGTTTAGGTTTGAGTTAATGCTGCCCTGACCAGCCCCGAATCAACCTCAAAAGCTGGAGATGGATTCAGCAGGTAGAGGGAGGGGGAAAAGCTGCATCCACTGCACCCAGCCCTCACCGGTGTTAAATCAGGGATTGCTGGGAATGATCTCTGATTCGTTCTCCAGCTGAAACACAAGTATTTCACATTTGCCTGAAAGAATTAAGTTATTCAAGCTCCTGCCCTTCTGGCTGAATGTTTTCCTCTGAGGGCTTAGTTAGTCTCAGCTCCCAATTTTAAAGAAAGACTGGGGGATTGGGGGTGATTTTCCTTTGTGATCTTTCTGTTTCATGCCTGGAGTCAGCGCAAATTATCTATATTTGATTATTGCAGGGGGCTAGAGAGGCCTGGGGTAATTGCTGCATTCGGTTCCTTTTCTCTTGGGTTTCACTGACATTTCGGATAGTAAATGAGCAGTTCCTTCCCCTTACAGATGTTTAATGTTGGTCATAGCTGGGGAGAGACCATAGATGCTAAATCCATGTGCTTCATTTGTGGTTTTTCTAGGCTTGTTTAAATCAGAGTGGGGCACAGGGCTTGCTTGGCTCTGGATGCTCCTGCCATTGGGGTGGGCGACAGCGGGGGTCCCCGTGGAGGGGGTCCCTTGGAGTGGCTCTGGGAGTGCAGCCTTCACTCCCTCCCTCCCTGCTTGTACAAGAAAGGAGGCAGAGAAAAAGTGCCAGGTCCTTTCCCTCCCCATCCCAGCTCCTGCCAGACTGGCTGAAGCACAGCCCGGCTGGATGAGCACTGAGGGCTCACGCCAGAGAGCTCCCGGGAGGAATGACTTGGATCCGGCTGTAACCAACCAGCTCAGTTTTTACCCCCAACCTCCTCCTGTCAGCACTGGAAAACTGCAGGCACAGAGCCCTGGCGTTTGAGATGAAAAGCCTTGCAGGTGCACACTGTCCTCCCCGGCTGCTGGGCTCCACTGGAGCTGGGAGTGGGCTGGAACAGGGCTGTGCCGTGGGGTCAGGGCTGCCTGTGCTCTCACTTTGCTTGCAAGAGTCAAACCTGCACATCTGCCATGGCCTTGAGCTCTGCTTCACCCCTGGATCAATGCTGTTAGGCACCAGCCAAACCCGTGCTCCAGGATGAGGGAAGGGAAATTCAGCTCTTTGTGCTGGCTCTGGGGCAATTTGTCTCTTAATCCGGGCATGTGCACGTGTTTTGGAACATCACAGGGTATTTCTGGGTTCCCAGGCTTTTCCTGAGCTTCTGCCAGCTGCCTCCACCAAGCATCAATGCTCAAGGACACAGACAAGGTCTAAGCATCACTTGCATTTTTGGGAGTAACGTTGTGTCAAAATTGCCTACAGGTTTGTCTTGGCTCCCTGGAGAAGGTGCATCATTTTCATTGGTCCTCTCTGAAGACAAAGGAGCAATCAAAAATGTATGAAGCATAAAGGATCTCTGTACAAGGTCTGGATTCCTCTGAACCAGGACACAAAGGAGGAGGAGAATCCTCAAGATCCCAAGAACTTTAAATACTGGAGTTTTACAATAAAGCCTAAATTTTACTGACCAATCACCAAGTGTGACTCACTCTGCCTTTGCTTTGGACTGGTATTCTTGGGATGGAGGGTCAGGCTGTTGCAATGATGGGTTTGCCCAAACCCAGGAGCCTTCCCAAGCTGCTGCCACTCTCACAGATGTTTTTGGGAAGGCGGCAGCCTGCAGAGGCTCTGTGTCCCCAAGTTCTGGGTGCTGCACAGCTTTGAGACCCTCAGGCAGACTGGAGGGGTCTTAAACCCCAAAACAGCCAGGTGGAGACACAAGGAGCCTTTGAAGCTCCCCAGCCAGCCCAAGCTGCAGAGTGGGGTTGTGAACCTTGTCTGTCATTCTCTGTGAGAATGTTGCTTTTACAATTAAAACCCACGCAAACCCCCAGTCCTCGCTACCGCTTGTGTTACCCCAGTGAGATATCTGACATTTGAGACATAATGGGAAGTCAAAGCATGTGAGGAATTTGGTGACTCAACACAGAGTTTATTATACCAGCCCCACCGTTTAAGCCCATGTAATGTAAAATTGTTTTACGGCATGCGGCGCAGTTCTGTGGGCTAATTTATAAGCAAACAATAATTATTCAAATAGGTTTTTTTTTTTTTCTGGGCCTACATAAACTTGTTATCTGTTTGGCAGTGGGGGATGCTGCGAAGAAACCCACATTTACATTTTTTGAGTTGATGCTCTTTGCTTTTCCTGGAGCAGCTCAATGGTGCATTGACTAGGGAGGGCTCACTACTGAACTTGACCTGGGGGTGGCGTGGAGATAAGCCAAATGTTAAGAGAAAAGGAGTCCTTTGTGAGGAGATGCCAGTATATTAGGTCTCACTTTTAGGTCACACACTTGTTAGGGGTTCCTTCAAAGTGATGGATTCTTCGGCTAAAATTTAATGATGTCCGTTAAATCACGGGGTCGTGAACTAGTGCATGTGCTGAAAATGGTTTGCCAAGGGACCATGAAGACAAGGCCTTGTGTCAGGAGACTTGCAAAGCAAATTGGATTTTCCACACAGCAATGGCTGCGTTTGAAGGTCTGTCAGTGGCCTGTAAAATTCTCCACCAGTGATAACAAGACAGAATTGCCAAGCACTGAAGCAATGCCATGAGCACTATAGAACAAATCACTGCTCTCTCAGGACATAATAGCTTCTTGATCATCAGTCAAAGAAACAATTATCCTAACCATCAAACGGGCTGGAGGAAGCTGCTCCTGCTCTTCCAGGAGATTATCCCAGAGCTCCTGGGTTAAACCTGCTGTGGGGAGTCTGGGGTTCCTGAGACCCTCAGTCTGCAGCTGAGCAGTTGGGCAGGTGGATTTTAGGTTGGCACAGAAAAGGATGAAGCAACTAGATGTCAAATTGTATTCCTGAGCAGCCTTATGGGGTCATCCAGCCCTGCTGGTGTCCAGCTCCAGGATGGGCCCTGCTCAGGTGTGTCTGTGTTGAAGGAAAGGTGGACCACTTGGGAGACACTGAGTTTCTCTTCCTGCCTTCACATACTAGGGAAGTTGATTTTCCCCCTGTTTCCCATTCTGTTAATTCAAATTGATTTTACAAGTAATCAAGCTAAGGAAAGTTGTTGGGAATGTAGCCTGAATTCCTATCGAATCCACAGAACACCTGCCTGCACTGCTGCTGCAGGTCTCAAGGCTGGTTTTCACCCAGTCTCTCACCAGTTTGGCTGAAGCTGTTTGGAGACAAACTGCCCCTGTGCTGCCAGTGTTCTATACTTCCATGTGCCCTCCTGAGCTGCAGCTTGTGTTGCCACCTCTGAAAGCAGAGGGAAGTCAAGCCCTGTGTTTGTCTGGCCCTGACCTTTCAGCTGAGATCTCCACCCCGAAGAGGGGCAGTTCCTGATTTCTCACCAAGGGAGGCTGCAGGCAGACAAACAAATATCAGAGCATTTAGACAAACGAATGGTAGATCTCTTGTTCCAATATTAGGTTTAGGAAAGCCAGGAGCTCCGACCAGGGCCAGCCATGTGGGTACTGCTGCTCTCAGACCAATGCCGGACCAGGGAACGCATCGGTCACACACACGCTGACCACTGGCTTCTCCAGCCTGAGCCTGGATTGAGTGATGGAGGAGGCAGTTCTGGTTCCACCCAGTCTCTGAAGGATTTGATATATTGTACTGCCAAAAGAAAACAGCATAAATCATCCCTGAGTGTGGAGCTGTCTGGCGCCATTGGAGGGAAAGTGCAGTGAGGGTGGAGCTAGAGGACACAGGGGTGATCGCTGCCTCAGGCTGGAGGGGCACAAAAATCCCCTCCAAGCTGCCTCCAGCCCAGTAAAGCTTGGGAGGTGGGTGGCTCTGTCACGGCCACGCCAAGTGATTTCTTGGAAGAGAGGGTGCCTGGGGACTGCTGCTGGGGTGATGCTGCATGGAGCCCAGGATGGCCTAGGGCTTTGTCCTGTTTCCAGTGAGATGTGTGTACATGTTTATGAAACCTAACTCCCTGGGTGATGTCATGACACAATGAGAAACGGGGTAATAAATTAAATGAAAAAAAAAAACAGACCCCACTGTGGGTCAGATGATGGCAATAAATTCAGATAACAGCTCATCAGTGCCTCTTCCCTTGTTCTTGTATGTGTATGCATTTTTATTTCCAGTTGGGAGAAGAGCTGGTGAGAAGCAGCTGGTTTTTATTTGTTCTCCATCCACATCTGATTAGATAGTCCTCCTTCTGCCCACTGAGACGTGCTCGGAAACTCTCCCAGCCCCTCTGCTCACTCATTTTCTGGGGCATCAAGGATTTTGGGACTGTTGGAGCTTTGTTTCACAAGCTGACAGCAGTGCAGATGTACAAAGGGCTCCTTCATGACCACGGGGCTCAGGTCCCACTGGGACAGAGGGCACGGCCAGACCCTGCAGTGGGGCTGTCTGTGAGGTGCTATGGGTTTGGGCCTGGGAAGGCAGCAGTGGGGATGTGTTTCTCTCCCTGACCTTAGGCTATTAATTTGTTTTTAGGCAGTTCTGGGGCTCTGCAGCCCAGGAGGAGGGCAGTTACCCTCCAAGCTCTGTGAATGTGTTCATCCCAAGGCTGATGGGGAGGAGGCTGTGCAGCAAGGAGGAAAGTGGATTGTGGTTTGGGACCAGTGGGAGAGGAGAAGCTAATGGTTATATGGGTAGTGTGAGAGCGGGGCAGAAACCAAGGTGAAGGAAGGGGCACATGTACCCCTGAATGTATTGCTTAATAAAAGCTAAACAAGGAAAAGGGTGAATTTCTGGCTTATTGAAGCCACTATGGAAAGTCCCATCAGCTCCACTGAACTTCAAATCAAACTTTTCCAGGCCAAGTCCACAAGGTTTTTTCACATTGTGCTACTGGAGGACTCTTCCAAGAGAGCACTTTGCAGGCAGTTGTCTTCTTTCAGGAGACACTTTAGAGTGTTTTGCTCAGGGCAAGAAGACTGTTCTGGTCCTGTCCTGTCTCTGCCTTCCCTTCCCCTTGCTACAAAAGTGGTTGGCAAGATTTAGATGTCTGGTCCTTCTCTTACCCTTAGTGCAGACACAAACCACCATCAAAGGGTGGCTGTTCATGGGTAGGTGAGCTCCTCACTGAAACAAAACTTCAAACTGGAGACTTCTCTGGTCAGCAGTCCTCCTTGAGCACAAGGGAAAGGACAGGTAAACTCATCTGAGCCTGAGAACTTTTCCTTTTTTCCTTTGCTAGGTGGGAAGGGGATCTCCCCTGGCAAGTCTGAAGCCTTGGTGTCGAGCTCCCGGTGCTGTGCCCGGGCAAGTCCCGACCGCGCTCCCGGTCATGTGCTGGGCAGGGAACGTGCAGCTCACGGAACCCTCACCTGTTAATCCATGGGGTGAGGGGCTCTGTGGCTGTGCCTCAGGTCCCCAAGTGAATTTCTGGGAGTGCCAGGTTCACTCCTGTGAGTGGGGATTGCAGAGCCCCCGAAGCCAACGTTCCTGGGGAAGAGGAAGGGGATGTGACCCTCCTGTATGTCAGATGCAAACATGGAAATAATAAGGTGGGAAACGTTCTTGAACTCATCCCAGAAACAAGTTTTCTTTGGGTCAGCTCAAATTCCTGGCAAAAACTCACAGCTGATTTTATTCCAAGGTTGTTTCCCCATTCCCTTTAATCCATGCAGTTTGCATGCTAAAAGCGACAGAGACAATTCGACCCCATGCAAGGGGTCAGCCAGTGTCCATGTGCCCCTCGGGTGTGTGCTGAGCCCTGGAGGTTTCCTCACTGAGGGGAGGGTGAGGGGGGATTTGCCCTGCCCAGATGCTGGGGATGACACAGAACTTGGCCCACATTGCTGCTGCTCTGGCCTGCAGTGACCGTGTTGGTGCAAAACCTCCCTCTGACTCTGTATCAACAAGTTCAGTTTCGAAAAGAGGGAATAACTTGTTTTATTTTACCAGAGCTTTGTGAGATAGGGAGGTTTCCGGATAGGATCTGCAACGCTCAGGTTCAGGTATCAGTTGCATAATTTCCTGTGTTATTTCAACACTCTTGTCTTTTTCCTTTTCTTTCTTTTTTTTTTTTTTTTTTAAATGAGCTTCTTTGCATACTGGGTAAGTCTTATATAAGCATATGTTGGGTTGGAAATTTTTTTTTTTTCCAAGTATTTTTTTTGGCAGGGAACTCCTGGCACACGATACAGCACTCAGAGCCATCAACTGTAGCTGTGATACAGATGTTCATTGCCTGCATAATCTTTCTCATATCAAGCAATTACCCTGAGCCAATTTCTTTATTTTAAGCACCTTGTTGTGGGAACGGAGCTGTAAATGCATGAATTGCTGAGTTCCCAATACCTGTTTACAGTAGACAAACAAAAAATTCAGCACAGGGCCCCGGTTCAAATCAAACATGAGAGGTGTTTTAGATAAGAAAGGACAGCCACTAACTGAGAGTTTAAAAAAAAAACCTCACTCTCAAAAGATACACTGAAGGAGTGCCAATAGCACGTAGCTGTGTGGAGACTAAATAAAACCAGGTGAGTTTCCTGCCATTGTGGAGTATCAAATGTGATTTCCATTTGAGATGGACGTGCTGTTTCTGCCAAGATCATCTGCAGGTTTTCATTTTAGGACTTATTATTTTTGTTGGCCTAATATAGAGCTACAGCCCAGAGTGCTAAAAGGGAATGTTGCAGCAATGACATTCACAGCAGATGAGGAAAAATGCTCTTTTCAGAATGAAAGGCTCTTCCTGGGAGAAGACTTTTCTATCAGCAGAGTAGATGTTAGGATTGCTTTGAATGCAATATAAATGGGACAACCTGATGGGAAGTGATGCATTAGCATTGATCCTCACTGCAGAGCCACCAGGTAACATCCTTCCCAATTCAGAATCTGGCTCGGTCCAAAAATATTCAAAAACTAGGTGTGAACCGGAGATGTAGATCGGGCTGCTTTGCAATTCTGAAGCGATACAGGAAGGCTGGCAAGCTGCCCTACAACAAAAACAAACAGTCAGAGAGGGTTTCTGTCTCTCCCAGAGTGATGTGCAGGGTGGAGCAGAGCTGGACAGGCCCTCCTGCAGCCTCAGGGACAGGGGGATCTGCTCCGGGTCTCCTTTAGCATGAGCTGAGCTGCCCATTTTATTCTTCTCCAGCTCAGGAGCCTCAGGAACTCAGTGCAGTCACGCTGTGAGGCTGTGCCCAGTGACCGTGGGGACATGTTCATGGGGACATGTTCAGGGGTGCACCAGTCCAGCTGTGAAGTTCATGCTAAGTGAGCATCACGTGTGCAGGAAATTTGGGAGCAGCCCTTTGCTGCGGCTTGGAGTACACTGAGTTCACTTGAGCGAATGCTCAGGGGCTTGCCTGGAGCGAGGCCTGAAGGGGATCCACTTACAGGAATAACAAGAATATGCAGTAAAAATAGTTAATGCTAATGATGTTCTGAAAGGGGTATTGAACTTGCTGCTTCAGGGCTAAGCAATCTGTGGCTCTAAGAGGCCAGAGTTAAATATAACTTGCTGGAAAATGAGTCCAGGACTGCTACTGGATCAGGTGGTGGGAGCCCTGAGACATAATGGTCTCCCAGAATCATGGATTTGGCATTTTTCAGGCTTTTGCAGATGGACTGGAGCTGATTTCTGAGCAGCAGTTGTTTACTTATAAAAATGTCACATAACTGAATCACAACTTTTTTTGTAAGAAATCTTTTACAACAGAGGGCTTTAAGAAGTGCAGCCTCCAGGAAAATCCATACCCATTTTGGAAAAGTTGCAGCCATCTACATGCTCTATGCCTCCTGCTTGAGGTGTGAATTTCTCCTCT
Source organism: Cephalopterus ornatus (assembly GCA_013396775.1). Taxonomy (NCBI): domain Eukaryota; kingdom Metazoa; phylum Chordata; class Aves; order Passeriformes; family Cotingidae; genus Cephalopterus; species Cephalopterus ornatus. Next base: position 59,473 of record VZRE01011047.1, read on the forward strand.
AATCAAGAAGTCATTAAAATCTTGTTTGGGTGCCCATGGACTAGAAGAGAAAGAGAGGGAGGGAAGTACAGATATGACAACCCATCACGGTCCTTCCAGCTGCCCAGGATGTGCCCTCTTACCGTGGAGTGGCCACAGCAAGCAGCTACTGGATATACTGGGGCAGTGGTTATGGGCTAGAATGAAAAAAATTTTGGGAGCACCCACCTGTGATTTGCAGGTAGGTGAGAGCAATTGTTATTAAATCCTGTGCCTCACAGTGCTCGTGAGGCCCCTGAGCCAGACCTGGCCACGTTCCCAGTGGTGTGACCCGAGGTGCTGGGGTCCAGTCTGTGCCCGGGAGCAGGGCCCCGAGGGGTGTGGTGTGTGAAGGTGCCTCACTCAGCGGGAGCTCCGGGGGACTTTGACTTGCCTCTGCGGAGCAAAAGACCTGAATGTTTCCTGAACGTTCTCATCCTGTCACAGGGATTTTTTTCCTGAGGCCAAGGTCACCCCACATAGAGGTGATACTGCCACTGATGTCCTGCTGGGCAGTTTCTTACCCTGAAAAGTCAAATTTCCTCACTGGTCCATGTCCACATGCCATTTTTTGGCTCCAGCAGAAGGAGCTCTGACCAACCCATTCTGTCTGCTCACCACATCCACCTTCTGGGAGTCACTACCTCTGATCCAACTAGTTCCATTTTTCCCTAACCCAGTGCCTGGTGGGACACTGGGGTTGGGGCTGACCAAGGGGAAAGGGATAATCCCAGAAGAGCCATGGTTGCAGAAGGGGCTGACACTGTGCTTTCTACCTACCCCTGCACATCTGGGTTCTCAGCATCCTCCCACCAGCCCCTTGCTGGGCCCAGGATCAAGAGGGATTATTTAGATATTTGCTTGCTATTCTGAAGTTATTCAATTGTTTCTGGAATAGCTGAGTTTGAGCCGGGATTTTGTAGGGATTTTGCAAGAGCCTCTGTAATGGACAGAAGTTGTTCACTACTCAGAAATTCTCCAGTGGTCCAGGGAAGGTTCTTCTGTCAACTGTTGTTGATGGTGTTGATTAACATCACCTCTTCCCTTTGACAGATCGTGCTGCTTTGTTCCAGAACTTCCATTTACAGGAGTCTCTGGCAGCCTGCTGCTTCCCAGATAGAAAATCCAACAAGCAGTCTGTTCCTTCTCCTCCCCAGATTCATAATGTCATTTCTTTAGAGCCAGGATCTCATCTGTTGCTCAACCTGGGTGTAAGTTTGCAGATTTCTTTCTCCAGTTCTTCACCAAACCATTCTTTTCTGTACATATTGCTGGGACATGTATAAAGATTCACTATGCTTTTTTCCTAAACAGATGGAAGGGAATAGGTACATTTGGAAATGTGGGTCTGATGGGTCTGATTCTGATTTTTTTTCCATTTCCCTTGAAAGAAAAGAACAATGAGGAAGGCTCAAAGCCAGGGGCAGGCTCAAAGCAGGCTGGGCCTGCTGGAAGCCAAAGGTAAAACATGCATAGCCCTCCCTCAGAGGAAGCAGAATTAATTTCAGGAAAGAAATGAATGAATGTAGAGCAAGGATGAATTTGGCTTCTTGTGCCACAGGAATGCAAGAAATTGTGCAGCAAAAAAGCCAGACAATGCAAACCTCACATAAATCTGGGGAGACATTTAACCCAAAGTACTTGCTGACCTGCAGTGATGCTTCCCTTCATCTCACCAGGATTTTATTCTTCTTAAACTCAGCCCCACCACTGGCAAATCTTCAGAGAAGTCAGTTCTTGCACAAACAGGAAAGCAGACTCCCTTTCCACTAATTTAGGTGGTGTTTCCAGTCCACGGCCAGAGGACACATGGGCAGGGAGTTGTGTTTGCCTCCAGGACCAGGTTTGAGGATGGTCTGGAAGAGATTAATTTCCCAGGTGGGCAGATCTAGCCCTTCCTGTGTGTCAAATTCACAGCCAGAGCAGGGGTGAATTCAGAAACTTCATCTGGTTGTCCTGTGGGGAATGGATTTATGGTTCTGAGTGCTTCACCCCACACCACACATCCAGGAGTGTCTGAGGATTGGACCCTTTCACTGTTCCCCCTGGACTGTATTTCTCAGAGACTGTCTGGGATGTTACTCAGTCCCATTTCAATTTAATGAAGTTAAACACAGTGATATTAAACACAATGGTATCTGGGACCATCCACCCCAAATCTTGTCCCTTTCCTGTGACTGTCACAACTCCTGCAGCAGCATCTGAGATCATCCAAGCACCTGGGATCCTGAGGATCACCACTGCCTTTGATCTTGTCCTGCCCAGCAGAGATGTAAATTGGCAGAGGCCACACCAGAGGCAGGAGGGAAAGGGGAACTTGCTTCACTTCTGCAGGTTGGATGAGCAGGATAAGAAGGTGATTTTAGGCGAATAAGCAGCTCGTGGGGATGGTGGGAGGACAAAGGCTGGAAGGAGTTGATAGGGACTGAGGTGGGATGGCAGTGGAGCTGCGAGTGATCAGGGGATCCTTTCCAAGAGCAGCTAAAGTATTTTGGGTGCTTCTACAGCACTTTGCCAAACAGGGACAAAAAGGAGACGTAGTAAAAAGGAACATCTGCTGCCCTCACACAGTCGAGGTGGAAAAGTGGGCAAGCTGGAGTATCTCGGAAGTCGGTTTTTTACCTAAAGTCTGGACAATTAGACTGTGCAATCCCATTTCTATGGTGAGGCAGAAACCAGAGCTCATGAAGCAGAGCTCATGTGCTGGAAAAGCTGAGGAAGGGACCAGTAGTGCAGCCTTGTTAGGTTGAGGTGAGTTAAGTGGTGAAGGGGGCCCAGCACAGGAGCGGGGGTCTGGTGTCAGAGGGCACCCTGCAGGGTCTGGGGTAGGGGGGCTGCACTCCAGAGCAGGGCAGAGCATGTGCTAACAGGGTATGGTGGGAAAGAGCCCTTTCCAGTGTGGCTGACCTTGACCAATTCAGTGAGAGTAAGCACTGGAATTACAACAAAGAATTGGTCCTGATGGACCAGAAAAGCCTTTGGACACGTTTTTTCCATGGAAGGTCAGTTTGAATCCGTTATAACTCACAGTACATCTCCCAGGTGTAGGGCTTGCTGGTATTGTGCAGATACATTATTCCTTCAATAAAAGCAGATGAACACAAGGAATGTGTCTGTTTAATCTTTGTCTTGTATAACCTGCGAAGAGTGAAATGGAAAAACGCTCAGCTGGTGTTCTGGGCCAGGAGATTTTCTCCACGTGGATCTGATGCACACACCCAGCCCTGACACACTTCCAAGACTCCCTGTCTGAGTCCTCGAATAAAACTCCAGCCACTCGGTGCCGGGAGAGGCCAATTGAAGATCCAGCGCACGCGGACTGTGCTGTTCACATTTCCAGGTTCTGAATCATTTCCTCCATTCCTGCAGCCATCTCTCCCCATCTGGGTTTGGGCCTGTCCAGCTCTCTGATCCCTTCACTTCCTGAGCTCTGCAGGCTTTGGATGCTGCCCTGGCTGTGCTGCTGTGGCCGGAGATGAGTCCCTGGTGGGCTGCCAGCAGGAGCATCCCTTGGCACTGCGGGTTTGGGAGGAGTCAGCTGCTGTTCCTGGATCCCTTGGGGCAGGGGAGGTGGAGGGTGTCCGGAGGGCCATCATGCACAGCCCCTTCTGGGAGGAGAACAGACAGAAATGTCTTCCCCCAGTGCTGGGTGTATCCCAGGGTGACCCCTCCAGCTGTGTGTAGGATCTCCCTGACCCTGGGATACCCCCTCCCACTGCTCCAATTGTCATGAGGTGGACATAGCTCTGGGTTCAGAGATTGATGGGAGGGAGAAAGGTGGGACAAGGTGAATCCCTCAGCAAGGGGTGAGTGTTGGCCTGGCCCAGGAAAGGGGGTTGCCCCCAACCCTTGCATGGCTGGCAATGTTCGTGCTGCTGGAATACAGACTGTGAGTGACTTGGGCTGGGATTTATCTGCTTCCTTCCAAGTCCTTTCCTCTGCTCACACCCCTGAGAGCTGTGAGGGCAGTGCACGCACACATCCTGCAGACGCAAAAATACTCTTGCTGATGCCTGGAGGAAGAACTATCTTCCACAATTGATCAGCTGCCAGAAATCCTCTTCAGCTTCTCTCACCTCTCTCCGTGCTGCCCAGCATCCTGGATGTATTTGGGAGCTATTGCACCTGGGTCTTCACCAGACATAAACAATCAGACCTTTGAGAATTGAGCTATCTGAGGAGCCAACCTGTCCTTGATTGAGAAGAAAATGTTTGCATGGGAGGGGAAAGTGAAAAAAACAAGCAAAAAGGTGACATCACAGATTTCGGGGAAGTCAGTGATTAACACCTCGGGCAGTCATTAACTGAGTGGCACAGCCACACTGCTGGGTTAGAGGTGAAAAGCAGGTTGAGAAGGGGAAGCTGAAACACACACTCACTCCTTGAAACCGTTACGTGGCATGTGTGGGGCAGGAGGTGCCCGCTCCCGCCTGGCAGGACCTGCAAGGCCGGGCTTATCACCAGGAGCAGCTACAGCACCTCCAGTCCCCGGGGCCAAGAGCTATTTTGGCTTGGCCAAAACAAATGGCAGTTTCCCCTCTCTCTGCAAGTTTTAAAACACAGGTTGTCATGTGGAGGAAATTGTGCACGACGATGATGAATGGTTGTGAAATACCATTTGCCAGAAGTATTCTGGATTCTGCAATTTAGTTGCAAATTATAGAACATCAAATGCAGCCTTTATGGGGAGGGTAAAACCAACCTTCCCCCTGCTGTGCTGGGGTGATGCATATGACCATACCCCTCTTTTCCTTCACCCACCTCACTCCACCCAGACATTTTTAGGTCCAGGGCATTTTCAGAAGACAACTTTCAGGCTCTGAGAGCCGGGTCCTTACTGGGTTGAGCTGTGGCAGAGGAGCTGTGACAGCTCACATCTGCCGGCGGTCTGGCCCCACACCCCTCCGGAGCTATTTCAGGATGAGCAAAACGGAGTGGCTGGAAATTGTGGGTTCGTTCAGCAGGCTTGGGCTGTCATGTTGGATGGCGCTGCAGCAGGCATAGCAACAGGAAAGGAATGTTCCCTGTAAAAAGATAACGGGTGCTTTGCCGAGGACGTGGAGCAGTAAAGTTTGTTAAAGCAATCAGTACGTGTCATAATGTTTATTTAACTGAGAGCAGGGACGATGGAAAAGCAGCGCAGCTGTGGAGGAGCCCAGGAGTGCTAAGGAGAGGGATGGGGAGCGTAGATTTAGTACCTGTCTTCCCTTGAAAAAGAAAACAAGCTGTGCTGTCAGGCAGTCGATGGGGCAGATAGTGGGAGAGCACACAAGGTAGCTGCTGACTGCTGGCTCTTCTGTGAGGGGTGAGGTTAGAGTTTTATTATCTGAAGTTCACTTTCAGGTTAACAGCTTTGAGGATGTGGTTGCAACTCTAAAGGGAACAAATTTTAATTCTTTTCTAAACATAAGCTATTTGTGTTTGAAGGCCGATAACCTTTTTGGCTGTGCTATTTGCCAGTGGTAGAAAGAAAGACTGGAGCAGCAGAGTGATGCTTGAGTTCCTCCTGCAAATAAAAGGGGAGAACTTGACACCGCAGAGTCAATGTGGGGACAAATTCTGTTTTAGCCCATTTCCTGGGGAGCCCTTGAAAAGAGCAGCTCTGGTGTGACTCCTTCTGCAGGAGGCCAGAGCAGGGCAGAAACAGGACTCTTGGTAATTCATGCAGCAGTAGATGAAATCAAATACTCGGCCCAATGCTTTGGCAGGGGGATCTGTGAGGCTGCAAAGCAGTGCCAGGGGGTCTGGGAAACTCACTGGGCTTGCTGTAAGGGACAGACTTCCCCTGCTCCACCTCCTGTGAAAAAAAAAAAAAGCAAAAAAATTTTGCTCCATTTTTTTGGACAGAGATTAAAATTGCTTTTGGTCAAAATCAGAAATTATGTGGGTTTGGGGGTTTTGCTTTTCTTACAAAAATTCAAATCTGTTTTGGGAAGCACAAGCCTTTCCTTCACTCTGGAAATTGCATTTTAATTGAAGGCAGCGTTTTCTATCAATAAGGGGAAAATATTGCCTCAGTTGTTCTTGGGCCATCTGACACTTCATCAGCCAAAGTACTTGCAGTATGCTGAGCAGAGACAGGGCTGTGCTGGCTGCCCAGGCACGAGCCATCCTCTTCCCCACCCAGCTCTCTGTGTCCTTGGAGCCTTGCAGAGCCCTCCATCTCAGACACGGGACAGTGGCTGCTCCAAACCTCCTCTGCTCAAACTATACAGCCCCTGTGAGAGCCACCGCTCAGCTCTGCCTTCCCAGGGGAGCCGGCACATATGTGTTTCCTCCAGGGATCTGCTGGAGCAGCTCTGTAAGTGTTCACTGCCTTGCCCCTGCTCCTGTCCCTGCCGGCTCAACCGCTATCTCCGTAACAAACTCCAGGCTTCCCGGTCTCGCCCTGCAGAAAAAAAAAAACCATAAAGCCCATTTCAGAGCCCAAATTGCCCATAATTTACATGCCTCTCCTCACTTTGAAACGCAAGACTGCTGATGATAACATCGGGAGTGACAGAAGTGGTATCTGTTGCTAATTACAAGCTGACATTATGGTCAAGCAGAGCCGGTGGGCCCCATCAAAAGCTTATTCAAAGTTGCTTTTCTCCCACTTCAAACACAGGCTGGACACAATGCCAGGCATTTTCCACCTTCAGAAGGAGCAGTCCCTCTGAATTGGCCTGGCAGCCCCTTCTCCAGGAGAAAAACTGCTCAAAGAAGCAGCAGAGGTTACGGCAGCCTGGTCTTCACATGGATGGAGCTGACCCTTCAATAATGAAATTTGTTCATCTTTCACGGAGAAAAACAATGGCCATTTTGATTTCCAAACCACCTTCTCCCTCCTAGGTTCTTCCAAGCTGCCCCAAGGGCCCAGCTGGGAATGGGCACCATAGTCAGGTGGTCAAGTGAGGCACGAAAAAGTGCAGTGGGGACCTCAGGTTGGAGCTGTACAGTGAGAGAGCTACTGCCACAGTGCACAACCCAGAGTGACGAGCAGGGAGCTCTGGTCTGTCACTTTTCCCAGGTAAAAAGTCGATAGAAGGAGAGAAAGCGACCTCAAGTTGCACCAGGGGAGGTTTAGATTTGATGTTAGGAAAAAATCCTTCATGGAAAGAGCTGTCAAGCACTGGAACTGAGGCTGCTGAGGGCAGCGGTGGAGTCACCATCCCTGGAGGGATTTAAAAGATGTGTAGATGTGGCACTTGGGGACATGGGTTAGTGGTGGGTTTGGCAGTGCTGCGTTAACGGTTGGACTTGATGATCTTAGGGGTCATTTCTAACCTAAATGATTCTATGATTCCTGTGCCCTGTGGGACCTCTGGCAAATCCCATTAAAAGAGGTGATTAAAATCCCATTAAATCTTCCCGCTGTGCTTTCCGGGCTTTGCCATAGCCCAAACTGAATTCCTTCTTTCATCCTAAGGACAAACACTCAATTGTCCCATGGAGTCATGTCTCTGGTATAACCTTCTGTACTTTCCTGCAGCCATTGGCCATGGCTGGACGCTGCTGTGTAGGCAGCAAAAATGCATCCTGACCACATTTTCTCAGTGCCATTCCATGGTCCTCCATGGAGCTCCCTTGGGACCTTTCTCCATTATCTGCTGTGGAAAAAATGTCTTCACCCTCAGCCTATGAAAAGTGGGACTGAAAATCAGGCTTAGGAGACACAGCAGCCCATGAACAAACAGATCCTGCACTGCAGGCCTGGTTCTTGTAAGAGCTAAAAGAGTTTCCAACCAAAACTTGCCACTGCCCCAACTACACAACGAGGAGCAGCGGCAACACAGAGATCTCTGCACTTTCCCTGGAGGGGGGTAAATAAAACTCCTCGTAGAAAGATTGTTGGCCTGAATTTTAATGCATTCACTCTATTTCTTAGGTTCCTTGAAAACAAACTCCTTGGAGCACATCTCAATGCCACCCCCAGCCCCCAAGCCTGCCTGGTGGCATCCCCACAAAAGGGATTGTGTGTCACATCTCAGTGGTTCAAACTCTGCCAGTAAGTGGAATCTGTGAAGTTTTTGCTGCCCCAGTGCCCTATAAGGATCAAATAGATTTCTGGCACCTCCTCAGAAAGGTGCCACTCAGGCTGGGAAAGGTGGTTGCATCAGGGATTTGGATGCCAAAGCTTAAAGCCTGGCAGAGGCTTTGCTGTTAAATTTAAAGGTGAGAAAGAGCTCTTGTTTTCTGGTGGTGCAGAGGAGCTCATCAGTGCAAACCTCCAGAGGTGCTGGTCTGCAATCCTGGCAAACACAGCAGAGAGAGGCATGGGAGGGTGGGCTCCCTGAAAGTCCCTGAAACACTCCTGGGGGCCTTTTCCACTTGCAGGGGAGTCACTTGCCAAGCCCCAGGCAGATCTGTTGTGATATTTGCTTGGTTTATGCAATCCACAATTCATGGCTCATTGGCAGCTGCTCTGTGTGGATAAACCTTGCCCTTCCAGAGGCACATGGATGGCACTTGCTGCATTGGGTTCGGCTGGCACAAGTCACATATTAGCTCTTTATCTCCTCAAACTCAAACATGGAAATTGGCGACTCCACCCTGGGAGCTTTTGCCAGGACAGTAATGTCAGTCAGGGTGTGGAGCCTTGGATTTCTTTGGTGGCATTTCCAGACAGACCAAGAGCACTGACAGACAGCTCATTGCAGATGCTGAAGCCTTTTCTTTCCTTGGGGACACCCCCCCCAGCAGGATTTCTGTCCTTTGGCTGCCCCTCACCTCCAGCACTCAGTAAGGAGGGTGGCTGGCACAGCAGTGCCCAGTGTGAGCAGGAGCAGCTCAGGGACAAGCAAAACGCCTCTCCAGCTTTGGGGGAAATGTCTCCAGGCTGTGGGGCAGTAACACAGAGCAGGTGTGTCTTTGTGCTTTAAGTTGTTGCAGTTGTTGAGTCGGTATAAATGAGCAGGAGCTGAGATGTTTCAGTGGAATTGTCCCAGAGATCTTTGCTAGAGCGGTTTGTTTAGTTTGCTGAATGGTTGCAAGCTGTAGGTGGGACTAGCAAGCTCCTTCTGGAGAAAATTCCACCCAGGTTTATCACTCTGGTCGTGCCGTGCTGGTGTTGCTCTGTAGTCATCTGTGATGTGGTGAGAAGGTGCTGCCATTCAGGGTAGATGCGAGTGCAGGGCCTGGGAGTGAGGTGGGAGCCCACTTCTCTCCTGCAGGTCTGTAAAATTAATTAAGACACCTCATCTGCAAGTTCATCCCTGCTTCCTCATAGTGTAGAGGTGCTGCTGGTCAGTGCCTGGGAGCTCAGAGCCTGGGGATGGGGTTTGTTGGGGACCTGGCAGGGTCCTGCAGTGGTGGGAGTGTTTGGAGGGTGGTGGGTACATGGTTTGGGGTGAGGGAAGCTGATAGAATTTTTCAGAGGAGAACTAGTAGAGTAGAGGTTTAATGGGAGTAATCAAATGTACTTGGCTTGAGAGTAGCCAGGCCTGGGGCTGCCTTCTTCGAGGGTGCTGATTTTCAAAGGTGCAGTTTAATGCATGTGAGAGCTGCCTGTGTGGGGAGGGTTAGAGCTATGCTAGGGGTGAAACAGGCACCCTGGAATAGCTTCCCTTTGCCTGTGGGCTTGTTTCCCCTGAAGCTGTGGGATAAAAGGGAAAATCCAGGCAGATTAAGAATAATTTAGTTGAGTGCTTTGTTTTTGTTTTTATGTTTTGTTTACTTGCTGCTTGAACTTGTGACTTGCCAATTACCGAAAACCCTGAGATTTTCCTAGAATGTGACCAGTGTGAAGTAGCTCTTGCTGTCCTGTCATTCCTTACCCCAGGGTCCTGCTGTGGGTAATGGGAAGAGGCAGGAGCAGGAAACAAAGGTTCATGGTCACCTCTTACCTGATTTGGGGTGGGGAGCACATGGGTGAAGACAGTGAGCTCTGCAAGGCAGCAGCTGCCTTTTGCTGGCTGTGTGGAAGTGTTTGTCCATATGCACTAGAGAGCAAAGCAAAATCCAGAGGCTTGGAGGCCTCTACAGTCACCCCTGTGAGAAAGAAAGCAGAAGAGATGAGTGTTTGTTCTCTACTGGGTGGTCTCTGGAAGCAAATCCCCCTTTTTTTCTGCCTCTAAAGCACCTTTTAGCATATACTGAACTTGTGTTCCCTCTGTTCCTTTTGGGAAACCAATGGTGATCTGAGGCACCTGCAATAGAGACTCTGAGTGTCCAAAGAAGGGCAGTGAAAATGGTGAAGGCTCTGGAGAACTAGTCCTGAGAGGAGACTGAGGGAGCTGGGCTGTCCTGGAGAATAGGAGGCTACCTAAAAGGAGGTGGTAATGAGGTGTCAACTGGTGTCTTTTCTCAGGTAGCAAGCAATAAGACAAGAAGAAACAGCCTCAGGTTGCTCCAGGGAAAGTTTAGATTGGATATAAAGGAAAATATCTTCATGGAAAGGTCTGCCAGTATTGGAACAGGCTGCCCAGGGAAATCATGGAGTCCCCATCCGAGAGGAGTGTAAGAGACATGTAGGTGTGGCACCTGGGGATATGGCTTAGTGCTGGGTTAGTGGTTGGACTCTGTGATCTTAAGGGTCTTTTCCACCCTAAATGATTCTGTAATTCTAATGGGAAAGACTAATGGACAAGTCTATCCCTCTAGGATTTGGCAGCTCCCTCCACAAAGCACCCAACTGCATGGGGAACAACTGGGGGATGTTTTGGGCTGACCTGAACAACACCTAATGAGAGCTCAGTGATCAGCCCCACAGTGGAAGTGGAATGTCTGGGACTGGTGGGAGCTCAGGAAAAATCCCTGGCAGAGGGATGTACTTGGCTTGGAGCACTGGCTGCTCCCTGTGGCTGCAGGGATGGTCGTCCTTCCAGTTAAGGGTGGGTTGTCACACATCTCATGGAGTGGGCACAAGCTCCCAGGGAGCTCTGGCTGTAGCAGTCCCTTGGTCTTGCTTAGCTCTGCACTTGGCTTCACAGGAGTGCTGTGGTGCAGGTCTCTGCACGTCATTCCCCCTCTGTGACCACAAGAGCAGCTCTCAGCCAGCCCTCACCCCTGTGGCAGCACACACTGGTTCACACGTGTGTGTTCCTGCTCTGCCTGGAGCGGTGCTGGAAGCTCAGCACGGGCTGCAGAGCCCTGGGATGGGCCACACTCTGCTCAGGAAGGGCTGGCCCAGGCTCGAGCTGATTCTGCTGCAGTGCAGAGATGCAACACCTTGGCAAGGTGAGAGGTGTCAAACTGTAAAACCCTGTGACTGACTGAGGGACGCAGCAGAAGCTGCTGCTCTGCCCGTATGAGATGCTGCAGCCAGCTCAGGCAACTGGAAGCTGAGAAAAGCTCTTCTCAGCTCTGCTTTTGACGTGGTGGCTGAGCCAGAGGGATGGGCTGGGCCTTGGTTAGCCTGGTTTTAGATCGGGGGAGATGCCACACAGCAAAGGGCTGTGTCAGCCCCTTCCTGGCGGGCTGTGCAGCCTCTGCCTCGGGGTGCTTTGAGGAGAGTGTTGTGTTTCACAGGCTGTGGAGTGGGGCTGCTGTGGTGCAGGATGGGTCTCTTCCAGTCCAGGTGATTTGAATGCCTCTGCTTTATGTCCTGAAATGTATCTCTAGCTGTAGTTTATCCCTTCCCTGCCCTAACCCCATCCAGCTTGTGAGGCTGGGAATGTTGCTCTGTGAACATCTTTGGGTGTTTGAGAAAGCTGAAATGTCAGATTGACCTTTTGAGGTTTTTCTTTTCTCGAGGAAGGAGGTTTCTATACAATTCATGTCATGAATCAATCCAAAGGGATGCATTTTTCTGCACCAGTTAAATAAAAGATCATTAAACCTAACAAATGCTTCCCAGCTTGCCTGCACTTTCACTCAGTGTTCAGCTATAAATATGACCTGTGCTTATGACAACATAAACAACGTGCTCCTCAAAAGCAGGACAGACTATATACCTCTCTTCTTTTTATTTTTAAGCTGCCCAAGAAATATATACACACATTCCTAATATGTTTACTTAAGCAGGAAACAGACGAATAGTTTAAGATAATGTTTCAGCCTATTGTGAGTTATATGTGCTGCGAAGATTGTTTCCTTTATGTGGTAATTTTTCAAACACGGAGAGAAAAAAGCTGAAAAATCTTGTCAATTCCTTAATTGTAGGAAAGATCTGCAGGAATTTCCACTGTGTTTCCCTCTCAAAGTGACATTTGAGACCACTGATGAGGGGAAAAGCAGATTAAATAGTCCTAATTCTTTTCATGTACTATGGAGACTAATTCCTCTTGCTCTCAGCACCATGTCCAGCTGACTGGCTCGCTGCTGATTTCCCCTGCTTGTGGGGAGATCTGAGGGGTGATATGAGTTTGAGGGCCTAGAGAAGCAGGGGATCAGTTCGGAGAAGGAAGATGCTTAATTTGTAGGCAAAGCTTATTCTGGATTTAGTCACATCCTAAGATTCAGCTGGGCTTCCCCCCGCCCCCCCTAAAATATCTTTTGGCTGACATCACCAGTGGAATGGGACATCAGAGTGGCTTTAAAATGCTTCAGAATTTGAGTGCTGGCAGCTGATGAAGCCTCATCTCTGGCAGGGTGACCAGTGGTCTGCAGGCACAGCTGAGGGGAACCAGCAGGAACATTTCTGTGTCATGTGGACAAGGGCTGGTTGAAGCTTCTCCGTGTGTGAAAACCACCCCAGACTGGGCAAATGATCTCTTGTGCTCAAGTCAGCCTTCAGGGGAGAGTGTGTCTGGGGAGTTATCCCACATGTGCTTGCTCCTGGCTGGAGGGATGAGTCTCCATTGTCATATCCTTCCCATGGCTGTGCAAAGTCCAGGACAATCCTCCTCCCATCCACCCTGCAATGCTGTTTCGTGCTTCCCAGGGTGGGAGAAATCCCCCCCCACAGGTTTCTGAAGATCCTGCTCCACCCCAGCCCTGGGCACAGCCCCTTGCCCTGCCCCTGCCTGCAGCAAGGGCCAAGGTGAGGACTTCATGCCAAAAACTGCAGAATGCAAACCAGCCAACAGGCAGCTCCTTGGAGCCCAATTCTGCCCCCGGTAGAACTTTATTTTTGTCTCCAGGTCGGTCAGGAAAATAACTTAGCCTTTTGTGCACCCTGGTGGGTGGGGGAGCCCCCTTCCCCCCCGCCCCCGGGGCTCTTGCTGGGTGCTGGGAGCAGGGGGAGGAAAGGCAAACTGTTTAACTTGCAGGATGCTTAGATGGGCTGCAAATAGCTTGGCTGGTGCATGGTCTTTCTTCTCCTCACCCCCTGCATGTCTCACCCGGTGCCATGGGAACACCGAGGGACCACCGTCTGTGCCCATGGCAACGCCCCTCGGGTGTCATCCCCCCTCAGCCCCTGGTGCTGAGCGGGGGCCGTTGTGGTGGCTGGAGACCACAATGAAGGTAAAGAGGAGAAGCTTGGGACTCCTGGTGTCAGGAGTAAATTAGAGCTGGGTGAAGAATGAGGATCTGATGGCCGTTTCCCCAGCCTGGGATCCTGTCTCGAGTCAATGGGGACACTCAAAGCCTGAGGAGCAGCTTTGTGGGGTGTCCTAAATCTGATAGACAGCTCTCTGATAGGCAGATAAAAGGCAAGGATATATAAGGAAATAATTGTGATGGGGCTGGAGTCTAATTAAAATGGTGGTTGTTGGTCAAAAGTGAAAAGAAAAATGCAGCCTGAGAAAAGGCACATGTGAGCAAACAGACAGGAGGAACTCTGCCCCTCCAGCCGAGAGGGGAAAGGGGGGTGGTGGCTGGCTCTGTCCTCTTTCAGGGCCTGGAGGGGTCCTAGATATTTATGGGCAGGACCATGCAACCTAGAGCTCACTCCTTTGGAGCAGGTTCTTCCTTGGAGTCCTCCAGCAGTGTGTGGAGGTGCCTGCTCGGACCTACCTCTGGTGAGCAGGAAATGGGGGCTTTGGCTGAGTTTTCCAGTGCCCAACATGGTCCATGGGGTGCAGATGCTGTGGCTGAGGTCACTGGGATTAGAGATGCTCCAGATGACTGCAGAGCTTGCTTGCCCCGCGCTGTGGATGGAGCCCTTTTGGGTAGCTACTCTTACAGCTTCCTTAGGACACGTTGATCCCTCAGTGTAGGGCCATTTGAACTGCCCCTGCAAGGGCTGACCCCAGCCTGAGGCACCTCATGAAATGCCCCAGGCCTCTACTCCCATCCAAACACTATCCAAAGTCAGAAAAGTGCTTTATCCGTGTCCCTGGCACGCCACCTCTCTGGGTGTAAAGTGATGCAGCATCATTTTTCAACCCCTTGATGTGGTGTGAGCACAGCAGCGGGTGCAGGGACCCCGGCTGGGCTGGAGTCTCAGAAGGCTGGCATCTCAGAAGGCTGGCACAGAGATGCCATGCACTGTCCCGCAGCGAGGAGGATCTGCTGGGGGGATGGTGGGAGCTGCAAGGGATGGGGGACATGTCCTGCCCCCCACTCCCTCAGCATTGACCCTGCCAAGAGCCTGGGGCTGCTCTCGGCAGCCGAGTAAGTGACACCGGGAGCAGCAACTGCACAGCCACTCTCATTAGGGCTGTTTGTTTTTCGCAGTGAACTGAGTGTCACGCTGAAAACTGATACTGCAGAGGGAAAACAGTGTCCTTTCTACCCCCACCCCTCCCATGGAAACGAAGGGGCAGCTTATATTTACTTGTAAGGAGATATGGGCGACTTGGTGACATAATAAAGGAGTCATTAAAGAAGCAAAAATTCCCAAGTAGAGGGGAAAAAAGTAAAGATTTTATTCTTTTCGTTGCATTTTGCTTTCACTAAGCACAAATACAAACCCAGCAGTAAGGGATGTGTCCCTGAGGTTCCCAAAGGGGCTTGTGACAGAGAGGAGGTGGCACAGACAACACAGAGCTGGTGTGGGGTGAGTAACCTACACTGAGTAACAACTCAGCTGTTGACTAGCAGCCTTGTAATCCCATTGGAATTGCCACTGAATGGACAGAGACCTTGAGATCCAAACCTCCTGATCCTTACAGGAACATCTGAGCTGGCAAAAGAAGCTTTACAAGAAATGGGCCATCTCTGAAGGCTTCTGGTGCCTTGTGCTGCTCCTCTGACTGGTGTTAGGAAAGGGCAAGGGTTGTGACACTGGAAGCTGCTGGGAGCCCTGTTTGCATTTCCTTCTTGTCTTGTAAATGCACTGAGTGGAGCTCTGTGTGGAGTCCTTCTGTATCCAAGCCAGATTTTGTGCAACAGTGGTAGCAGGGCAAACTGAAAGGGAGATAAAATTGATCACAGGAGTGACCTGCAGCAAGCAGAAATGACTTGGTTGAGCTGCACTTTTCCTAAAGCATGGATGTGTCCAGCACCCTGGTATAGTGAGGCAGGCAGTGTGTGTGTCTTTACATATCTATGTCTTTTTTTGCATTCACTTTATGACTGTCTTGTGCCCACATCCATTGGGCTAAGTGCAGCATGTCTGCAGCCAATGACAAAGCTCAAAGGGAGCTCCAAGCATTTATCCTCTGTTCTTGTTTTGGTTTATCTAATTCACTCTAAAAGGCTATTTTTGCTGAATTTCCCTCTCCATGCCCTACCTACTCTTTCCTCTGCTGCTTCTGTCTGCCTGTGTTCAGAGGTGCCGCCAGCACTATCTTGGAAAGGAGCTGGAGCCAGTGCTCTGGTGAATTATCTTGTGTTTGTTCAGTGTAATATACTGCACTGTTTCCAGCTGTATTGCTGCTCTTGGCTTGGAAGTTTCTTGCTGTTTTGTAACTTGAACCCAAGCCCTGGTTCCCCGACTACTGCAGCAATCTGCCCGTGCACAGCCCAGTGCTGCCAGACTGATGGGGACCTTGGCCCTGCTGAAAAGGACACATGATTTTGGTCAGATGGCCGAGCTAGAGTGGCAAGGGAGTGGTGGACGAGGCTTTGTCATGTGCTCTTGGCTCTGTAATGGGCATCCTGTGCTGGTGTGTCGTGCTTCGGTGCCTGCGGTGGAAGGCAGGGTGAGGATAACCCTGATCTGTTGTGTAAGAATCATTCAGCAGTGAAGGGATTATTTTTCAGCAGTGCTAGAACCAGTGTAAAGCAGTCTTTTTTTCATTTTCCATTGGTTTTGCTTTTAATTTTTCCCCCAAAGCTTGTAATGTTCTACACGAGTATAAATGCACAGAGAGCGCATTTAAATATCGGGCTCTGCAGCTCTCAAAACAAACCATAAATCCACACCTTGATGTGGAATCAATAAGTTAGTCGTGTCTGGACTTGAAATATGTTTCGAAACCTAGTAAAGAAACAAAATTGTAGGGAAAATGTGCTGTCCATGGGCTGGGCAGAGCAGTGTCCAGCACAGCAGAGGTCTGCAGATGGAGGGGCTCAAGGCAGGGAAACTACTGGATTTCTCACATCCAGCATCTAAATATAAGGCACTTGGTGTGACTCTCCTACTGGGCTTTACAGAGGGAGGAATGAGAGCCCAAATGAGAAAAACATCAGGAGGTGGGGGAAAAAATGCTTGGCTTAGGTTAGGTAAGGCAAAACCCTGCAATAAGAAAGGACTCTGCTGTGGCAGCAGCTGATGCAGCCTGGTATCCAGCCTGGAAAAGGATTATGGTTGTTTCTGGCACCTGGTTGTTAAAATGCTGGATTTTTTCCGTGGAAACAGTTGCTACTGACTGTCCCATTCACGGTTTATTTTACTCATTCATTAGTTCCAGGTGAGCCCAGGTTTTTCCATAGCAGCTGTCCAGAATGGGTTTTCTGAAGACTGGTCCAGATGATTTGGTCTGAAGGAAACTGGATTTGGCCCCAGTTAAAAGCAAATGGTATTATTTGTTGATGGAGCAAACCTGCAAAAAGGATAAGTATCAACAGTCACAGCCAGATTCATTAAATCTCCTTAACTTGGATAAACACCCCAAATTACTGGGATTTCAGAGGCGCTTAAATTAACACTGGATGCATGGCAATGATGGAAAATAAATTTAGCTTTCACTGTGGAGTAGTCATGGGGTGCAGGTCAGACATGTTAATATTTAAAATATTTCATTTTTTAAGAGCTCTTTGTTTCTGTTCCTGGGGTGTGCTTGTCCTGTGCTGACTGCAGCAAACACCTGTTTATCCTGAGTGATCTGCATGTCAGAACCAAACCCAGGCCTTTCCTACAGGTTCCTGAGGTTCACTCTGGATTTATGCCAGAAAGATGCATTTAATCTCTTGATTTCACTGGGGTTTCTAGTCAAGGCAGTGATGAATCTGGACATGTAGAGCTAATTTTCATGCACGTGGTGTCAACCCTGATTAAAACCAATGAAACTACAACAAAGCCATATCTGATTTTGTATGGAAAAAAAAGAGATATTTTAAGTTTTCATGCTAAATGGCACAAGGATGGGGGTAAAATTTTTATAGGACCTTGTGTAAATCCCCATTTAGCTTTCTTAGGCTCCTGCAATCACCACTGGTGAGCAGCCCCTGCTCCCACAGCTCCACTGATGTCAGTGTTGCATATACAAGGACACAAGCAAAAGGCAATTCATGATGAATTCCACCCGAGGACACAGGGAGAGCAGTGCCTGCCAGCCAGGAGGATGAGGTCATTGCAGGAATTCTTTACATTCTGCCTTCTGCACAGGGTGCCCGAGCAACGGGAGGAGAACTATAACAATCACCAACACATGGGAAGCTCTAAACGGCACTGGGTCTGGTTTTTACTCCCCCTGGCCCCCTCCCCGGCAGAATATGGAGAGAACAAACTGTTAAATTAGGTGCTGTCTGGATGGGGAGACTATACAAGGCCTGCAGACAGCTCTGTTGCTCATTAGGAGTGTGTATACAGGGGGCTGCAGGGGTCTGGCCCCAGCCCATCCGTGCTCCCAGCGGTAGCCCTACTGTAGGCTCTGTGATGGGGGGGCTTGGGAGCTGCTCTGAAGCTCTGCCATCCATGCTGTGGCTTATTAACCATAAATAAAAGTAATTTTGTGAGCCCTGAAGCTGCTAGAGCTCAGCTTACTGTTGATTGGTGTCTGGTGGCTCGTTCAAGTTTTATTAATTGTATTAAAACTGCGGCACGAGCTCCGTCGTCCTTAGAAGTCAGAAAATCCAGACCAATAAGAAATGTCGCTGGAATAGGTTCTTCAGGGCATGGCAATCATGACTAAAGGTTTCCACCTCCCATGGTGGGGGCACACTTAATCTCTTTCCCTGCTCCAAGAGATTTTCAGGTGCGCAAAGGATTTTTTTTTTTTTTTCAATGCTACTGCCTTTCTTTCACTGGGGATGTTTATTGAGCTCTCTTTCCTTCTACCCGCTTCCTTTCTTTTACCAAATGTGAAGGAAGTTAATATTTCAGATTTGTAGTCCCTGTTGAACATGGATGACAGGCCCAAACACCAGATAGCATCCAATGAGAGTGCAGAGTGACCCCATAAACCTTGTTTCATTTGGAAAGTGGGATAAAAGACCCAGTAATGAATTTGAATCCTTGGGATTAATGAGCAGAGCCAAAGAGCCTTCGCTTTGCTCACAGCTATTTTGTGGGCAAAAGCTGTCTGTATTTGACAATTTTATTATTTACTGCTCTTTATTCTTTTATTTCTAGTACAGGAGGCTTTGTAGTTTTTTACGTAGATATTGTTTTATTTCTAGTACAGCAGGCTTTGTAGTTTTTTCCATAGATATCAAGACCAAAAGAGACTTTAAATCATTCAGGCTGTGACCTCCTGTATAGCACAGGCCAGACAATTTCAACCCTTATTGAACCCAATAACTTGCATTTGACAAAAGGACGTCTTCCAAAAACCCATCCAGCCTTGATTTAAAGGCAAGAGATGGTAGCTGCTTTGGGAATTGCCTAGAAAAATATGGCTTCTGCAGCTGCCTTGGTGTTTAATGTTATTCTCAGGGGAGAAAGGGAGTGGAGGGAATAACAACTCTTGCTTGTTTTAATGCCTTGGCAGCTCTAGTTTATGACCTCGTGCTGTTGGTATTATCCTCCAGCTTTTTAGCAGCATTTTCCTGACCCTTTTCCTCTCTGGGTGTCTGTTATTGTGGGCACTGACATGTTTCGGGGGTGCCAGGTAGGTGAGAGTGTGGTGGGTCTGGATGGGCTCAGTGGAGGTCTGACTTCTAGCCACAAATGGGCTCTGCAAGAGCTGTGTGAACACCTTCCCACTGGGACACTCACATCTCCAGAAAGCCCATGGTTTCTCTTGTTCTCCAGGAAAAATTAAGGCTCCCTGTCCTTTGCAGGACTCTTATCTACTTGGATCTGAACCGAGGCCACGACTTCTTTCAGGGAGGTTCCCCCAACAGCTGCCAGATGGCAATTGCATTCGGTTCCTCCATCAGGCTGGTTTTGAACTACTGACAGGAGGGTAATAACTGCATATTCCTCTTCTTTAACCCAGCCAAATCCCGAGCTGGGCTTTCTTCCTTCCTTGTCCAAATGTTTGAATAAGTGAAGCCAAGTTTTCTGGTTTTTTTCTTTTTTTTAATGAAATAATATTGCCTTGATTCATGTAGATGTTAAATAAACATGTAAAATAAACGGACTGAAGCGGGACTGGATGTAAAGCTGAATTCCCATGGTCCTTGGCTTGGAGGATGTGCTCTCCTGACCCCTGTGGCAGGGCAGGATGCCTTTGGTGCTCTTTGTCTTTAGATGGACAGGCTGCTGTCTCTTTCCTTCTTCCATAATTTTACTGGGAAGGGATTCGGGACAAACAAGACCAGAAAAGGCTTCTAGGGACTGGATAGCTCCTGAAGCCAAATGGTCCCATGTCATTAATGTTTTTAGACCTTCAGATCTTAATGTTCTGGTGGTAGAAATGCCTTTAACATCCATCCTCAGTCTCCCTTGCTGCAGCCCTCACCTCTGCTGCTTGTCCCTTTTGGAAGAAGTCCTTTGGCTCTTGTGACAGCTCTCTTATGCTTCAGCACTGCTGTGCTTCCCTCTGGTCTCTCTTGGAGCCAGGAAACCCAGGAAACAGTAATTTTTTGGGAAGTGCATCTGTTAAATAGATGGAACTTTGGAACCACCCCCCTCCCCAGACCTGCCATGGTGACCCTGGGCAAGTTCTTCAGCCTTGGTTTGGCTCTTTCATTTTTATCTACTGATCCGTGGACAAGTTCTCTGGGATTCCTCCTCTGTGTGCTGGACTTTGCTTCCCAAGTGGGACACTTCATATTGGAACATGTAATTTTATTTTCTTTTTCACATTTTTTTTTTTTGGCATCACTCCCTTTTCTCTCTGAATTCATAAACAAACCCTGCAAAGACTAAAGAGCCTGAGCTGATGGTGAAATAAGGAGCTGTGTCACCTCTCCGTGCTGGCCTGTTGCTCACTCCTTCCTGCACCTCTGCCTGCCCTCAGTCAGGATTCCATGGAGTGCTCTGCTGTCTTTGCTCCTTGGAGTAAGGTTCATGTCTCCATGCATTTCCCAAAGCCCCAGGCTGTGAGGGTGCTTCAAAAATAAATCATTCTATCACCCAATTGCTGTAGTGTTTAATTATCCCCTACTTGATGGAGATGTCTGGAAACATAAACAGACGGGATTCCAGCAGTTCTCCCAGTGTCTGGATGTTTGAACCACACCGTGCTTCATGGTCTGTTCTTTGCCACCCTCCCAACATCTCACTTCCAGCTCAGTATTGCTCTCTGCACGCTCAGTTCTGGTGAAATTTGGGTCTGTTAAGTACTTCTAACCTGCAAAGGCGGCAAAGCGCTGACTGCGTGCGCTTGCTGATGACTGTACCGTTGAAGAAAGTTGTAATTAGTGGCATGGTGTCACCTCCGAGTGTCATGGAGTTTCAAGCTCTTAGATATTTAGCTCCTCACATACTTAAATTTATTAATACACTTTTAGCCCTGATTAATGAGTTGCATGATAGCTGAGTCCTTTCACCTTCACCTGTGCTGCGCTGTATCGCGTTCTCCTGCAGCTGACTGTGCTCCAGGGGATGGGCAGGAACAGACATGCTTGATTTCATGACCTCACACAAACCAATTACCCCATTTACAAGCAGCATTATGCTGTGCTGAGTCAAAAGCCAGTTTTACAGCATTTTAACACCAGGAGTTAATGTTTCTTTTCTTTCCCTTTCAAGAAAGGAGCTGTCATTCATCCTTTCCCTTCTTTAAACCTGCTAGATAAATCTGTTCTGACTCTTTTGGTGTGCCTCAGTGAACTCCCCCGCAGGTTTAGGCTGGTATATAGTGGGAGAATTCAGGTTACCTTTCTTTCCCATCAGTTTAACAAAGTCTGTGTGGTTTTGTTTTTTTTTTCTTTCTCTCTTTTTTTTTTAATTTAACTTTAATGAAAGGCTGGGATTCTCTTGTGGGGTTGCAGTGGTTAATTGCATCTTTAATACTTGTGCTGTCCAGGAGCACCCAATTCTGAAGCACCTTTCAAAGTCCCAGATACTGTATTTGACTCTGTTTTCCTGAGGCACTTGAGAGTTCAGAGGACTATCCAGGGTTTATCCAAACTCACTATAAGCTCTTGGTCTGGATTGAGATCTGGAAATTTCACAAAATTAGAAGCAACTTGGATGAGGTTTCCACTGCTCCTTGGTTTTGCTAAAGTGGAGCATGGAGAGATCAGCTTCTCTTGTGGTATTATGGCTTCTGGTACCTGCCAAAGCCAACACAATGTGGAGATGTGCAAAAATGCTGAAATAAAGCCTGACAAAAAGATATGTTAACTTGATGCTTTGAAACCTCAGGAAAGGCTTGGCTGGAGTCTGGCTGGTTTAGCTTTGGGCTGGTTGTTTTTTCTGCTGAATCCAAGCCCAGATCCTGGAGGAGGCCAGGAAGCAAACCCTGATCATGGTGTGGCTACTGTGAGCAGTGATGGGGCCTCTGAAGCTGTGTTGAGGACCTTCTCTTCCTCCTGTGAGGGAGGGACAGGAGATGGCTTGAACTTTGTCCAAATCATAAGGTCAGATCCAAACTTGGAGTTTGTTTTGTTTGGGTGTTTCTGCTTCCAACCTTCCATCAGAGCAACGGAAGTGGGGCTGGGTTCGTCTTTGGAGCATGTTGTGCTGGCTCTCTGGAGTCCTCCAACCCAGCAGTGAACCATCCCACCAGGCTGTGCTTGCTTTGGCCAAGTGGGATGAGTATTGGAGCAGCCTCGGAAAGCCCCAGCTGTTCCTGCAGGCTGAGGAATGTGTGCTGATGAGCACTTGATCTAGTTATTGTTCTTTGGCCAGGGCTTGTCATTCCAGTGTTTCTGCTCACTTGCTCCATTCACCACGTGCTTGGTGTGCTGGTAGCAGAGGCTGGAGGAGGAAGGAGAAGGGATACAGCAGCAAATCTCCTGGAATGTGCGGAAGGCCAAGGAAAACTTTGCTTCTCTTCCATGTGCCATATTAGAGGTGGATCATTAACACATTAGCCCATTGCTTTGGCTGGCAGCTGTGGAGCTGTCTCATTCTCCCCTCCCCTGCTGGATGAGAAGTTCCTGTAGAATTAAGCACATGTGGCTGAGGGGAAGTCCTTTGCTGGAGGTGGGGACTGGGATGTTATCTTGGCGAACTAGGAAGTTATTTTTTACTCTGTCCTGTAATTTGATTTTTCTGTTTGATGGTGGGAGGAGTTTGGGTTTATGTAACTGTTCTCATTTCAATGCATTTTAAGTGATGGCCAGTTGTTCCCAGTCTGGAAAGAACCAAGGTTTCCCTAAGCAAACAGGAGTGTAAAGCAGAAGGACCATCAGCTTGGACCTGCCACCTTCCACAGTTCACACTCTATTTTCCTCTTGCTGAGACTCCAAAAGGCTTTTCCACCTTCACAAGCCCTGTCTGAGAGAAGTTAAAACAGGGGAACTGACGCACAGCAAGTTGAAGCTGCTCCAAATGCAAGGCTCAGTGGCCATGCGGTGGAGAAGACAACCACGCTCCACAGTGCAGTGATGCAGTGACAAGGGGCTCCCTACCTCAAGGAAGGCACAGGACCTGTTAAAGCCAGTAGAAAACTTTGTTTGGTGTGGGATTGCTGACTTTGGCCCCTTAAATATTCATATTGCTGGCTTTGTGGTTTAATCCATGGGTCCTTTTTTAAAATTAGAACTTCCTTAAACCAGAGCTCCCTCTTCCCCTGCTCTGTTTGGTCTCTTTAGTTGCAGTGAAGAGTTCTTGGCTGGCCTGGGCCCTCCTCCCTGCTGTGCCACGGCACAACTCCCCTGTCAGCAGCACATTGTTCTCATTGACTTTTATTATCCCGTGGACTAAATTATTGCCTGCTTTGATCTCCTGTTGGACTGACTGCTCAGAAAGCGGGGAAAAGGTGGATATTTAGGGGTTTTTAGCATCTCTCATGCAGAAAGGTCAGGCTACAGAAGGAGATCTAGTGCCAGGGAGACTGTGAGGTTTTGAAAGGCTTTGGTAGCGAAAACACTGTAGATGTTCCAAGGTGAAGGCGCAAGGAGAGATTAACTCCCTAATAACTTTTATCTGACCCCATGTCACAGTGCCACCCATCCTTGTGAGCAGGGTGCCACAGTGCTGCCACAGGTGCTGTCAGTGCTGAGCAGAGGAGGCAAATGAGGCTGGGGAAGGAGTCAAGGCTATGAAGTTTGTGGGTGGTGGGGGATGGACACCACTGTCACAGAATCATAGGATGGTTTTGGTCAGAAGGGATCTTAAACACTGTCTCGTTCCACCCCCTGCCGTGGGCAGGGACACCTTCCACCAGCCCAGGTTGCTCCAAGCCCTGTCCAACCTGGCCTTGGGCACTTCCAGGGACGGGACAGCCACAGCTTCTCTGGGCAACCTGTGCCAGGGCCTCCCCACCCTCAGATTAGATAGTTTTTCTTGATGTCTTACATAACCTGCTCTCTTTCCATTTGAAGCCACCTTCCCTTGTCCTACCATTCCAGGCCCTTGGAAATAGTCTCTCTCCATCTTTCTTGTAGCTCCTTCAGACACTGCAAGGCCACAATTAGGTCACTCCAAAGCTTCTCCTCTACAGGCTGAACAATCCCAGCTCTCCCAGCCTTTTCTCCCAGCAGAGCTGCTCCATCCCTCTGATTGTATTGGTGCCTCCTCTGGACTCGCTCCAACAGCTCCATGTCCTTCCTGTGCTGGGCCCCCAGAGCTTGAGGCAGCTCCGCAGGTGGGGTCTCACCTGGGGGGGCAGAGGGGCTGTCCCCAGGATGAGACTCACCCTGCCCTTAACCTGAAACTTGTCCTAAGGGATAGGCTGTGGGGGTGCTCTGGCAGAAGGTCTGGCTTTGCTCTGGCAGGTCCTTTTGAGCCCCTCTCTTGTGTGTCCTGTTTTTTTCCCACTCCCAGGACTGTTCATAGTGGCTGCTCAGGGCTTTTGCTTCCTGAGGTTCTCAGCAGGCAGGTGTCACCTCATCCCTCTGCCGTGCCTGGTGGTGGCATAGCTGCCACTGCTGTTGTGCTCGTGGCAAGAATGTAGTTGGGAAAGACTTCACTGAGGTGACCCTCAGCAAAAACACTGGTGGGATGGATCCTGCTGTCTCCAATACAGGGACCATCTCTAACCTTAGGAGCCATTTTCCTGGCCAGCTGAGTTAGTTTTTCACTGGACGGATTGGCCAGGGCAGAATTGGTGTAGAAGAAGGGTGGGGAAAAGCACCTCACTTTCACACTTGCCTAATGTACAAGCTGTTAGATTCATATTGCCCCTGGGTGTTAACTTCCGTGAAACAACTGAGCTGCTGGGGTTGTGTAAAGCTGACACTACTTTTGGGGGAAGTTGTCTGAGCATGTGAAAGGAGGTGGTGTGTTCATGAATAATGAACTCTGGCCCTGGGACTGGTAAAATTCACACGTGGTACATGTTGCCACGGGCTCTGCCAGGACAGCTCCCCAGATGCAGCTACTGCAGTTCCAAAGTGATGGTGGGCAGTGCAGCTGGGAGGAGATGTTGCTCAGGACCTTGGAAAAAATGGCTTTGGGCTTGGCCATGAGTCCCAAGGTGTCTTAGAGAAAGGAAAAGAAGGATAGACCCTGAGGGATGTGTTTCTGTGACCAGAGCAACTCCCCCTGACCCCTGCCGGCTCACCAGCAGGCCAGGATGGTTTGAGCCAGTGCAAATAACTCCAGTACCGCACATGATGTTAATGACCCCTCCAGAGGCTCAGCACCACTCAACACCCTTTTAATCTCCTGGCATCAATACAGGAACAGAAGAGCTTGGAGAAAGCATGTACATTATCACATTGTAGAGCAACTCCTCAAAAGCTGAGGTCCTAAAAACATTTAAGGCTTCTCTGTGCTGTTCCAAAGGAGGCATTTTTAAGCCTCAAGTTAACCAGCTGGTCAGTACAGTAACGTGTCCCTCAGCAAACCTACTGTGTCCTTATAGTGTTCTTTTGGAAGAGTGCATGTGCTTTACTTATTTCAGAGATCCCACCACTCTCTATCAATCATGGCCAAGCTCAGCTAGACACAGAAGTGGTAAAAAGATAAAAGGAGATGGCATCTTTTACCTGATTTGAATTCCCTTATTTTAGGTTGAACCCAAAGACAATGGCCAAAGCCCACAACAGACCCCTATGAACTGTTTTGAAAATAAAACAGGCTCTGTATCTTGACTACTCAGGAGTAGAAGCTAAAACAATTCCTGGAGGTTGCAGGTGCTGTTTCCAGGTCTGATCCCTGGAAGAACTAAGTTTTCTGTATAAAACTTGGTTTTAAGTACCACACAAATGCACTGTCCTGTTTGTTTTACAGCCCTCCAAGCAGAGCCTGGGGCCATGTTCACAGGAGTTGTCTCCATGCAGAGTTTCAGCTCACCAGAAAGGAGAGATCCTGCGTGCAGAGACATGAACTGCTGCATGAGATCACTCCTGAGAAAGGCCAGTTAAAGTGCTGACTGAGGTTGCTCTTTTTGTCAGTCCCCAAGGAAATTGGAAAGTACTGGGGATGGAAGAGGGACTCTTGAACTTGGAAAACCAAGAAGACTATGAATAAGTGCCCAATGTGTGGAGAAACACCTTTTCAGATAACCTCTTAGTCTTGTTACATCTGACTACCGACTGACTTTTCTTTTCACATATGTCTAGTTTGTTGTCTTTGTGTAGTTATTCAGCAGATTTTACTTCTTACTACTCCAGTGAGAAGTTTTCTACGGGTTCAAGTACCTTTTAGTGTAAGAGAACAGATCACAGCCCTTAAGCACAGGATTCATCCTACCACAGCCCCTTCCCATGTTCAGGTCCTTGGAAAGGGCTCAGTGGAAAACTGTTCATCTTCACTCTTTTGACTTTCATGCTCTTTTTCTCTGCTTCAGTAAATAGCTGCTGCTGTTCTCGGTGCTGTGCTGCTCAAGTGTCTGACAAAGGAAATGACACTGATGTTCATGTTAACACTGACAACGTAAAAATAGCTGGGTCGGAACTCTGCCCCCAAGAGCAACTCCTGTCCCAGTTTAGTGTGCCCTTATTCTGAGGAGAAAAAAAAACATAGTAACTATAAAAAGGAAGAAAAGGCTGTTTTCCTGGACTTTGAAAGCTTTTGACCTTGGGGAAGAATGCTCTATTTATAACAGCAAGACTGTGTATTTTTAAAAGCCTTGAGACACACGTGTGCTAAGGAGTCAGAGATGTTCTTTGGCTCCAACTTCTTTTTTGACCTCTGCTAGATTAGTGAAGATATAATTTGCAACATGACCCCAAGAATCAAAAGTCTCTTTTTATTAAAAACTTTGGAAATGACCTCACTAGGGAGTTAGAACTGATGAATGCATAGATAAGAAATCCTCTACTGAAGCTCCTTTTGAGAATTAATGTACAGAACAGATGAGGATGTGGATGTGTTTGGGACAAAACTCATTCATTAAGCTGTGCAGCTAGAGAACTAAAAAATGAGTTATTACCCATTTCTGAAGGATTTTTATTTATAAATCATGCTAGTCCAAAATCTGTCTAAATTATAATTATTGAGCAAAGTGTTTCAGCACATGCTCAAGTGGGTTTGCTATGTTTAGGTCCAAAAATGCCTGTTCCAGTCATCTAATTATAATTTGCTCCCAACATTGGCTGAAGAAACTTAACTCTTGGCTTTGGCATCTCCCACTGAAGCTTTAGCATGTATATTAGAGGGCCCCAGCGCTGGTTGCTGGAGATGCTGGTCTTGATTACCTTCCTGTTTTGGGCAGTTGGGGTCACACCTAAAAAAATCACTACTAAAAATAATTGTTTTGGGTTTTTTCTCGCTGCCTCCCACGCCTGTTGCTCTGTGCTGTGAGTTGTTTGGTGGCAAAGGGGAGTTGCTGATTCATTGGTTTTATTCCTGCAGCTGTACCTGACTTAATTAAGGTTTTAGTGCAGGGAACCAGGTGGACAAACCTCACAGTGGAGGAGGGACAATATTTTCCTCAGTCCCACTCTTACCACAGATCTGCTACCACTGACAGATTTAGCTGTTACCTTGTGAGCACAGGGCACTGTGGTTTGCTGCAAGAAAACCTTCAAGTGCCAAAGTAAAAGGGCAGAGTCATGCTTGGGAGAAGCCAGGGAGCATCTGCAAAACCAAACAAGTTTGTGACCATTTATTAGAATAAAACCAGTGAGTCACTGTGCTAAGGCAGCAAACACTTTTTAGAGTCAAGTCCTTTGGAGCTTTTGAAGTTTTATAGGGAGCCATGGCTGAAATTTGCTGTACAAAGCACTGTACAGTGCTGTGGATGCTCCATTCTGGATGTGTCCAAGGTCAGGTTGGATGGTTTGGAGCAACCTGGTCTGGTGGAAGGTATCCCTGCTCATGGGCAGGGGGCTGGGACTGGATGAACTTCAAGGTTCCTTCCACCCCAAACCACTCTACGAAAGAAATGAAATGCAACACTTGGAGCTCACCTGGGTAACTTATGAAGCTTTGACCTTCTTGTCTTCAGGTGAACAAGGAAATGTTGAAAAAAGCCTTGAACGGGTTATATTTTTACTTTTCTATTAAGCAACGCTGTCAAAACTAAGAACAGCTTAAGTTTCAGCAACTCTGAATTGGGAACAGCCTTTCACTGCACTTCTAGGCACTTTAAACGAGGGTATGGGTTGGCCAAGCCCCTGTCCAAAATGAGCAGTTTGCACTGTGAGAGCAGCACTGCTACCTGATGGTGATGGCTCCTGCGGAGCCCTCGTGGGTGTCTGCCATGCAACTGTTTGCTTTAAAAAAGAAAAAAAAAAAAAAGAAAAGAAAAAAAACTAGTGCTGGAATGATACTATTGAGCATGAGAACTTGGCAGTCGGGCATGCCACCCACTTGGAGCGCCGGATGCGCAGCGCACGGAGCCCTGGGAAGTTGTGAAGGGCTGGGGCTGAGGTGCTTCACCAGCCTTGTGCTGCTGATCCTCCGCTGAAAACGAGAGTTTCGCTGAAACTGGAAAGGAGGGAGAGAGAGAGCACGAGGCATCTTGGCCGCTCCAGCTCTTCCCGGCGGGATGTGCCTTCAGACTAAACTACCGGAGGTGCTCTGGGACGGCGAGAAATCCCGGCGGGGGAACCTGCGCTGTGCAAAGCCGAGGGCACGGCGCGGGGCAGTTGCCAAGCGTGTAATCTCTGCTTATTATCTCTCTAATATACATCATCTGATTCACTGCCAGCTCCTACTTCCGTCCCTCCGTCTCGCTATGCCCCCCCCTTTCCTGCCTGCCCGGAGATAAAACGTGTTGTTATAACTGCGGACGGGGCCCCCGGGACAGCTCCCGAGGCCTTGGCAGTAAATCCCCCCCCTCCCCGTCTCTGCAGAGTGCCTTTGACATCCTCGGGGTTTAAAACGTAGAATAAATAAATTATATTTATATTAGATAAGTGTATACATAAAATGTATAAAAATATTGTAAACGTCACATTGCAAATCCAAGACAAAAGCTCTCAGTGTTTTATGGTGGCCATATGGCTCAGTGGCGGAGCGTCAGGGTTTCCTGTGCGTGCTTTTTACTATTTCCTCTGCACACTTGCTGTAATCTCTCTGAGACCTCTGGAAGCTCACATAAACGGAGATTTGTCTCCTGGAACAATGTCAGTTAGTCCTAATTTTTGTTTCTTCTGTGGGTCATACTGGCAGAAATACTGAGGGGTATTTTTTGTGGGTTTTTAAATTATTCTTCTGTGTCCCTCTGCAGACAGTTCCTCAAAGATGGGGCCGTGTGTCTACAGCCCTTCTCTGCTTCTGTAATCCTTGAGAAGTACTTGAAGTTGTGACCTTTGGACCCAGAAGGGAGGTACCCAAAAGCAGCAGTGTTCATGTAATGCAGCAGGAATTCTGCCCTGTCCCTGGACATTAGGGGTGTCTGTGGGGAGCTGTCTTATTGCTGAGTGCAGAGGCACGAGGCTGATTGCAAAACTGCCGTCATCCTCCTGAGGTAAAGTGGGAAAAGCAATGCTGTGCTCATGGATGAAGCCGAAATGCTCTGAGCAGGGGAGAAAGTCTGTAACAGGGGAGGAGCAGCTTCATCTTCCTGTGCACTTCTCGTATCATTCAGCATCACCAGAGAAAGAGGCCAAGCCACAAGAGAACCAAGGGCAGGACCTCTTTGCTCCATGGGGAGCTTTTTGCTGCGAAATGCTTCTAGAAACCCCAGAAAGGTGAAGAAACAGAAAATATAGGAGTCTTATTAAAAGCTACACCCCTGGTCCTGGTGGGTGGCTGCTCTGCGTTTATATGGGGGGTCAGAGCAGCTCTAAGTGGTCCCTTTTGGCTCCCAGGTTTACAGCTCTATGAATGCCTCACAGCATGCACTGCAGGGCCTGTCTCTACTCGATAACAGGGCTCTATGAAAGAGTCATAAATCAAATCCAAAATCTGGCAGGTTTAATAATAAATCCCAAACTTTTGCCAGGTCTGTGAATTTTTCAGTATAACTGAGGTGCTCTGAGAGCGAACCTGAGAAGTTTGATGGTTGCAAGAGGAAAACAGGCAGAACTTGTCAGTTTTGACCCCAAATCAAGGAAAATGTTGTGGTTTTGGCTAAGTGGGGCTTTGTGGTTTTTATGTTAACCTGAGGCTCAAAGCAAATGCATGTTTGTGAGAGGGAGAGGGGGGAAAAAAAAAGCATCTATTTAAATGGGAATGCTTTTTTGTCATGTTTCTCACTGCTCTCACTTGGAAGAGGGTAATGCAAGGAAGTGATCGTTTATCTCTGTATCAGGAGAGTAAATAATGCTATGGAAAGCTTGTTTTGTTACTGTGAAGTTCACGTACAGATTCCAAATCCTGCATAGCCCAACAACTGATCCTTTCTGATCACTTTTGCTTCCCTCCCCCAGTGTCCCTTTGTACTGTGTCTCTGCTAAAGAGAAGCAATTTATTCCATGCCGTGAGTTCAGATGGGGGTTAGTGAGGAGCAGGAGGTTCCTTGATAGCTCTGGACTCATTTTGGGAAGGAGGTGATGTTTCCTGCTCCGACAACACAAGTGTGTTTGGGTGTGAGGATTCCAGCGGGAAGTGCTGCTCTCGTGTTTTTTCCCCACCTCAAACTGCACTGCTGAGCAAGCAGCCCCCACTGATGCCCCCAAACTCATCCTGTGAGTCTGGCAGTACCCCCACAGGTTACAAGTTAGGGGTAAATGTTCCTGTGCTGTCTGGTTTTTGATCTCTCAAAGCACAGCAACTGAGCCATAAAGTGGACTGTGGATTTTTCTGTAACCTCCATGGCAAGAAATGAGCTTAAGAGAAAAAGCTTCTCCTTTGAAGAACACAATGTTTCCATTAATTTTTAGGAAAGACCTGGAGTTGCTGTTGCCCATTTAGTTGCTGCAATCCCTGGGTTTCTCAGCTCTAGCTGGGCAGTCCCCAGTGTGTCTTCCTGGAGCCTTGCTCCAACATCACCTTGGAGAGATATTCAGCATCTGATACTGCCTAAGTCTCACTGAGAGTCACCATTTTTTGAAGATGTGGGTCCCTGGGTGAGACCTCTATTTGGGCAGGAGCTCAGTGGTAGTTTCCAAGCTCCAAGGCTCCCTATTGAAGAAAATTTTAGCCAGTTTGAAGTTGCTTCTCTTGAAAATCTCACCAGGCATCACCGTCTGCATCTCTTAGACCTTGCATGACTTGGAAAGTTACTAACTTTATTGTTTATTAGCTTTTTTTATTGCTCTTGCTCACAGGACACAACTTCTTGTGCAAGCAAAAGCAAAATGCAGGCGTGAGCAAAATGTGCAGGGAAGTCCTTGGCATTTGGGTCAGGGCAGAGGTGGCCAAAGGCTGAGGAGGAAACTTCCTGCTCCAGGGACAATGGCGTGATTGATGCGCCCAGAGAGCTGATTTAATCCACTTGAATTATTTCATCGTGGGCCATAGAGCTGCGATAAAGAGGCTTCCTCCTCCCTGGATTGATGCAGGGAGGCAGCAGATAACAGGATTAATGATCTGAGCCCGCGGTTCAGGTTTCATTCCCAGTCGCAGTATGAATCAGATGTGACCCTGCTGACTCGTTGCAGTTATTCCGTAAGGGCAGGGGTTTAATGAAAGGTGGAATTGAGCCTCCTGATCTCAAGGAGACCGGCTTTCTGGGCATGATTAATTTTTCCAAGTCAAACAGATCTTTTGGGCCAGTGAACAAGTCTTTGTTCAACACTGGCAGGGACGTGTTAGGAGGAGGAGACTTCCCTGTTCCCAGCTAGACCCCTTGGGGCCTGCTCATCTCAAATTAGGATATTGTTTATAGGTGATGAGATGTTCATTTTGTCTGCAAGTCATGTCTGACCTGCTGATGTTGGGCTGGGAGTTGGAGCTGCACAATCTGGGCTGTATCCTTCATGTTTGGAGTGGTTTTTTTATTCTGCTCATTATTTTTTAACTTGTAGGAAATACTTGAAATAGGGGCAAGAAAAAGAAGGTGGGGGGGAATCCTCTTTCTCAGCTGAATAAAATTCCTGATCTAGTTGGCTGTAGGGCTGAATAGCAGGGCTGGAATGGGGGCAGATGAGCAGGGACATGTGGTGATGAAGGGACTGCTCCTGTTTGTGGATGTGCCAATGCTGGACTGAAGTGTCCCCATAACTGTACCTGGTGAAGGACAGCTCCTGAAAACACACCTGGATTCCTTTTGCCCTCATGTCTTGGAGGTTTATCCATCAGGGAGGACCCAAGTGGTGCAAACCAGCTGTTCCCAGAGCCTGGAAGGGAGCCATGGCTGGTAGGCTCAAGCCCTGAATTATGCCTGTGAATGTAAATAGTGAACACCTCCAACACGCAGGGCTGTTTGGATCCATGGCTCCGGCCTTGGCCTCCTTTCATGATGATCAGAGAGTAGTGGAAAATATTTATACTAACAGACTGTGAGCAGCCGTTTTAATGAAGCATTTATGTACTAGGCAAACTTTAAGTTGCCCCAAAATGGGACACGTGTGTTATAAATACACCATTAGGAAGAAGTGGGGAGAAAGAGATTCTGGATTCAGAAAGCCAATCCTCCTACACTTATTTATTTTAATAAAGAGTTTATATTTTGGAAAGAAACACTGTAGAAAATAAGTGCGGGGGATTCCATAATGGAACCAGTGCTTCAAAACTGCACCAGTGGAGAGTTAACCTCTCCAGATCCAGCACGTTGTCTCTTGATTCTGCACATCAGCCTATTTAAAAGTGTTTCCACCCCACTCTGAGCAAGGAAACAACAAGCAGGTATGGAGCCCTTTCCTCAGGAAGACGGCATTTAGAAGATGGATTTGTTGTGGTACTGGATCCAAATCCAAACTTTTAAATACTTTCAGTTCTCCGCTTCCTTAGTAGATGATTAAAGGTGAAGAGCCTGAGTCCTGAAGTCCTGCCATGTGTCAAATACCAAAGTGCATTTCCTGGGCAAAACTATCAATTGTTTGGTGCTGGTGCAAATCTGCTAGAAAACAAATTGAAGAAGGATTTTGGAGCTAACATTCTTTATCTAAATGTCAGCTCTGCAGGTAGAACTGCAAAATGCCACTTTGGAAAGATTTTCTCTTCCCATGATCTTCTCCAGACCTTAGGAGTCTTTAGTTCATCGAAATGCTGGTGGGAACACAGGTAATGCACATGCAGAGGTGACGTACATGTCTCACTCTGCCAATTAAAACTGGAGGTCCTGCCTGGAAAGTTGTTGGGAGTTGAACTTTCTTACTTATTCAAACAGCTTGTGGCCCTGCTGATCTGGGGAGGTTGTCATGGTTATCCCGCATCAGCTGATGTCATCTCCTTTTCTGTAGAAATAAGAGCTTTTCAGCTGACCAGTTCAGGGCAAAGCTGTTTAAAATGCTGAGGCAGCCAGAGCAGCCCACTGGGGTCTCAACTATCAGGGAACAGAAAAAAGCTGTGAATTGGATGGCACTGCTAAACTGTGGAGGAATTGATGGGGAAACTAGTACGGACATGCTTGGATGGGGCAGCCCCAAAGGTATTGTGGGTGCACAATGGTGGCACTGAGGAGAGCGGCCGAGATTGGGATCGCTGGGGAAGCTGATTGAGGCAGCTGAATAGGCAGAAGGAGAAAGGCAGTCAAAAACGTACAAAAGCACAGAAAAATGTTGTTTGCCTTGTGACTTGGGGATTTTAAACCAGGATAAGGGTGCTGAGTGACAAATGGCTTTGGGATGTGAAATGTCAGGTTGGAGGGGCTGTGGCTGGCATGTGTATGTCCAGTGTTTAAGCCTTGCATGAATAACAGCATTTTGCTGGTGAGGAAGAGCCCTTTGCAGAGCACAGAACCCGACACCCTCTTTCTGTCAAGCAGTGCTGTGACAGCTGAGCTGTGTGGCTGCCTGGGAGATACAGGCAGGAGATGGGGACAGGTCTACCTGGGGTACAAGTGGTGCTTCCTGATGTGCAAAAAAAATGTGGGGACCAAAAGTTCCTGGTAAGATTCAGGAAAGGACACAAGTAGGAGTTTTAAAAGCTTGCTTTTGGGGAGAGGATGGAAATGGTAAGCAAGGACTACTAAAGGGGTGTTTTGATGTAACTTCATCCACGCTTGTGACAAGGACTTTTTCCAGTCCTGGATGTGCCTGCTCATGCTTTGAGAGCTCATCTTCCACCTGAGAATGGCTGGCCTGTTCTTGTTGTATGGGTTTGTGGAAGGAGCAAGACTCATTGTGTTAGGTTTAAGGTTGGACTTGAGGACCTTAAGGGTGTTTTCCAACCTAAATGATTCTGTGAATTAGTTGAAGCGGCTAAACCAAAAAGCATGTGTTAGGGTGTTCTTGCATCAGTCTCTGTAAGAAAAGCAGCTGTATCTGCTTCAGAGGCAGGAGAAGACCTTGGACAAACCATGGCAGAAACCAGACCTGGAGATTCTGAGGTTTCCTCTAGTACCCAGGTGTAGGTATGGAAACATGCTCAGCTCAGAGCTGGAGCAGTGCAGACAGGAGGACGCCTGATCGGTGTCTCTGAGTTCTGGGGAAGGTTGAGGAGACCTTAATGCAATTTGGGGTGTTGGAGAGGCTCCAGAAACTACAGAACTGGTGGGCTCTGAATATCCTTCTGAGGCCTATTCCTTTATCAAGTGTGGTTGAAATGGGCCATGAGGTTCAAGAATTCCAGGGGAGGAGCAGTGAGAGGAAGGGACAAAGGAATAGGCAGTGCTGCTGCGTATGACTAATTTTCTTTGGAATCCTGGCTGTAGAAATAACAATCCTACTTGTCGTTTTACAAATGCTTTTACAGGCACTTAAACAGGGGATGTTAATGTTAAGTGTTGACCAAAATGCTCTGAGCACGAAAGCTTCATTAATCTGCATGAAAACATGTAAAATGATAAGATAATCTGTGCTTGCAGCCACAGCGCTGTGAACTGATCGCTTGGTTTCACACCAGCGTAAATGGGAGAATAAATGTTCTTTTTACTTTTTTTTTTTTTTAATTTTTTTTTATTCTTCTGTTATGGCTGGAGATCTATGTCCAAAGTTACTCTTTCGGGCTGGGAGATATTTTTTTCTGTTCAGTTAAAAGAATGGAGATCCAGCCCCTGGAGGAAACCTGATCAGACACACGCTGACTTCTACACACACTCCAGGTCTATTGATCTCCCCTGTCCCCTCTGCCCTCTCTGTCTGTAGGTTAGAGAAACAATGTCTGTCAGCAGCAGCTCTGCTTTCTGTGCTGGTTATTAACTCCGTGGCAGAAGGGAGTCTGCTCTCCCTTTATGGGGTCCCAAGACCCACAACGAACTTAACAAACCAAAGGGAATATCTCCAGGAACTACCCATTTGTACATGAAGCCCAGTGTTTTCTTAAAAATTAATAAAGTCTCAGGACTCTTAGGCTGTGCAAGGGTTGAACAAATCTAATGAGAGATGCACAAAATGTCTATTTAAGCCTGTTTGGGCAAGTATCTAATGTGTTTTCTTGCTCAGAGTCAGAGTACAACCTGTTGCCTGTCACCCTTTGTTTTATGACTTTGCGCAAGAGAAAAGAATCATAATTGCAGCTACTGGGCAGGCAAATATTGAGAAAACTTTATCCTACTGGGACAAATTCTGTGAGAAATCAAATTCCTTTGACTTTCTTTGCCTTGAAGTTAAAGATTGCTTCAGTGCCGCTCCAAGGCACTTTCACCAAAATCCGAATCCTGTGCCAATGGAGTCAGTAGGAAATCACAGCAGCACACTCTGTGGTTCTTCAGATTCCTGTAGGGAAGATGGGGACATTGTCCTGGGGTTTTTACACCACAGAAGAGCAAACTTTCAGTGTCTGTGCCCCAAATATAAACTATTAGGCGTCTTTGCTCTGACTTCTCTCACTGAACTGGGCTGTGTCCAAGGGTCTGACAGGGCCCCTCCAGCACTTCAATCCACTCACACTCGTGCCCCAAAATAGAACATTATAGTTTTGTTTATTCGCAGGCAGCTCCTGCCCCTTCAATTCACACGCTGCTAAATGTATTAATAACTTGATCTTAGAATGGTCACAGCTCGGGTGTATCTTCAGAGGGTTCGAGGGTCTTATTTTGGGAATGCAGTTGTGAGTCCTATAACGCACTATATCATAAAACTGAGCTAGACCCAGGGCAGCCCTTGGAGAAATCCAGCATAGCTTTGGAGTGGTGTAACGTGCTGTTCATTTCTGTTCTCTGCATCACGAAGATGCTTCAGGAAAATGCTCACTCTTTGTTCCCAGATTCTGTATCCATCTGTATCCTTTGTGCCTGTGAACATGGTGTGTTTGCATAGGTGATGCTCCATGGCATTTATTTGCCTTGTGGGAGTCCAGCAGCCAGTGCAGCAGTTGCTGGGATCTTGCTGGTCTCTGCTGTCATCCTTGCTCTCGAGTTGCTTCCCCACTTGTTTTCATGGAAGGCATTCCAAAGAGAAATACTTTTAATGCTTAAAGGGAGGTTATAAAAAAGAGGGAGAGAGACTTATTACAGACAGATAGTGATTTGACAAGGGCAAATAGTTTTAAATGAGAAGTGGAGAGATTTATTTTAGATGCTGGGAAGAAATTCTTCCCTGTGAGGGGAGTGAGGCCCTGGCACAGGCTGCCCAGATAAGCTGTGGTAGTCCCATCCCTGGAGTGTCCAAGGCCAGGTTGGATGGGGCTTGGAGCACCCTGGACTAGTGGAAGGTGTTCCCTACCCATGGCAGGGGGTGGAATGGATGGTCTTTATGGTCTCCTCCAACCCAAACCATTCATGCATTCCATGTGGTCAGCAGAAAGAAATCCATAATATGTGGGTCTGTGGTAGCTTTTGAGCCATGCTTCCAGCAGCACAGGCACTGGGATGGGGATGGAGTGAAGCTGATGGTGCTTTGCTGAAAGCTGTGAGCCATGTTTCCACTGCCATGCTTGGGCTCAAGTTTGAATTTCCTACAGATTCCCCGGCTGATGCCTCAAAGGCTGCAAGTCCTCAGAGTGAATCTGGAATCAGTTTGGTGAAGGCCATTTGGTTTTAAGTAGAAACCAGATGTAACTATAAACTGTTGACCAAACTTTTCTGGATTTTGATCTCACCCAAACAATCAGGAACTGAGAAAATGTCAATGTGAAATTTTGCAAGGATAAACCTGAGCACATCCTGTGTCTTCCCTGCTTTTGATTTCTGACAAGGCTGGCATCTTTCCATAGTAAATTATGTGGTATCTTCACCTTGTAACTGGTGTTTCAGCTAGATCACCAAGTTTTAAACTGCATTAAATGGAGATTGGACTGGGGGCTTTGGAAAGATGAAAGATTTGCTGTGCTGGTGTTGAGACTGTTGAGACTGTCAAAGCCTGGCCCCTACTGCCAAAAACTGGGTCTAAAATATTATTTTGTCTGGCTCTCCATTTGGAAAACTGCTCTTGGCTGTCTTTCCTTCACTACCCCTTCAGATGGAATACATGACATTCTCCCCACTCACTATACGTGTAGAAATTCCCACTAGCATTTCTGCTTTCATTTGTCTAAAATATTCCAATTAGATACAATCAGCGACTTGGCATAGCATGGCTTTTGGAAACTCTACTCCCTCTGCCTAGGCTCCCCTTC
Organism: Cephalopterus ornatus; assembly: GCA_013396775.1. Classification (NCBI taxonomy): domain Eukaryota; kingdom Metazoa; phylum Chordata; class Aves; order Passeriformes; family Cotingidae; genus Cephalopterus; species Cephalopterus ornatus. Next base: position 96,782 of record VZRE01011047.1, read on the forward strand.
ACAGCATTTCCTAATTGGTGTGAAATCTCCCTCCTTGCCCTGCAGCCTCTGTCAAAGTTGCTTTTCTATAAACTGCTGCGTGTCCCTGGACCTCGTTAGGCCAGAGAGATGTGGGTTGTCTTTGGGGGTTCCCTTTGCCTTGCAAAGCATCTCCTCTTTCAGCACCTGCCCTTCCTGTAGGGACTCACATGGATGTTCTCCTGACCTGCTGCCTTGTTAAGCTGAGAGTTCATCAGACAGGTTTTTTTGCTACTTCTTGGTTCTTGTACCTGCAGAAGAAATCCAGGCTGCTGTATCTGTTCATCTATCCCGTTCCTCCAGAGTGAAAGTAAGCTCAGTTACTGTAGGTAGCTCTGTCTTTTGCTGTGCACGTGTTCCTGACCTCTTTTCTCTGGTTGATTGTAGAGTTTCTTGCTGGGATTTTTTGATTTCCCATTTACATGCTTTCCTAGAGCTGTGGAGCAAATGGTTTACTCACAGTGAAGCTGACTTTGTTTCCAGTTTTTTTCTGAATGGAGGTGAGCCAAGATCCCACACATGGTTTAGGGTCCTAATTTATCACTGATTTCACCATGATGACATGGTCCTTCATGCCTGTGCAACTGGAATTGGAAAACGGGTGTCAGCAGGTTGCTCTGGGACTGACCCTTGCAGAGATGTGCTGTCCCTGCTCTGCCACTGCCCAACTGTGTGACCTTGAGCAAGTCACGGGGCTGGATGGGGAATACTGGAAGTCATTATTTTCCTCCAGAAAACTTTGCCCACAAAGTTTCAGACATCAAAGCTGAGGCCTTGAGGCATGACTATAATCTCAGTAAACAAACAACCACAGAAATAATTTGGGTGTACAGTGTGCTGTTGTGGAGCAGTTGCAGTGTGTTTATGCTGCCAGTGAAGGCGAAAATAAATGAAAGTGTTTTTTTTGTTGTTGTTGTTCGTTTTCTGTTTTTTTTATTGTTCAAATGGTTGGCTCCTCCAAGCCTCTGAGTAAGGCAGAGTCCCATGGTCATTGGTCACCCTGCTCCTACATTGCCTGGCTTGATATTTCTGAGGAAGAGGAAAAAAATCTCTTGGCAGCACACGTGGAGTAACCTACACTCAGGGGAAGTTTTTCCTTAATCCATAAAAGGTTGGTTTATGGCTTGAAGGTTGAAGGTTTTGTAACCCTGACAAACATAAGTCTATCTGGTGTAACATTAGGTGCTGTTGTCTTGACAAACATAAAACCCCTTCTTTGATTTTGGATAAGCAATGAATCTTGAGCAAACCGTGTGCCAGTGAGTAATCCAGACTGTCTGGTTGTTGTGCAAGGGCTGTGTGAGGAGAGGCTGTGGCAGCAAGCAGGAGCTGTGTGGATGCTGAGTGGTGTTCAGGACTTGTTTGCTGACAGGAGTGAAGATCTGATGAGATAGGTGGGTATTGCAACAGCGTGTGGCAAAAGAGCTGTTTGTCCACACAAACAACACTCCTACAACAGGCGTTCTGGAGCGATAAATTGGGGGGTTTTGAGGCTGCCACACGTATTTTGTGAAAATCGCTTTGGAGAAGGAGCAGGGGCCTTTTTTCCTGTGAGCTGAATGTGTTCATGGTACACCCAGGCCAGGGCAGGCTGGGCTGGACTGGGGCTCAGGGCAACCAAAGCAGTAATTTAGTGCTGATGGAGTTGGGGCAGAGGTTGGTGCTACAAGTTAAACATGACTCATTTTGGCACAAAGTACACCAGAGGTTAAAAAGCCTCACGAGATAGGCCCTCAGTAACTAACATTCCTCCAGGTCTCTCCTCCTATCAAGCCAGTGAGTTCCTTGGAGGTGCCTTTAGCGGGCTGCCACCTGAGGGACGTGCTCTGCCATGTGCCACCTGTGCCATGGTCAGCATTGGGCCCACAGTCCCTGTCACCTGCAGCTGACCTGCTCCTAGTGCAAAGACGGGAGCAAGGGACACCCAGGGATGACTCCTCTCCTCCTGCAACAAACCCAACATGCCTTTCTCCCACCACCTTCCAAGGGAGCTGGTGCAGACCTTGTCTCTCCAGCCTTCAGGGAACATGGTCCCAAAGGAACCCTTTGCGGGGAACAAATGCACTGCTGAGCAGTAGGTGTTTGCAGGACAATAAATAAAATCCAGATATCAATTCTGCTTTTTATTCTGACCCCGGTCTTCTGCTGTAGGGATATATCAGTCACCTTTTCAATGTCAGAGATTTCAGGTAGAATTCTTGCTGTTCTTCCCTCTGTTTTGGCCAAGACTAAGCTCAATTGCAAGTAGAAAAAAGCCAACTTAAAAAAAAAAAAAAAGATAACTTTAGTCTGAATCTGGAATTTGTTGTTGCTCGACATATTCATCCTTTTATTTATAATGTGCATCCTTTGAGGGCAGCAGGAGAATTGAGGTTTAACAGGGTCACTGTAGGTATTAGGCTCCAGCACAGAGGAAGAAGACAGTTTTTGGCTTGGAGGAGTTGGTTGCACGGCTGGTTTAGCAGCTCTCTATAACCTGCAGAGCAAATGTATTTGCTTTGGCTGCAGAACAATCCAAACACTCCGAGAGCTTCGGTTCTGCTGCGCACGGTGCATTTGTCTGCATTTGTTTCCAAGCTGTGTCCGAGTCACAGCCAGTGGCTCCTCTGGAATAATCTCATCCCCATCTGTCCGAGCAGACAGGCAAATCCACCTGGGAGCAGAGGGCCCTGGCGAGGTGCTGCACATCCCTGCAGCCGTGGGCCGTGATTCAGCCTGACTTACACCTCACCCACTCCCCGCTGTAATCGCTCTTGGCTACACCTCCAGAGGGATTGAGGGAGGACTGGGATGCTCTGGTCTGAAACTCCTGCAGCCACCAGAGACACTGCTGGTGTTGGTACTCAGTATGCAGCTCTGGAGTCCTCCTGAAGCTGAGGTTTTCCTGCTGGTGTGTCCAGCAGCTCCTCATCTGAACAGTGTTGATCTGGGTTGGGAAGGAGCTGCTTGGTGAAAAAGGAGCTCCCATCCTGCCTTGACTGGGGGGCTGTGGCTGGCCAGTGGTCCCCTCCCAAGGCATTATTAGTTAGTAAACCTATGCTGTCCTGTGGCAAGTGTTTCTTTGCTCCCTACTTTCTCCTTCAGTAAGTCCATGTACCACCACTTCCTTTTCCCTTAGTTTTCCTGAGCATGCTGGAATATGGGTACCAAAGGCAGGAGGAGGTTTTCGGAGCAGGGATCACTGGGCTCCCTGCCTGCTGCTGGGGGTGGAAGCAAAAGGAAGAGTGGAGTGCGTCGAGTGATGCTTCAAGTTGGGTTTGGGAGCAGCTTTCCAAGACAAACATGAGTCCTTCTTCCCCCAGATTCCCAGAGCATGGCTGGGAGCAGGGTAGTGGACACCGGAGGGAAGTGCCAAATTCATTATTTGGCTTTGTCGGCTCGGTAGGACGTTCTGATGTTGGTAGGAGGTTATGTTTTCATAGGGAAAGCCTCGGAGAAAATAAAACAAAACCAACCTCCTCTCCCGTCCCGGGGCCTCGCTGGGTTGCAGGTTGGGGCCAGGGCTGCTGACTCATCAAATGTGCAGGTGTGGGGAGCCTTCCCATGGCGAGCACCACCTCACCCTGGCCCTCTGGGACAGGTCTTAAGCTTTGGCCTCATTTTCACAGCAGAGCAGATCCTGGACCACCTTATTCTTCTGGGTGCAGGTTCACTGGTTTGCAACGCTTTGCTTTGCATCAGTCACATGCATCTACTCCAGCACATAATTTGGCCCAGTGCCTCTCTCCTTTCCTTCTTCTGTACCACAGGAAGCAGCATTTATAAAATCCCTAATGATCCTGTCAGCTTTTATACATTTCCTGTCTTGCTTTTTAAATGAAAGAGGAAAACATAGCACTTTTGACCCGAGTTACTCGGGGTTGTGTTTGCTGGATGTGGTATTAGTCACTGGTCTGCTTCACCTCTCTCATCTCTGATGCCAGGATGGCTGTGTCTGCTTCCATGTCCTTATCAAAATCCTGGCAACTTCAACGATTTCCGTAACACCCCTTCTTCCCCCTTCCGATTCAGGAGGAATCTGAATTCTGGTTTAAAATATGACATGAGAAAATCGTTTTACCTTTTGGAGTCATAGAGAAAACCTGGAAAACGGGAATGTTTTTCATCCTGCAGCCTAAATATCAGAGGGCAAATAAATAGAACTTAAATTCTGTTACTTAAGATGAAAGACCCTTTATTTTCAAGCTAAACTAGATTGAGGTTTTTTTTGCAAGTGTCTTATTTGAGGCTGGCACAGAGCTGAGCTCCTACCCAGAGTACATGCTGGATTACCTCTTTGCAGGAAACTGTCTGGTTTGACATATGCATTGCTGGGGCCACAGATGGATTTACTGGAGGATGGAAGATGTCCTGAGAGCTCTAACCATGTACCTGACAGTATTTTTGAGTCCTCCATTACTGCTGTCTCCATTTTCTGCAGTGCAGTTAAGAAAGAGCAATCCAATCTCACTTACCCTCTGGCAGTAGCCAAGGATTTCAGGGGTTTTCATAGGCAGCACCCACCCACAAGGCACATGGAGCTATAGCTGTGCTGGGAAAGCTTCTCGAAGCCAAGGGTTGTAAAGGTTCTTCTCTTCTTTAGGGGTGCTGTTGGGTTCCAGCAATCCCTGATCATCCAAGGGACCATCTCATGGCTCAGGAGGGTGCTTCCTGCAGCATGTGGCAGGAGAGGGGTTTTCTCCTAGAGCACTCTTTGGTGTTCAGCAGAGCAGCAAATTTTGGGCCACTTGATGACAAAAGATGGGAAGACTGGTTCTTGTATCCTCATTACCTTGAACCTTCCCAATGTTATTTCCTGCACCGGTAGAAAACTTAAAAACCCAGACATTAACTGCTGAGTTGAAAGAAGGGTTATTCCATCCTCTCTCTTTGCTACCTTGTTTTTTCCTTCAGAAGCCCTTTCAGAACACCATTCCTACCCAGAACTTTGTGAAACACAGAGGCCAAGTGCCTGTAAACTGTATTACCAGCATAAGACCAGCTTCTAAGCAGACTTGCACGCTGCATTGGAAATAAAAGTAATTCCTGGAGTCACTGGAGCTTAACCAGACTGAAAGCTAGACTAAGTAAGCAGAAAAATACTGCCCTGACTGCTATAAAGAGACATTACTCTATAGCAGTTATGAAATGGCAATGCTATAACCAGGTGTCTCAAGCAAGGAAAAAAGTGGTTGAATGGTACATTAAAAATTTCAAGCTTGCTTTCTTCATCTAAAATAGGGAGCAAATGGCCAAGGACATCACTGGTTAAACAGGCTGTTAAATCAGCTTCAGAGGGAGCTGGATGAAATTTTGCAAGGGGAAGAAATCAGGAGGACCAGCTGTGAGCTGGAGAGTTTGCAGTCGAGATGAGGTAATACGGTCAAATATATGCCTCTGCGAGTGAGGTTAGTTATTTATTCCCTTCAAAGACTTTCCTGTGTCTCTGCAGTCTGAAGATTAATTTTACAGTTGGTATCAGCCTGGCACAGGCCAGACTTGTTCTGCTGCTGCTGGTACTGCTGAAGCAGTGGAGGGGCAGCCAGATCTGCAGCCCAGCTCGAGGGCCCTTTGATCGGGGTCTGTAGGATCCCCAGTGACCCAGAGGAAGCCACGAGTGCAGATTATCTTTATCAGGCGCTCGAGCTGAGGTCACATGAAGCCAGTCAGAAAGCAGCTGGACTGATACTGCTGTGGATTCTATCAGTGGCCAAGAATGGGAAGGCTCAGGGGAGCTGTGCTGAGGTTGCCAGGCACATCTTGTGCTGGGTGGGGTATCACAGAGCTTGCTGCAGTCTCCCTGGGCATCATGCTGTGTGTGCACAGCCGGCTCTTTCTATTAAGTGCAGTTTTTTGTCTTCAGGACCAAGTGGAGGCGTCTCTTGATGCTTGTCCAGCCTGCTCAGCAACACTGAACCGGCCCCTGGGTGCCTGGAGCAGCCACAGCACAGGGAGCCAAGGAGATCCAGGGCTTGCTGCAGTGTGAGCTGGAGCAGGGATGCTCCTGTCCCAAACCACTGGAGCAGTGGCACTTTACTTTCAAACCAACAACTGGGCTATGACACAGCAGAGAGCCCTGTGAGACCCCAAAACTTGCTGTTTTTACCCCGGTGTGTTGGTGTGAGGCAGGTTGTGAGGGAGCTACCTTGTCTCTGCTGACAACCCAGGGTGTAGGAACCAGCTCCTGTGGGCCAGGCATGAAATCACATAAAATGCTGTGCAGAAAAGGGTTTGACACCCAGGAGTGATGGGGAGGCACCAGTGCTGTGTTTTTAGGGTGATTAACAGCTCTGGTGCAGTGCCCTGTGCCATTCCCCATGTCCTGGTCAGGCTGTGCCACCCTTTTCAAGGAGTTCCACCACTCTTGTTGGAACTAGGATCCTGCCATTCGTTGTGTCTGCTCCAGAAATGAGGGTGTAAAGTGCAGGAAATGGGCCTGCCTCCATCTCCAGTGAAGGGATGGAGCAAAAATAATGGCTGTGGTCATTGTGTCCACCCTCTGCACCAAGTGGAAATCAGCTAGTCTGGGTCTAAGCTCGGGTTTGTGCTCTGGAAAAGCGAAAAATGGAAAGGCTGTGCCCCTGTTGCTGTGTTGGGAAATGTGCTCAGTGCCCTGTAAGGAGCCTTTCAGCAAACTTCAGACTTGAGAGAGATGAAAGGAGATTTCTGAGGCTTCCGAGAAGCCTGGCCAAAAAGGGGAGGGCAAAAAAAAAAAGATGAGAAATATTTGCTTTGAGGTTCTGCTTGGAGAGACTTGGGGTTATCTGGGCCTGGAGCATTTAAATTAAGGTAGAAGTCAAAGAAACAGAAGACGTCACAGGGATGTTTTGATGTGAGGACATTTCTTAAGACACACAGATCACTCCTGACTTTGGGGGATTTACCCATACTGAGCTTAGAGGCTGGAATTGGAAAAACCAGTGGAATGCTTGGGTTTCTTACCAGGGGGTTTGGTTTGCAATCCCTGTGTTTGGCAGGAGGTGCATTTTACTGGTCTTACACAACTCAGTCTCTCCAGTGCCTTTGCTGAGCTTTCCATCACATGCTGCTCTCCCCCTGCTGTGCCTGATGCTTGTGTTAATCAATTTTGAGACCTCAAGGACAGAGGGATCTATAATTCAATCCCATTTCCAGTTATCACTGGGTTCTTTGAGACCTTTTCCTTCCAGGACTCCTTGCATGGGAGCCTCAGACAGGTTGTTGCCTGTTTCTGGCACTGCTGGCTGATGTGTCCCCTGCCAGCCCTGCCCCTTGTCACCAGCACACTGGCATTCAGTTTTGGGCTGCCTGGAACAACACATCAGTGCCCTGGAAAGCAGTGGGAAAACAGCAGAGAACATGTTGGAGCTTTGTTTTTCTTTCTTGTTTTGACAACCTCTGGCAAGAATCTAGATGAAAACAGAGGGGCTGCAAGAATGATTGAGGAGAGATTTTTCTGTGTGGTGTTTTTTTTTAAGATAGGATTTGCCAGGAAAGCCACCCACCTGTTCAGACAAGGCCTCAATTGTGGTCGATGGTGGTGAACAACCAAGTGCCTGTGTTCCCCTCCAAGAGCCACAATTCCTGGGTTATTTTTAGCAGATTTGCACACCTCTGTTTATTTGCTCTCCCTGGTGCACATTCCTCAGTCCCTGAGACTTCCTCCAGCCAAAGCTGGAGAGAGAGGAGCTTTCTCCTCCTACTGCTAATAGGAAAGGCTGGATACACTGAGTTTTATCCCAGTACTTGTTCAGCATAAATCACGGCTCTGGGCTTTGCCTCTGGGGGTCCCAGAGTCATCTCCTTTCACAGTGCTGATGCCCTGCCACCTCTCCTGTGCTTCTCTGGATGTTTTTGGAGCCTGTAGGGGCAGTGTCTTCATCTGCTTTTCATTTCCTTGGATGCTGCTGGGCTATCAGCTTGTTTTGTCCTTAATGGCAAGTTGCTGCTCTGCACAGTCTCCAGGGCAAGGGAGGTGTTTAGTCTGCTGCAGGTTTTTTCTGTGCTTATAAAATAAGGGAGACAGTAACTGATGTCTTGGGGTGGAGGGAAGGGATTTATCAGTGGAGAAAATCGGACCGACCTGGAGGAGTCTCATTAGATGGGTATGAGTCCTTAAGTGGTAAAAATAATCAGTCAGCTGCATAAAACAAAATGCCTGTGGCCTTGAGCGCTGCTGTCAGAGCAATCGGTGTGGTCTCCTCACCACAGTCCCCGAGAGCCTCGTTGATGCTGGTGTGCATCTTCCCAGTGTGCCAGTGAAATAGGAAAGGAACGTCTTATCCCTGTTGCTGGAAAGAGCTGAGCAGCAGGGAGATTGCTGTCTGTCTGCCCTGTGGGACAGGTCGGGCTTCCAGGGCCACCCTGATCCAGCAGTTTTGGCTTGGCCTCTGTGAGGCTGCTCGAGGTCATGCGGGAAAGTGCCGACTTTCAGTGCAGGAATACTGAATTCCCAGGGCCATCCTTCTGTTTCCCTTCCTTTAGTGCCGTTACTGTTGCCTTGCTCCTTGGGTGGGTTCCTGCTCTTTTTCTCTGTGCTTGGGATGTCATTGCTCATTTGCACAGGTAAGAAGGCTGTTGGACAACTCTGTTTCCTTTCATTCTGCATTTTCTCTCTGGGTTTGTGTTAACCCTTGCTCTGATACATTTTCACTGTGAGCCTGCATTCCTTATGTCAAGATCTTTGGCTGTTGCAGAGTAGTCACTTGGGAAGGTTTAGTAGTTTGAGGATCAGGTTTGAAATACTCAGATTCATGAAAAGCAGCAGAAGTGGCTCAGCTCTTCCCTGTATCCATCAGAGCCAGCTCCACTTGGTTACAGGAACACAGCAGCTGGGCTGGGTTGGGCGTGACCAAACCCAACGTGATTTTTGCTAGGGATTCCCTTGGGTGGCCTGAGGCCTGCAATGATCCTGTTGTTATCAGAGCCACTCCTCAGGAGATGTGTCCATTGGCCTCACTGCAGCTTCATGTTGGCTGATGTGGAGGAGGATCTTAGAAACCAGTGTCTGGGCAGCTCAATGTAATGTCACTCTGCACACCTCTGTCCCAACACCCTGAGCTGGAATTTCCCATCTCATTTGCTGCTGTTCCCTGCAGCTCTCCAGGGTGTTACCTGTGCCCAGCAGTCGGGTTTGGAGCTGTGTAAAAAGGGAATCTGAGCTCTGTGTGTGAGGGACAAACCCCAAAGTGCTTTGGGATACGGTTAGGATGCAGACTGGCTGCCTAGGCTCAGCTTTGTTTGCAGGAAGGTTATGGCATCACAGGGATGTTTCTGTTGGAAATGTAGCACAGTTACATTGACTGTAGCACACGTCTTGTGTGTGGGAACACCTGGGGAAAAGAGCCAGGTCCTGGTAGAGCACCTCACTTGTTTCTTGTCCTCCTACCCGAGGCCAAAGCAGCTTTTTCTGGGCTCACTGAATCCTGAGCAGACTCTGCATTGGACAGAGACATCCGCTCGTGCTGCACTTGGAGCCTGTTGCGTGTTTTCACAGAGGAGCTGATGACCCCTCGCATCTCTCCCAACTGTCGGGTGGTGATTACTTGGCGAGTCAAGGCACAGTATCAGTATCCAAACATGAAATGACAACAGTGATCCTGACAGCGCTGGGATTAGCAGCGTCTGTCCCCTCCTGCCACCTACCCCTCCTCACAGCAGCGGGGCTAGAAATAATAGGAGCAAATTCCCCATCCTGCTTTAATGTGGCTTGGCCATGAAACTATGTACACTGTAACCAGCTTGCTGTATGTTAAACAAACAGGGAGACTCCTCGTTGTAGTGAAAGCAGAACCATTAATAACATTGTTTATAATGTGCTTATTTGCTGATTTGGAGGTCAAGCATGTTTGACATTCCCACTGCTGGAAGGGGGCTGGCTTAGCAAGGACCTCTGCTTTACATCGGACACTTCTCCTTTTTTTTTCCGCAAACCACATCTACATTTTCCTGAGAAATGTTTATGGTTTGGAGGTCGCTGACATAATTTTAAACATCTGCTCAGCTCAGAAAGGGAGAGATTGTAATTGTTTTTGCTACGGCCCTCTTAAGCCTCAGTTTCTGTCAAGCACCGTGACTCATGTGTCACTCTCTTGCTTACTTCAGGCATCTTGAAACGTGCAAACAGTGATCACTCCAGAGCCACTAAAGCAAACAGCTCAGCACCTGCCACTTGCTCGCTGTCGCTGCGATGTTGAAGACTCTTGAAATTCAGTTTTCATGTGTGTAGGGTGCCAAGTCTTGACAGTGCAGAGCAAAGGGGCTTTGCCTTCAGCGTCAGGCAAGCAAGGAAGATCTGGACACGCTCTGCTGAACTCCATACCTGCTCTGGAAGGACAGTTTGGAGGCTGGGGGGGTCACCTGGCAGGCGCTGCCTGTGCTGGCCATTGGTTCTGTGGGGATCTTCCACTGCTTTCTCCATAACAGAGACACCTTTTGATAGCTGGAGTGTGGTCACAGCAAGAGCCCTGCTCTGGGCTGATGTTTGGTTGTCAGTTCATCTCTGTGTGCTGAGTTTGAGGGTGTCTGCACCATTGCCCTGGCTCGGCAGGGCTGTGGGTCGATAAGAAGAGATGCTGGTTGTTCAGAGCTTTGCTTTGTGGCTCCAGGAGCTGACAGCAGGAATATCTTCTGAAAACTGGCTGAGCTAAACGACACCTTTCTTTAATTTTTGTGTACTGTTCTTTACATTCCTTTATAGCTCTCTGTCTGCTAAATGGGACTGTGCTATCATCCAAAGCCTGAAACAGAGGTGGAGTTTGATGTGATGATGTCTCTGGAAAATGGCTGATGACAAGGACATGATGAGTGATTTACAGAAGTAGTTTCTATTTTTTGAAAACACTCCATTTCCCTGCAAAGCACACCATCAGACAAACAAGGCAAGGAAGTGGATGCACTATCAAACTATGAAACAAACTGGGCTGCTTTTCAAATACGAAAGAGATACCCAAGGGTTGCCAAAATGCATTTTGGTGAGGAAAGCAAGGTGACAAATTGTTTTTGCTGTAGAGAGAACAGGCCAGAATTCATCACATGCATCCACCACCTCTAGGGAGGAGCACAGAGAAATTTGTGCCTTAACATTTCTACAATGAGCAAGTATAGACCAAAATACAAATCTGGTGTTCTTTGTCCTTTGGAAATCTGTCCCTTCTTGTGGATCCTACACTCTTAAATTCCAGCTATGAAGTCTGCCATTGGAAACATCTCTGTAGAAGTGGGCACGGAGCTCTGGATTATCTGAAAACCTGTGGTGACCCTGCCTTGAAGATTTGCACCCGTCTCACACGTGGCTGATCCCGGCCAACTGCAGACAAACGTTTTTGGGGCTGCGGAGGCTTCCAGGGTGTGATCACAGAAGACTTGTTTCTTTGCAAAGCTTAGCTAAAAATAGGAAATGATGTAGACTTTCATGGCAGATTTTCAAGTCCTAAACAGCATTTTAATTTTATTTTAATCCTAATTCCCTAAGGAGGAAAGGATGGTGTGCTCATATGGGACTGCGTGTGTGTATGTGTGTGTTTGTATGTGCTTGTTTATCCATCCACATTCACTCCTACATCCTGGTTTTTGAGCCTCTGGACCAATTTTGGCAAAAATTTGACATCATGAGAGGGGCCTTGGAGTTTTTAAATCTCTAAAATTGTGTGAAATAAGCAGCCCAAAAGATAAAAAGCACTTTTACTAAAAGCTGCAGTGAGGAGACTGACATCTAAGCCTAACCCTTAGTAGATTGCAGAGAATCCACAAAGGGGGATGTCATAAATGCTCCAACCACAGAAGGAGTTTCAATCACGGCACATCCTTTATAGTGCACCAGAGAATCCAACCACAACTCAGAAATCCCCAGGAAACTACCCTGTGTTATTTCTGCTGCTTATAGAAAAACTCATCTGGTCTGTTTGTTTGTTTATTTGTGTGGGGGGTGTTTTTTAAATTTTATGGAGAAGCCGCAGGGCATGACATTTTGAATTAGGATTAGATTGCTATAGGAAATGGTGAGAAAGGTCACAGAAATATCCCTCTCTTGGCAACGAAAGGCCTTTAAAACCACGTCCAGGCTGTGCTCTGCTGAGCAGGGTGTTGAAGATGTGCTGAATGGAGGCGTGGGAACGTGGAGCAGAGCCCTGGGCAGCCTCTCGGGAGGTGACGGGAGTCCTGGGGAGGTTAATGTGACCTGGCAGCACCATCCTGCCCCAGTACCTCCCCCAGCCTCGTGTTCAGTTGCTGTGCTCACTGCCAGGCTGCTGCTCCTTCCCCTGGGGGCACAGTGCTTTGGGCAAATAGAAGCTGGATAGAGGATCCAAAGAGGCATCAGACTTTCTTAAGATATCAAGGGTGGGATTCATCTCACCAAACTGTCTATGAAATATCCAAGGCCAAGTTGTTTTCTAGGAGATCTCTTTATAATCAGAATAAATGGGCAAAAATAGAGTAATTTCCCCCCTAGAGGTACCTCATGCTAAGGCAGGTGGGGGCCCATCCTCTGGAGGTGGGATCACCATGGACTTCAACAGTGCTCAGAGTGACTGGTTCGGATTTGTCCATGTCACTTGTAGACACTCTGTTAAAGGCAGGGTGAACCCCTCCACTGTTCTAGCCCACACTGATGGCCTTCAAAAGGAAGTCTTTGAGTGCAGGGCTTTAGTCCACCTCTACCAACAAGCTCAGCTTGATACTGAGATCAAGACGGTGAGCAGATATTGCCACCAGTCATCTGCTGTGAAATCCCCACGCTGCTCTGAAGCACCTGACAGATGCTGCCAGATGCACCTGAAGTATGATCTCTCTCTGAAAATGGGGTGCATTTCCATGGAAATTGTGATTAGGTGGAGCACCCAGTTGCTGGGTTGTGCTCTGAGGATGCTCATATCCTTCTGCTCACTAAGGGAGACGTACAGATGAGCTGGATGTTGCTGACTAGTACCTAGGAGCATTTTAGCCCTTCACAGTGACAGCAAAGAGCAGAAATTCGAGGTGATGGAAGTCCTAATTGCTAAGGGTTTCTCTGGTTCTGCTGACAAATAATGATGTATTTTATTTTATTTTTTTTTCTTTTTCCACTCTCTATTTGCTGGTGTTCCCAACACAGTGGGGAGGCAGTTACAACTGCTGCCACTAATCGAGCCCAGCTGATTCTTTCTAAGAGTTTCTGCTTGGAATTACAAGGCTTTGCCTGTGATTATATTAAGAGAGCATGGCAGCCTCTAGTTCTCCTTTTGCCATGTCTATCTGTAGCTGTATATCCAAGTGTGGAGCTGTGTGACCATGAGTACACTCACTCTTTTATGGGTACTTTTCCCTGATCTGTTTTCACTCTTTATATTATTTCTGCACTCTGTAAAAGTTATGAAACTTGTAGGAAGAAGCCAGCAACGTGGTCAGTTCTAGGCAGAGATGCTCTTTCTGTGTGGGGATTGGGGTGTTGGAAAGACTGACACTTGTTTTTGTCATAAAAATTGCTTTTGCTAACTCCAGTCTGGCTCAGTGACACCTCCGCAAGGGCCTTGGTGGTTCCAAATACCCTTCTGCTGTGCTCTCTGCAATTGTTTATTTTATGGTGTCAACTACTTCGTATTGTTAGGACATTGTTGCAGGCCAATATTTTACTTGGCAAAACTCTTCGAGTCACAAGCTCAGTCTCAGAATTTCCCACTGTGAGTGATCAACGAACCCGAAGCGTTCTCTGACATCTGCAAAGGGCTTGTGGGTAAAAGAGGGGGATTAGCTAAGACGTGATCTCAGCCCCTTGCACTTTGCATGCCGCACATGAGTGATTTAGCCACCATAACTTGAACTGCTGCAAGATGATGCATGCGGCTCCTCTCCAGTGTCTACAGCTGTGAAGTCCTAAAGCACACCACTCTCTGCTTCATTGTAGGCTGGAGAACAAAACCAGTTGGAAATCTGAAATTAAAACTTATCTCTCACTGAACTGGTCATCCCCGAGGGGTGAATGCACACCTTTGGTGTGCACACACACACAGCCTCACCAAGAGCCATCGGTCATTTCAGGGGCAGAGGTGGGTGGAGGTGGACCTAGTATTGGTGGGTTTGGTCTGGTGGAGTTCTGTGCATTAAAAAGTATTGAAACTCTCATCCGAAACCTGATGGCTCAAGTTCTCCTCACAGGTGGAGCAATGCGTGCTAGAAATTTGTAGAGGGGATTTGCTGAATGCTGAGATGGCTCAGTCTAGATGTCTTGTCACCATGCTTTTGTTCACAGTTTGGTGTTGTAGGAATCATCACTCTTTTTATTGAAACCTTTCACATACTTTTTTTTTTTTTTTTTTT